>JAJJMB010010578.1:2116561-2159397 GCA_023531105.1 Papaver atlanticum
GTTTGTGTGGCTTTTTGATTTAGTGGGAATACGTTCTAGACCATGTTGGTAGGCTTTATCAAAGGATCATAAGGTGTTCCGATTGAAACTCATATGTGAAAAGTCACAATATGTTGAATCAATTTATGTTTACATGAGTTGTGATTAGCATAACATATGTGTTTCGGGTTTTCAACTTTTGCTATTGGCACGCATTAGTTAAAACTGTTTCAACCTTTCTCTGGTAAAGGTTTCTTTTGTTGTTGTTCTTTTGTTCTTACGAGAGGATGACAACACACAAGGGGGAGTTCTTATTTGAACTTGTGCTTAATGATATATCTTTCTGGGGAAATGTGGCTGCGGAAATTGTTTCCGGTTAAGAAAAACTGTGTCAATTTATTTGGCTTATTGTTTGGTATCTTCTTTATTGTTGGGTATCAAATGTTTTTGCTTAACAAAATTCGGTGCAATTGCGGTACTATAATGTCTATGTTTGTTTCAATTGCTTCCGGTTAAGAAAATAATTGTGCAAGTCAATTTATTTTGGTTTATATGTATTGTTTATGGCTTAACAAAATACGGGATCATTTGTTTAGTCTAATTTGATTTCGGATAAGAGAAACTAAGTTACTTCCGATCTTAGCTAGACTTATCAAATTGGAGAATTCGGTTATTCAAGTCTAATCGAATGCCTTGGCAAGAAAAACTAGTTAACTAATCTAGTGTTTGTCTTGTCTAAAGAGAAAAGTCTAAGTTATTGTCTGAATAATTAGAGCCTGATGAGAGAAATAAAGTTAATTCTGATCTTTATTTTGGTCTTATCGAAATAAGTGATTGCACATACACAATCGGTTTAACAAGGGAATTAAGTTTCTTAGCCAAATTGTTACACTATTAGGGAAAATTGCTTTTGGAAATTGTTTCCTTGATAACATTTTAAAACTAAATTACTTGTAGTTTCGGTTTTAATATTGGTTATCTAAAGTGGTATATGAAACCTTCATGCTTAACTCTTATAGGTTGTTTACAAGTCTTTTAGATTTGTAAGATCCTTTCGGTTTGTCCTTTATTTGCCCGTACCTTTGTCATTTTGTGACAAAAAGGGGGAGATATATATGGAGTAAACAAGTGATTTGCAATCACTAATGAAAGGACAATTGTGCTTAAACGTTATATCTAACGAAAGAGTAAAGCATTGACTAAGGGCAGAAACATATCATATTGTTGTTGTAGTATACTGACTACAAAAAGGGGAATAACAAAGATGTTCGGATAGAATATTTACCTAGCTTACCTTTAGTGGGAGTAAAATCTTTTGTTATTCAAATGTCAACAACGACATTTATTGATCGAATATATGCAGGTTATTGTGCTGTTGAAAATTGGAATCAAGCGTATGAAAAATTAATTCTTTTGTAATTTGTTTATCCATATGTAATAAGAGTTTTGTCACTAAAATTGACAAAGGGGGAGATTGTTAGAGCATATCTCGGCTGAACTCACCAGGTGTTGGTATGTCAAGTTTGGTTGTCATATTTTAGTGTGTCAAAACTCATCTAAAGTTGCTTGATTATATACTAGAGTCAACTTCGTTTAGGTTAGACTAAAAAGTCTAAGAATGTTGAGACATACAAGTATTACTCCGAAGACCTGAAGAATATGAAGAAGTAACGAACTACAACGACGACATCATCCTTCCTCTTGAGGTTAATAATATTGACTTTAACTGTTTCATTCCTAACGTATCTTTCAAGCGGTGCTATATTGAAAACATAAATGTGAAGTTGTATATACTGTATGTTAGAGCACTGCTCGGTTGAACTCGCAAGCGTTGCTATCTCAAGCTTGTTTGTCAATGTTAGTGATCAAAACTATAATTCTTCATTTCTAGTCTACTTAAAGTAATGTCTCGGACTAGGATAGATTGTGTAGTTGAGCTTTAGACTTCACGACGTTCATCATTGAAGACGAAGAACTACTAAGGAGAGCTTGTGGAACTTCACAAAAGGTATGTGGAGACTGAAACTCATCTATCACTTGGAAAGTCTATTTCTACTCTATCTCCTATATTGAGATAAAAGTCGTATTACGATAGTTTTCGACTATGCACATTTGAGATTTCGAGCTGAGTTTAACTCGCTTACATATTTATCGAAATATGTGTTGGTAAGCTTTCGCTTCAACCAAGTTCATCTTATATTCTTGACGAAAGTCAAAAGATGATCATGTGAAAATTGCCGAGTAACATCTTACATGGTTTGTGTGATACAATCATTTGGTGTAGACTTGGAATGTTTCGTTATGATTATTTCAATAACTTGAAAATTGCTTTGATGCTAATAGTGTGTGAAAACGACTATTGTCATCCTCTAAGAAAGTTTCAATGATTGAAATAGAGTTTAGAACAATTGGATTTGCACATAGTATGCGTACTTGCGTATATGTAATCCATGTCCGGGAACCATAGTATGCATACCCGTATGCGTACCTGTTGGTTTGTGAAAGTCCGGGTACCTAAGTACACATACCCATACGCGTACTTGCGTAAGGTATAGGTCCGGGAATTTATGCTGATGTTTGGAAATGTTAAGGTATGTGTACCCGTTCGCATATTGGCGAACCCAAACCCAGTCCAGTCACTAAGGTATGCGTACCCATTTGCATACCTAAGTGAATCATGTTCTAAAATCGGTTGGCTCATGAACTAATACATTTATATAATAAGGAATGCAATCTTTGCAAACCGTGGCTATAATGTTCATGAATTGATTCGAGTGAATCAAACCGATTTTGCTTCAATTGTGTTCTTGTATACTTCTATGAGAATATAGCAATTGAATAACTCTAATAACTAGTTTCATTTGAGTCACTTGAACTAGTTGTGGTTAAGATGAATAAGGTTGATATGAAGGTGTTCATATAGCTAACTTAGGTTAACTACTGTTGAGCCAACATAGTGTACACGTTTAGGTACGGTTACATAAACCTAAATGTGGGTATATTTCATTTGTGTATAACAAGCTAAGTTCGATCTAACGGTTGAAAGATATTAGCTTGAGTTGAATCAGGTTTTCATCTAACGGTGAATATTGAATGCTTTGTTACCAAGGTAACTTAGATTGCAAACCCTGATTTAAAAACTATATAAAGGAGAACTCTAGCAACTAGGAAATCTAATCCCCACACCTCATGTGTGTTACTAGTTGCGACTAGAGTCGATTCTCCTTTAACCTTAGGTTTTTCACGAAACCCTGTAGGTTAATGATTTAAAGACTTCATTGGGATTGTGAAGCCAGACCCAACTATTTTCTTTGTAGTTGCGTGTTCTGATCTTTCCCTGTTCTATCGTATTGAGTACTATCTTCTCTAAGATTTGCTCGAGATTGATTCCCAGATAGGCAAGATAAAAGTAGTCATAAACATCTTCGTCTCATCGTTTGTGATTCACAATATCTTGTTTGGCTACCATATGATTAAGATTATTGTGAGGTGATTGATAATACTAGGCTGTTCTTCGGGAATATAAGTCTGGATTATCAATTGGTTTCTGTGCACCTTGATTTATCAAAATACGGAACAAAACTCGTAGGTATTTCTGTGGGAAATAGATTTATCTATTCCAATATACTTTTCTGTGTGAGATAGATTTGTTTATCAAGCCTTCGACTTTGGGTCGTAGCAACTCTTAGTTATGGGTGAGATCAGCTAAGGCAATCAAGTGCATAGTATCATGCGGGGATCGGAGACGTAAGGAGCGCAACTGTACCTTGACTCAGTGTGAGATTGATTAGGGTTCAACTACAGTCTAGTCCGAAGTTCATTGGTAGTAGGCTAATGTCTGTAGCGGCTTAATACAGTGTGGTGTTCAAATCTGGACTAGGTCCCGGGGTTTTTCTGCATTTACGGTTTCCTCGTCAACAAAACTTATGGTGTCTGTGTTATTTCTTTTCCGCATTATATTTTGTTATATAATTGAAATATCACAGGTTGTGCGTTGAATCGATCAATTGGGAAATCCAACCTTTGTTTGTTGATTGAAATTGATTAATCCTTGAACATTGTTCTTTGGTACCGTTAAAGTTATTTCTCTTATATTCAATCGGGCTCGCAAATTCCTATTTGCTGATTGCAGATTGAATTGAGAGATAGAGATATAAAACTCTTTGATATACTTTTCTCTAGATTGAGTCTAACTTTCTAGTTGATTCTCTTGAGAGTATATTGGAGTTTGTCTATTCAGATTGCCAAACGAAATATTGGGTGTGGTTGTTGTACCCCCGCTTTTCCAATTAGTATCAGAGCAGGCAAACACGTTTAAAGACCTTATAAGTCTGTGTTTGTAGCAATCTGATTATTATGGATGAGTCTATCTCTAATAACGTACCAGGTCAGAAATTACCAGATGATATTCAAAGCTTGAATTCACCTGAGAGAACTTTCACATCTAAATCAATATCTAAACATTCTCTGAATGTAGAAACTGTTGATTGGGAAACACGCCTAGAAGAACAGTTGGATGAACTTTATAATAAAGGTGATTCAGATATTGATAGAGATGTTGATAGGAAGTCTCAGAGTATGTTAAGTTTTTGGATTCATTGAAAATGAAGAAGATTACAACTTTTCATGTCACACCTCTTCTTACTCCGCTCTGTCGAGAAAACAAGAAATTGAAAAGGATTTACGGAGGTCTTTATGGTTGGAATCGCTCTTGCGAATCGATTCTCAAAGATACCGAGGAAAACCTAAGTAGAAAGTCACTTGAATATGATCGTGTTTATCAAAAATACTTGTTAGAAAAGAAACTTGCATAAATTGAAACAAGGATTAACTCCCAGCAAGCAAGTTTTGATGACAGAGAAGGCGTGTATCTCGCTCGAGAAAAACGCCTTGAGGCTGATTTAACTGCTGCTCTTGATAAAATCAAGATGTTGGAAGATGACTTGAAAAAGTTCAATACTAGTTCAAGCAAATTAACCACTATGCTGGGAGCAAGTAAAAATCATCGTGATACACGAGGATTGGGCTATAAGGGAATAGATGCTCCAAGTACTAGCAAAAAGGTAAAATTTGTCAAGGCTAGTGATTGTTCTCAACAAAAGGTTTCCACTGATGGAAAAAGTGAAATACCTTCACCGGCAGTTAAGGTTCGAAAGAGCAAAGTATATCAACCTCCAAAGTCAGCACACACGGATCGAGGTAAGAACATTCCTTATGTTTGCCACTATTGCGGAAATAAAGGTCACCTGGAAAGGAGATGTCGTTTCCGTATAAGGAATGGGAAACTTCATGATGTTCTTGTTTGGGAATCACAAGAAGTTGTGAAACCAAGATCATATGTTAAGACAAATCCCCTTAACGTTACAGGTTGTAACTGTCCAACCTTTAGGCAAAGGAATCAGTGTTGTGATAAACCTTTATTTGCCTATAAACATCATACGAATCCTTTTCACAATCGTAATGGTTATAGTTGAACTTGGCAGAGCACAAGAAGAGAAAGAAATAGAAGAGAATATAATAAGATAGTAGGCGAAGATGAGATCTGTAGCATCTCTATATCATATATAAATACTGAATTCAGCCGACCCATATCAGGAAAACATCTAAATAGGGAAACTAGATCCCTAGAATAAAGAAAGCCTATTACTTGACTAATAGGTAAACTACAATAACCTATAATAACTCTAACATCCCCCCTCAAGCTGGAGCATACAAATCAAAAATGCCCAGCTTGTTACCTAATCTACGGAACGATGAAAGTTGAAGAGGTTTGGTAAGTATGTCAGCCAACTGTTCTTCGTATCGCACATAAGGACTAGTAATTTGTTTCCTTATCATCTTCCCACGAATGAAATGACAGTCAACTTAAATATGTTTGGTACGTTCATGAAAAAATGGATTACTCATGATGTATCTCGCAGCTTGATTATCACAAAACATTTTCATAGGTAGTCGAACATTAACACCCATTTCTCCTAGAAGGGATTGCACCCATAGCATCTCGTAAATAGTGTGAGACATCACCCGATATTCAGCTTCAGAACTAGACTTAGCTACAACTTGTTACTTCTTACTACGCCAAGTAACTAGATTACCACCAACGAATGTACAATATCCTGAGATCGAATGACGGTCTACTTTATCTCCTGCCCAATCAGCATCTGAGTAACCCACCACTAAACCTAGTGAATCATTCGTTTTCTTGTATAATAAACCGCGACCAGGAGAACTCTTAAGATAACGAATGATCCGACATACAGCTTCAAAATGTGGTTTTATAGGTGCGTGCATAAACTGACTAACAACACTAACTGCGTATGTAATATCAGGGCGAGTTACAGTCAAGTATATCAACTTCCCAACGAGCCTCCGGTATCGACCAACATCATTAAATAGTTCACCTTGCTCATTACATAACCTCACAGAATAGTTCATCAGAGTGTCGGCAAGCTTTGTACCAAGAAAACCCATCTCTAAAATAAGATCCGGAGCATATTTCCGTTGAGAAAGACTTATACCAGCCTTGGAACGAGAAACCTCAATTCCCAAGAAATAGCGTAACAATCCTAAATCTTTAGTATGAAATTTCTGGCTAAGGTAATGCTTCAACTTGGATAAACCTTAAGAATCACCTCCGGTAATAATAATATCATCGACATACACAATAGGGATTATGCTTCTAGCCGAAGAATGCCGGAAAAATACGGAATGATCAGAAACTGCCCGAGTGAAACCATAATCTTCCAAAACACTAATCAAACCAAGCACGTGGAGATTGTTTCAAACCATACAGTGATTTCTTCAACTTACAAACTAGGTGTTCCTCACCTTTCTTTTCATAACCTGGTGGTTGTATCATGTATACTTCCTCCTGAAGATCTCCATGTAGGAATGCGTTCTTTATATCCAGCTGATACAAAGGACAACTTTGGTTAACAACTACATAAATAAGTATACGAACTGAATTTAGTCGGGTAACAGGAGAGAACGTCTCGGTATAATCCACCCCATACATCTGGGTATATCCCTTTGCAACTAAACGAGCTTTTACACTTTCAACAGACCTGTCAGGATGATATTTCACTGTATACACCCATCGACATCCAACTGCTTTCTTACCTGGTGGTAACTTGGTATACACCCAAGTTCCATTCTGATCAAGTGCATCTTTCTCTTCATCCATAGCGAACTTCCACCCAGGTATTTTCAATGCTTGCACATGTGACTTTGGAATAGAAATCGACAACATGGCCAAAGAAAACGTATATAAAGAAGGAGAAAGACGATGATATGACATAACAACAGATAATGGGTGTTGAGTACGAGAACGAACACCTTTCCGTTGAGCAATAGGCATATCCAAGTCGTCGGTGATTGGAGATGGTGTTGTAGGTAGAGCTCCAAGGACTTCAGAGGCATCATCTGAAGATGATTCGGGTTCCCAGGGATAAACTTTTCTTATCTTGGATCGTTGATATACCTGTATGGGACGAGCAAGATTTGACACATCGGAATTACTATCCAGTGAAGATTATATTGTTGCTGGAGTGGAAACAACTGGCACCGACAGATCTACATACATCAGATTGGAATTGGACTGAGAAACAACAAAATTAGGAACAAAATTTGACCTATCTGGAACTGGAAGAATAGGTAGAGTTACAGAGTTGTCCCTTGATAATTTCCCACCATCTATGGGAGACAATCAAAACCAATTTATTGGCTATGATGCATATCCTAGACAACCTTATGGTGATTTTCATACATACCAACAACAACTTGTACGTAGTGGGAATGTAAGTCAAGCACCAAGGTGGGACAATTCTACTTCCAATTGGCTTTATTTGAGTTGTATGCAGGTTATGAATGGATTATAGGACATGCAACGGACACTATACCAACTTGACCGTGATAGAAAGAATGTGGCACAAACTGATTTCTACAACACTTTCCCCTACCCGACTCCTGATCGTTTTTATGATCATTTACCCTTTTTTTTACTCGCTCAATAAAAGTAACATTAAAAAAAAAAAAAAAAAAGAAGAAGAAAGGTATCTACAAGTGCTAAGGCCGTGCCATTCTAACTAGCCAAAAATGGCCACCTAAAAGAACACAACCTATTTGAAACAGTAATAAACCTCACGAGGCCACTCTACAGGAAGAATGAACACTGACCTACCCTCATAAAATTCATAAACATCATCAGCCAACAAACATGCTTGTTTGGCTAAGGCTTCTGTAATGAAATTAGCTTCCCTATAACTATGAATGTAGCGTATGCTGCTATAAAAGGCACACGCCATTCTCCACTTCTGAGCCAAATCCCACGGAAGCTCACCCTTTTACAAGGCTTGTATGCAACTCATCGAATCTGATCTAATGCAATATTCGTGACATTCCATTTTTTGGCCAACATCAAGCCATAAATAATAGTGCAAACTTCAGCATAAAATTAGTCCTCCAGCCAAGGCAAACACATAGAGCACCAAGTGCTCTTGAGTTAGCATCTCTAAAACAAACACCAGTTTGGCTTGGATTCCCAAGAGAAGAACCATCATAGCAAATCATAATTTTTCCATGTTCCGGTGGATCCCAAAAAACCTTAATAGGCATGGAATTTCCGTACAACCTATGTTGCACCTTAAAATAATTCATGACACGCAAATCTTCAAGTATGTTAAATATATGGCCCTTCAATCTAATAGAGTTATCACGAATTACCTGATAAACTTGTCCCTTAAAGCTAAGCCAATTAATAGCAACACCTTCAAAAAAAGCCTTATTACGCAGCTTTCATAATCCAGTGGCAATTGCAAGATTTGCAACCAGCCACAAATCTTTAATCATCCTGCTACTCCCTTTTGCAGCCTTATAAGAGGCCACCAAGTCTTCATTTGGACGCAGATTAAAAATGTCAGAATCCCATGCCTATATACGCTTTGCAAATCTGCAATGCCAAACAATATGGATAAGAGATTAAGAATCATTCTTGCACATACTAAATCGAGTGGGCATCTCGCTGCCAGTTTTCTTTATCACCTGATCTTCAGTGGCACATCATTCTTTCCTCCATATTTTCCAATATTACACCGCCAAAGTAGAATGCACAATTGAACGAGAAAACAGCGTAGTAGATGGCTGTTCTTCATAAGGAGTCCTAATGGCAGCCTTTGCAGACTTGACCGAAAAAACACCTTTAGTATCCAAATCCCAAATTTGGTAATCCTCACCACCAGCAATGATAAGAATATTATCAAAATTAATATCACATGTTACCATCAATTCGCGAGTTGGTGGAATAACCCAAACTCCATCCATAATAATTTCACTTACCTTGGACTTAATATCATTCGGTCCCAAAGAAGTAATCCTAAGCCTCTTAGCAATCGAAAAATCTCCACACCAATTATCAAAGAATAAGGAGGTATTAGCACCATTACCAATAATAGGGCGTGTATGTCTCTCAACAAAATTGTACACCCACCTAATTCCTGGGAAAATAGTGGATGCCAACTTGTAATCAATCAAATTACCATTAATTTTGAAGTACTTGGCCTTCAAAAATCTAGCCCAAACCTGGTTATAGTCACGGATAGTGACCCATAACTTCATAAGCATGGCTTTATTCGCCAATCTTTTAATTTTTAATCCACCTTCCCTTCTCAGACAACACAGGCTATCATAAAGCACCGTAAAGTACTTACATTTTTCAGCATCACCAGACCAAAGAAAATTTCTAATGGCTCTTTCGACTTGCTCAATAATCTTTCTAGGCTACTTGTAAACATCCATAGAAAGAATAGCATAACTTGAAATCACTAAACGAATCAACACCAATCTAGCTTGAAAAGATAAAAGTTTACCTTTCCAGCCGGCCAATTTGTCCATAATCTTCTCCTCCACTTGTCTAACATGAATATGTCTAACTATACCTGGCTTCAATTGAATTCCCAAGTATTTTCCGGGAAAAACATCCCTCTCCATGCCCAAAATATTTGATATAGCAATGGCACGGGAATTTGAGCCACCTCCATAATAAAACTTTCTTTTAGTATGATTCACATATTGGCCGGAGGCCCTTTGATACATACCAAGAATTCCATTCAAATTGTGTAAAATATGTCAATTTCCTTTGAAAAACATAAGAATGTCATCATCAAAAAGAAGATGGGAAGGCGCCACTCCTTTTTTACTCACCATGGCATGCATACTTTTTCTAGCAAATAGTTTTGAGATTACGGCTTAAGATATCTTTAATAAGCACAAAAATCAAAGATGAAAGAGGATCACATTGTCGCAAACCTCTAGTGATGCTAAAGAAACCTTCAGGACTCCTATTAATCAAACTAGAAATCTACGTAGAATTAAGGATATTGAGAATCCAAGTGCACCAATTTTCAGAAAAGCCATACCTTCTAAAAACTTCCGCAACAAACTCCCAACTAACCGTGTCAAATTTTTGGAAAATATCCAGTTTGAGGTAAACATTACCATGTTTCCTACACATGCCAAGTTCATTAATCAGCTCAGATGCTAAAGCAATATTCTAATAAATGTTTCCCCCCTTCATGAAAGCAACTTGTTCTTCAGAAATCAACTTGTTAAGCACCGTACCAAATCTAGTAGCAAAAATCTTAGTGATGATCTTGAAGAAAAAATCAGTCAAACCAATTGGCCTATAATCCTTAATAGCATCAGACGCATTGTTTTGCGGAATAAGCATAATAAAACTTGAATTAATGTCATTTGGAATTTTTCGCATCTCCCAACAATTAATAATGGTGTTAAACAAGTCTTCAGCAATAATGCATGTCCCAACACTACCTGTAGAAAATGCCTGAGAAACCATCCGGGCCAGGTGCAGAGTCGGCTCCCAAATTAAAAATAACTTCTTTAATCTCTTCCAAAGTTGGAATAGCATCCATGAATGCACTCTCCTCAGCAGATATGTACTCATGATCAACTTCAAATAATTTTGGATCAATATTAGCGTCACCACCATTGAACTTGTCTTTGTAATAGTTGATGTTAGAGCACTGCTCGGTCGAATTCGCAAGCATTACTATCTCAAGTTTGTTTGTCAATGTTAGTGATCAAAACTATAAGTCTTGATTTCTAGTCTACTTATAATGATGTCTCGGACAAGGATAGATTATGTAGTTGAGCATTAGAGTTCACGACGTTCATCAATTGAAGACGAAGAACTGCTAAGGAGAGCTTGTGGAACTTCATCAACAAAATGTATGTGGAAACTGAAACTCATCTATCACTCGGAAAGTCTATTTCTACTCTATCTCCTATATTGAGACAAAAGTCGTATTACTATATAGTATTCGATTATGCACATTTGAGATTTCGAGATGAGTTTAACTCGCTTACATATTTCTCGAAATATGTGTTGGTAAGCTTTCGCTTCAACCAAGTTTATCTTATATTCTTGACGAAAGTCAAAAGATGATCATGTGAAAATTTCCGAGTAACATCTTACATGGTTTGTGTGATACAATCATTTGGTGTAGACTTGGAATGTTTCGTTATGATTATTTCAATAACTTGAAAATTGCTTTGATGCTAATAGTTCTTGAAAATAGCTATTGTCATCCTCTAAGAAAGTTTCAATGATTGAAATAGAGTTTAGAACACTTGACCATCTGAGAATTTTGCACACTATATCTTTTTTAGAAATAGTCTTTCAAAGAGAGAAAGAAGCATTAATTATCTCAGAGAGTTTAAGATGAAACTCTTCAAAAGTGTCGTTGTCATCAATTCGAAGGTTTTCCCAATCAGACGTAAGAGTTTGAAGTCTAGCTTCTTTCTCTGATGTTTTCCTTCGAATACGATCTGAAGATTATCCCAAGCTTCTTTCGAAGTTTGACATGTTGATACATGATGTTGTAGATCACGACTTACAACATGTATTATAGCATTCAAACCATCTGAATTCTGCTTAGCAAAAGCCTTTTCTTCGTTTGAAAAATCCACTAAGCGTTTAAACTCAGTTTCCGAATTTTCTACTTTCGGGATTATAACCATCGACGACTAATAACCATGTATTGAAGTCTCGTGATTGAAGAAAAGATCTCATAGCAGATTTCCACCATAGATAGTTTGTTCCGTCAAATCTTGGCGGTACGTTAATTGAAGTCGATTCATGAGAACATGATTTCATTTCTTATAGGTTGGATCGCACCAAACACAGATTGTTAGATATTTTCGTGTTTGCCTGCTCTGATACCAATTGAAAAGACGGGGTTACCCAAATATACCTCAATCTAAAACTTTTCCACCTGTAAGTCCTTTCTCCGAAAGTGATTGTCTATGGACTGAGTCGAGACAATACAACTAATCGGTTCACACTTCGTGTGATCGTCTATGGATACGAGATCGAGACAATACGACAACAAGATAGCTTGTGTGATTGACTATGGATACAAGATCGAGACAATACAACAACGAAGTATGTTTACTTGATAATAGGTTCCGACTTAACCAAACACAATAGGATTGCTATCAAGTAAATAGGAATTAACGTTTGTGTATTTTACTTCTAATTATAATAAAACAATTATAATTGCGGAAATAGAAAAGTAAAAGACACAACAAGATTTTGTTAACGAGGAAACCGCAAATGCAGAAAAACCCCTGGACCTTGTCCAGAATTGAATACTCTCAGGATTAAGCCGCTATACAAAATCTAAACCAACTTCTTATAGTTGAGACCAAGCAACTAAACCTATAGTTCACCTAGTTCCGTCTGTATCCCTGCGCCTCCAAACCGCTATATAAAAGGCTCTTCCGTTTATCCCAATAAACTCCTTTGTCAGGTTCTTAGATCTATCCAATAACAACTACCAAAGTAATTGTCAAGATTTTGCAATCAATACTTCGAATCACAAAGAAACGTATTGATGCCGATTTACTCAACTAATCAATCAAGATTATCACAAAGATAAACTGATTATAGTTGGATCCCCATCCGATCAAGTTTTATGCACACCAAAGATTATGAACCCAAATCAGAAATCTTCTTCGTCTTCAAATCTTCTTAGATCTTCAATAAACACCTGCACACAATCAACTTTAATCTCTTGTGATCAATCACACACAGAACGGAGTCTGTTAACAATGGATTATCACAAGACGTCTTTAGATCTACAAACAGTTCTAAAGATCCCCGTCGAAACTTCGATCTAGTTTGAGTGAATCTTATATCAGAAGAGAAGATTCCCAAGCATAAACAAACTAGGTGCAATCAAAGTTCAACAACCGTTAGTCAATCAAATCAATCGAAAACTAATAATAAACTGCAATTATTTAGTTTCCCACCAACGGTACTCGTAGAGCTTCCAATCCCAAAGAAGTCTTTAAAACGAGCGGTCGTAAGAGATTTCGCCTAATTAGGGTACTTTCCTCTCCGAATAGACGGCTCCACCAGTAACAACACAACTAGGTGGTTTTGCTGGCTCTGAGGATTAGTTTGCTTGAAATGCAAACTTCAATATTTATAGACCAAGGAAGTTTGGACACCATGGAATTTCCAAAACCGAATATTCTCAAAGACATGCAATAAGGGAAAAACGGATTTCATAATTCCTGGAAATGCACTGTCCAAATATTGACCGAAATCTCAGTAGAAAATCTCCAACTAGTAAATGCACATTACTAATTTTTATTTTCTAAAGATATGCATTTTAATTGCTGGAAATTAAAAGCATATAAAACTAAAAACCTTAATTAAAAGATTATCAATTTATTTCGATCCGGGATTCTCCTTTAGCTATTAACGAATATCTTTGAACAATAAAAGATAAGAGTTACTGCACATGTTCAAAGTATGTCGACATCTTTACTTTGTAAATCCTTTTTCATATTTACAATCTTGGAACCGATTTGCCAGACTTCCAAACAAGTTTATAATTGGTTCATCTGACTTCCAAGAACTATGTGATTGATTATCCTATCAAATGACCAATCATGGGTTTAAACGGTTCTACCAAAACAAGTTTCGGTTCTACCTCCATGTGGGCACTGGGATCGGTCACACTAGCTTTCCAAAAATTGGTTGACTAGGTACTAGGATCGGTTACCACATATATATGGTATCTAACTTGTATTCGGCTGCACAAGTCATAGGATCGGTTACCAATCTCTAAGATTTTGTTGCACCTCTTACAAGGATCGATTCCCCTAGTTATGATCGGTTGCACCTCTTACTAGGATCGGTTCCCAATGTCTAGAGTTGGTCATACCAATTATAGTAAATCGATCATACCATCTCAGGTGATTACTTAAGATCGGTTTCACTAATAAAAGTCATACCAATACAAAAGTCAGGCCTTGCGAATAGTTTTACCAAGATACACAAACAAGTTATGAGCGGTTATACTAAACACACATATTGGTAATCTAAAGATTTGCAATGAATAACAATATCAATAAGCCTAGCGATTTCTCTTTCGATTCATAACACAAGTTTATGAATTGTACTTCCTTTAAACGAATGTAAAAACATTGTTTCCTAGGACGAAATCTTCACCCATACCCATACATAATCACAATAGCATTCATACGATTATGTCGGTGTCTTATATACGAAGTTCAAAAGATATACGTTATACTTCGTATTGTAATTCCTTAATACTATGTCTAACTAGAGTATAATCATTCACAGCTTCGCAGTTATGTTTTCAATATGCACGACTATCAAGATACGTTAGGAATGAAACAGTTTAAGTCAAATATTACTAACCTCAAGTGGAAGGATGATGTCGTCGTTGTAGATCTTTACTTCTTCACATTCTTCAAGTCTTCACGTAATACTTGTAAGTCTCATATCCTAGTAACTTTCTAGCTAACCTATACGAAGTTGACTCTAGTAAATAATCAAGCGACTCTTTAAATGAGTTTTGATTCACTAAAATATGACAACCAAACTTGACATACCAACGCTTGGTGGGTTCAACAGAGCTATGCTCTAACACAATGATCTCGGGAAAGCAAAACTGAAGCTTGAAAACTCTATGAAGGATCTAGATGTGTTACGAACTGAGTTGAAAAAGGTTAATTCTGACCTTGTTCCCATGAAATCACATGTTAAGGATCTTTTCAAGGAGGATATCTTCTCCGAAGAAGCTGTCATTGTTGTCCGTCACAAGCTTGAAGGTCTTGAATCCCATGATGTTTCTGAACATGGACTCTGATCGTTTTTTTGTTGTTGTTTTTTTTCTTTTTATTATTGTCTAGGAAACTTCTTATGAGAATTTATTCTTGTGTTTTTAAGAAGGATAACTAGGGTTTGGAATAACCATTATTGTGAGTACACATAGCTATTGCCAACGTTTTCATCTAGTAATGTTTTTAGATTTATTTATTTAAATTCTAAGTTGTTTGGAAGATAATTTTTGTAGTATTAATCTTTATGGTTTTATATATTGCAAATTGTTATGGGATATGTTGTTTACGCCCGTGAACCTTGACTATCCCATATTTGTTCAAATGTTAACTCTATTATATGTCGGTATGCAAATATTGATAAAAGATAGAATGAACTTTTGGCAACAAAAGTTAAGCCTATTATGTCATATGCAAATACTGATGGAAGATAGGATGAACTTTTGTTTACAAAGATTAAGTCTATTATATGTCATTGTGCAAATAGTGATGAAAAATAGAATGAATCTTTAATTATTCCGCAGTATTGGTCTTTTCCTGATCCACATCTTTGTGTATGTACTGTGCGGATCCATAAGTTCTCTTATGTGAGCATGTCCGATTAAATTAATCATGGGTTCTCTTGTGGTTAATTTAATTGAGTTTTTGGATACAAATTCATGTTTCATGTGATTTGTTAATGTCCAAAGAAATCCTTTTTTTCTTGTAAAAGTAAGGTTGCTCTTGTTGTTCTTTCGGGAATGACATTTTATGGGGGAGAGTTCTTAATTGAACTTGTGCTTAATTACAAAATCATTGTGGGGAGTGCGGCTGTGGAATATTGTAGGAGTTTTCTTGTATCTTTATAAACTCCTTGATGAATACACTAAGTTTCTACTATGTGAAATCATCAAAACAAGTTGGTATGTTGTTCTCTTTTGGTCATGAAATATCTCTATGAAAATTTCATGAGGATCCCACTAGTTTTCGTACCTTTGCCAATTTATATTGAAAAAAAGGGGGAGAATTAGTGTGTAGTTCACACTACAAATACATATGGTTTACGGATCATTATGTAAGGGGGAGTGGTTTTCATTATGAGATGAAGTATTGAATAAGGGAGAGTGATACATATCACCATAGTATTGTTGTCAAAGTTGTGATACAATTGGACTTTGATGCCTTGTAACAATACTATGACACTGTATAACAATGATTGAGAGCAAGTGTTTTCTCATTGTTATAGCTACGGATCTTCAACAACTATGATGTTGAGTTGAACACATTTAGAATCATTGGAGTACTTGGAAGTGACGAAGATTTCGAGTAATGTTGAAGAACCAAGGAGATCAAGCATTTGGATGAGAAGCTACAAAGTTTATTTATTTTATAATCCATATGTATTGATAGTTTTTTCACTAAAATTGACAAAGAGGGAGATTGTTAGAGCACTTCTCGGTCGTACTCGCAAGCATTGCTATCTCAAGCTTGTTTGTCAATGTTAATGATCAAAACTATAAGTCTTGATTTCTAGTCTACTTATAGTGATGTCTCGGACTAGGATAGATTGTGTAGTTGAGCATTAGACTTCACGGCGTTCATCAATTGAAGACGAAGAACTACTAAGGAGAGCTTGTGGAACTTCATCAACAAAAGGTATGTGGAGACTAAAACTCATCTATCACTTGGAAAGTCTATTTCTACTCTATCTTCTATATTGAGACAAAAGTCGTATTACTATATAGTATTCGATTATGAACATTTGAGATTTCGAGTTGAGTTTAACCCGCTTACATATTTCTCGAAATATGTGTTGGTAAGCTTTCGCTTCAACCAAGTTCATCTTATATTCTTCAAGAAAGTCTATATATGATCATGTGAAAATTGCCGAGTAACATCTTACATGGTTTGTGTGATACAATCATTTGGTGTAGACTTGGAATGTTTCGTTATGATTATTTCAATAACTTGAAAATTGCTTTGATGTTAATAGTTCGTGAAAACAGCTATTGTCATCCTCTAAGAAAGTTTCAATGATTGAAATAGAGTTTAGAACACTTAACCATCATTGGATTATAAACATAGTATGCATTCTTGCATGTATGTGATCCATGACCGGAACTATAGTATGCGTACCTGTTAGTTGTGAAATTCCGGTACCTAAGTACACATACCCATACGCGTACTGGCGAAGGGTTTGGGTCCGAAAATTTCTGTTGTGTTTGGAAGTATGCGTACCCGTTTGCATACTGGCGAACCCAAACTCAGACCGGCTACTTTAAGTATGCGTACCCGTTTGCTTACTTGAGTGGTTAAAGTTCTAAAATCGGTTTGTTCATGAACTAATACATTTATAAAATAAGGAATGCATTTTTTGTAAACCGTGGCTATAATGTTCATGAATTGATTCGAGTGAATCAAACCGATTTTGCTTCAATTGTGTTCTTGTATACTTCTATGAGAATATAGCAATTGAACAACTCTTTAACTAGTTTCATTTGAGTCATTTGAACTAGTTGTGGTTAAGATGAATAAGGTTGATATGAGAGTGTTCATATAACTAAATTCGGTTAACTACTTTTGAGCCAACCTAGTGTACATGTTTAGGTATGGTTACTTAAACCTAAATGAAGGTACATTTCAATTGTGTATAACAAGCTAAGTTCGATCTAACGGTTGAAAGATATTAGCTTGAATCTAATCAGGTTGTCATCTAACGGTGAATATTGAATTCTTTGTTACCAAGGTAACTTAGATTGCAAACCCTGATTTGAAAACTATATAAGAGAGAACTCTAGCAAATGGGAAACCTAATCCCCACACCTCCTGTGTGATACTAGTTGCGACTAGATTCGATTCTCCTTTAACCTTAAGTTTTTCATGAAACCCTGTAGGTTTACGACTTAAAAGACTTCATTGGGATTGTGAAGCCAGGCCTAACTATTTTATCTGCAGTTGCGTGTTCTGATCTTGCCCTGTTCTATAGTATTGAGTACTATCTTCTCTAAGATTTGCTAGAGATTGATTCTCCGATAGGCAAGAATAAAAAGTAGTCACAAACATCTTCGTCTCATCGTTTTTTATTCCACAATATCTTGTTTTGCTTCCATACGATTAAGATTATTGTGAGGTGGTTGATAATATTAGGTTGTTCTTCGGGAATATAAGTCCGGTTTATCAATTGGTTCCTATGCACCTTGATTTATCAAAAGACGGAACAAAACTCGTAGGTATTTCTGTGAGAGACAGATTTATCTATTCCAATAGACTTTTCTGTGTGAGACAGATTTGTGTATCAAGTCTTCGACTTTGGGTCGTAGCAACTCTTGGTTGTGGGTGAGATCAGCTAAGGGAATCAATTGCGTAGAATCCTGCTGGGGTTCAGAGACGTAAGGAGCGCAACGGCACCTTGATCAGTGTGAGATTGATTAGGGCTCAACTACATTCCAGTCCGAAGTTCATTGGTAGTAGGCTAGTGTCTGTAGCGGCTTAATACAGTGTGGTGTTCAAAGCTGGACTAGGTCCCGAGGTTTTTCTGCATTTGCGGTTTTCCTCGTTAACAAAATTCTGGTGTCTGTGTTATTTCTTTTCCGCATTATATTTTGTTATATAATAGAAATATCAAAGGTTGTGCGTTAAGTTCAATCCATTGTGAATCCAACCTTTGGTTGTTGATTATATTGATTGACACTTGAACATTGGTTTTTGGTACCGTTCAAGTTGTTTCACATAATAATCAGGCTCGCGGATTTCTATCTATTTGATTTGTTGATTACATTGTGAAACAGAGATATAAACTCTTTGATATACTTTTCTCTAGATTGAGTCTGACTGCCTAGTTGATTCTCTTGAAAGTATATTGGAGTTTGTCTATTCAGATTTCCGAACGAAATATTGGGTGCGGTTGTTAGACCTCCGCTTTTTCAGTTGACAATATAGTCATTAATTTCATCCTGCAAAAACAAAGTGGAGTTAATGGAAATCTTGATCTAAGATTGTATTCTGGCTCCTTCGCATACGAATGCTATTATAAAAAAAATCTAGTATTCTGATCCCTATCCTCCAGCCAAGTAATTCTAGATTTCATCTTAAGCATAACTTCCAACTCTGTTCTAACATCATCAACAATTTTCTTAGTATCCATCACCCTAGTGAACTGCAACTCATCCACAGGATCATAATAAAGAAGACTATTCTCCGCTTCAAGCTTAAGTTCAGCTTGCTTCAACCGAAACATCACATTACCATAAACTGTTCTATTCCATAATTTCAAAGTCTCCTTCAACCTCTTTGATTTTCCAGTAAACACAAAAGGCGGAGCACCATCTAGCCTAAGCTTCCAACTGTCTTCAACCAACTTCAAAAAACCCAGGTGAGAAAGCCACATCTTCTGAATTCGAAAAGGAGGTCTAGCTGGCCTTGGATTATCAAAAGCAAATCCAAAGAGAGGGGAATGATCCGATGCAGTCCTTGGTAGAGCCTTGCACCTCCAATTTTAATACTTATCTAATCAAGCATCGTTAACAATGACCCTATCCAGTTTAGAAACAATCCTACATTGTCCGCTCTGACGATTTGACCAAGTGTACTTCTTACCAATGGCATCAGCCTCCACCAAGCCATTATCAAAAATCCGACTTCTAAATTCATTCATATAAATAGATAAAGGAACCATACCTCATTTCTTTTCATCCAAGCGCAGAATACAGTTAAAATCACCAATCACTAACCAAGGAATAGATATAAAACCCAACCCCAATTGTTGCCAAAGTAACTTTCTAGTAACCGGATTAAAAGAGGCATGAACAACAGTAATAAAAGCACCATTAAAATCCAAAGAAATAGCCTGGTTTGAGCAAGATAAAATACCTGGCCGAGTCAAAGAATTCTTCCACAAGACCCAAATATTACCTTTGACACCATCAACCTCATTGGTAATAACATCTTCACTAAAATCAACCAACTTCAAGCTTCTAACAAAACGTGTAGTGGAAAAAACCATAGGTTCCGCAATACAAATAATATCAGGTTTGTGCAAATGATATAGCTCCTTTAACTTGGCCTTTTCACAATATTTAGCCAAGCCTTGAGCATTCCAATAGAAGACACGCATTAATTACCTTTCTTTTTAGGAGGTCTTGTCGAACCCTTTTATTGCTGTGAACTTCTAACTCTACTCCTACCTCTAGTTTGTAGAGATTCATTGGTTTTTCCAGCCAATTTCTTGGCCAGCGCATCACGCTTCTTCTTTTCTGCCAATTCTTTTTTCTCTAGCGCAGCTTGGTCATCCTTATTTGCCCATGAAAGTTTTTCCGCTTCACTGTCTAAAGTCTCATCTCTCGGATTAATTGATTGCTCCGGATCAGGTGGATTGTCATAAAAAACCTCCTCCACTTCTTCCTCAATCTCCTCGGTCCAAGTTTCAAACATGTTGGAAGTCTCAAGTCCATCATGCGTCTTGGCTGGTGAAGTCCTTCTTGCTGTTTTAATTGGAGAAATAAAACCATCATCATCAATTTGTTCCAACACAAAATTAGTTGGCAAGGAACCTACGCCAATAGTCTCAGTTCGGGTCTCGATTGTTGTAGTTAGATCTGTTTGCTCCCCAGTTTATTTATTCTTCTCCAAAATTAATCTTCTCGCATTTTGTAGCTTAACCAAAGAAGCATCTTGTTCAATTTTTGTCAAATCAGCTGCCACAGCAAGCTCATTGGCTTTACGGTTTAATTCATCTTACTCATTGAAAGCAGCAACCTCCTCATTCCCCAAATTAGTAACATCTGTTTCATTCTGAGAAGCGCCAAAGATCTGATGCACCATCATTACGCGGAGTTTGAACTTGCTGTATTGCACCATCAATGCGCGGAGTCAGCTGCAATGTTGCACCATCATTGCGCGGCTCAGACATCGTCGGTACATCATCATTACGCGAATTTGTACCTGAAGCACTAGCAATAGCAGTACTAGTAAGACTGGGGATGTACGAATGTATTCCGGCGAATATAATTCCTTTTGCCTTCCCCTGATTGACCAAAGGATCAACCTCCGAAGGTTTGGCGACTTGTTGAGTTTTTTGTGGCTTAGCAGGTGGATTGTTTACCGTTTTTTTCTTATGCCAATAATTTTTAAGCTCAGCCATCTCATCAAAAATATCTTGTTTCTTAGTAGGATCCATTTCGGTATCAACTTTCTTCTTCAATTCATTATATTTCTTACTACGACAATCATGTTCTTCGTGTCCAATAGATTTACAATAATCACAAAACTTAGGCATGTTTAAAATCTCATATTCTTGATAAAAACCCTCGGCATTATCTTTAGCATCAACAACAATATTAACATCAATTTGTTTTGAAAAATCAATATCGACCAAAACAGCCGCAAAATAACCATAATCTTGCCTCAAAGTTCAAGGATCACAAGCAAAAGGCTTGCCGAGACACCTAGCTAACCTAAACATTCATTTTTCTTTCCAAAATTTAAAAGGAATAAAAGGAAATTTCACCCATACCACAGCTCTAGTGATTTTCTTTGATTCTGGATCGAACATGGGAGTCCATGGTTGAACCTTCAACTGTTGTCCTTTAGCTTTCCACGGACCTTCATAGCTGATACGCTTCCTATCGATTTCGTTAAACAACATGATCACAAAATATCCTTTGATCCAAGGAATAAATTGTACCAAACCTGTAAGCTTCCATTGACTTAAAAAAATATCCTTTAATCTAACTTGATCATTTACCCATTCAAGGGGAAGAGTAATGGGCGAGGGAGTCTATTGTAGTGAATGATGTAAAGCGTGTTTACATCAGGAAACTTGCACATAAATTATACAAGTTGGAAGATAACGGAACCCCGGAATAGCTTCTTGAAGAAATTGGTTGGACCATACGTATGGAAATGAAATGGTGTCGGGATAAAGGTTATGAAACAGATGAAGATTCTTATTACGATGAGTCTGAAAATGGGGATGATTATGTTAAAAATGACCAACCTTTGGAGATATTTGATGACATTAGTGTAGTTGACTCAACTCTTGATCTTTATAATGATCGAGCACCTATTCAAAAGGTGCATGATTATAATGAAATTAACGTTTTATAGAATTTCCTTGCAACAAGTTTTGAGTCTAATGAAGACGAGTGTGTTGAGAATGAAACCGATTTGGTACATATTGTGGAAGATCCAATTGAGCTTGCAAAGGATTGTAACGAAGATGTTGATGTCGAGACTTTGGTTAAGGCGTAAACGAATGAAGACTTGTTGCAAGGTTTGATAGAGGACCAAGATATACAAGAGGTAAGTTATTCACTTGAATTCTACAAGGATGAAGAGGATTCCATAATACATGAGTTTCCGCAAGGTTTCACTTATCCTTTGCTTATTGATTCTTCTCATTTAGCTTTTGTTAGATTAAATATATGTGAATCAGAAAAATTGTTAAATGACTTTGTTTCTCGATATCCACCATTAGAGATACTTGATTATCATACTAAGCAGGTTTTAGAACAAGAAACTGTGGAAGTTCCCGAATTCTATGTTCTTTATACACTTCCAAGTGTGGACAAGAATAAGTGTGGGAGAAACTTTCATCGGCCAATAGCTTCATTTATGTTTTATTGTGCTAATATTTGTGTGAAGCTAGTGTTTGCAAAACTGGTTCTTTGGGAGGATCCCCAACTTTTCGGATTATTGGTGTATGGGAATTCGTCTTGCAAGTCGGGCTGATGACTTTAAACCAAGCGCTGTAGGGGAGGCAATCCATTGGTTTTGTATTTCTTATCTTTTATTTTTTCTTGCCTTGTTTTTATTTTATTTTCTGATTTCTTGTTGCATATCATTTTATGAATTTCCCACATTGAACTTTACTTTGAATTACTAAATTTACATTGAGGACAATATAGAGTTTAAGTGTGGGGGAGTGTTTCTCATATACAATTTTTAGTCTTGTTAGTTTTCCCTTGTGTATATGTATTTTCTTAAAAAAAAAACATGATAAACTCCTAAGTCTAGAAACTTGTGCCTTACACTAACGGAAACATCATGGTTATAGGAGTTTAGGAACCCAACAATATGGTCTATTCATAAAAGGTCAGAGCTCAGGTATTAGAAATAACATGATAGTCGTCACCATATCTTTGAGTCGTCACCATATCACCTTTTGTTTTTATTTTTGCAAGCTTAAAAGTGTTTCTCTAAGTGATTTGGTGGGGCACCAGCATCGAATTGTTGTCAATGCTAGGTAGAATTCAGACCAGTATTTCAATCCATTAGGATATGATTCATCTTGGCAGCGACCTTCAGACAGATATGGGAAACACCGTTCACCTTAGTCAACATTAGCAAAACACTTATCTCCATATCCATCTTCTTAATCTATCCATGTGATTGTGGTTAGTTAGATTCTTAGTATTGTGGTTTTGTTCGACTTTCTGAGTAGAGCTCTGTCACTAATAGATGAATTGGGTTTGCATCAGGGTACTTCCTCCTGTAGTTATTGAGAATATTCCAATTAATGAGACTGTTTAGTGTCGTTCCTAGATTTTTCGCAGGTGGCTGGAGTTTGGAAGTAAAGGTTTTGTGGGTATATCTCTTGTAAACCTTCACGAGACTACAACTCGTCCACTAGGGACACCTAGGGTTCAAAGGCTTGTTATACATGCTAAGTGTAACCGTATCCTCAACAAAACGGAGTTGTATGTTTTAGAATTAGTTTAGTTTGATTTGCTCGAGGACTAACAAAGTTTAAGTGTGGGGGAATTTGATAGGTGTCTAGAACACCTTGATTTTATATCTATTGTTTATGCTTTATTTGCTATTTATCTTGTAAAATATGTATCTTTTGTGTGCTTTTGAGTTTTATAGGTGTTTTGGAGTCATGACGTAAAGGGAGAAGAAATGGGGGCTCATTACATCAATTTGCAGCATTGGATGTTCGTGGACTCGAAGCTAGCAAGCACACAGCTCTCTAAGGCATTAAAAAGAAGAATTATGCAGGAAACTGAACCGTCAGTTGTTGAGGGGTGATTTTGGTTTTGGTTCTACCCGTCCTAGTCACACCTCATGACCTCAATTTACTAGGAATGGTAAGAGAGAGAGTTGCCTTTCCATTGTACCTTGTCCATCCTTATATAGACTTTCCAAAAGTCCCTCTTTTTTATGATATCATGCCACATGTCTTAAACCTCCTTAATTACTTCTAATGCCATTCTTTAATATAACCTCTTCCTTCTTCATTAATCCCTTCCTTGTCCTTCTTGTCTCATGGGTATTTTCTTATTGGACTTGGGCTTAGTCCCCAAGTCCCCATGTTTTATGTTAGGCTTACCTCCCCCTTTGGGGGCATTCTAGACCCGTTAAGGGGATTTTTTTTTCATGTATCAACATTAGTCCCCTGACTATTGGGTTAATTATAAAGTAACCCGATAGTCATACCATACTTTAATACGAACCAGCATATATCGCGACATGTGTGAGGAGGCGTAAATGGTCGTCACATCGTAAATGGTGCTACCCTTTCCTATATATGTGGTTCTCATTTCCTAATATGGTTACCAATTTCACTTTCAACTTTACTTTCCCATCCCCTTTTGGTCGATATATCGCCAGCATGGCTGACTCTCTTCATGGATACGTGTTTTCCTTAGCGCCTATTCCGGCATTGGTCTCGACGATGTTTAAACATTGTGAATTGAAATGACTGTTGCTCGTGAATACTGAAATTAAGGCGCTTCGGGAGCAGAGGATAGCAAAAAGAGACGCTATGCGCGCTCGGTTTAACTAACGATATGAGGCGCATCAGGCTGCTCAGAAGGCTGGATCATCTTGTCATGCGTCACTGGAGGTTTAGCGCGCTTTGGATGATGCCGTCACTGCTCGTCGTGCGGCCAATCAATTGTTTATGGACTCGTCGATAATGTTGGATACCATAAATCGCGCCATTTACGATTGTCGTCTCTAGGTTTCTGACCAAGCGGCTCCGCCACTCCTCGGATACACTCTGACTTTAGCGGATGTATCGTCGCTTGTGTCTCATCCTTACCTCGAGGATGAGTTGGCGCGTTTGTTGGTCTTGAGGGAGGAGGTGTGTCTGCTATGGACTCTTAGGTTAATTCGTCAGGATAAAGTGCATAAGGAATACTACGAGCATGAAGATACTCTCTCGTTTGCTCGTGGAGTGAAAGCTAAGGACAAGATTATTCAGGATATTCAGAAGTTGGTGAATGAAGCTGATCAAGACTTGCGTTTGGCCAACGCGCAATTTGATGAAGGGCGTCTGATGGTGGAAACATTGGACGCGGATATCGCTCGTTATAGGGCCTTAATGGATGGTTAGGTTGCGCGCCTTCCTGCGGGGATTATTTTTTGCTGTTTTTTTTTATCTCGTTCGTGTTCCTGTTGTTATTTTCCTGTGTATCCTCTCTGAAGTCTCTTCCCTTTGGTGGGTCATTTGAATGTTTGTTGCTTTTTCTTGTATGTGAATAAAATTTTGCTTTAGGTGGGGTATTATTCTCTTTTCCTTAATATTGTGCGACTTTTGCCATTGATTCAGGTGAGTTAGTAGTAATGTGTCTATCCCTTTTCTTGTGGAGGAGAGACAGGCATATCACGCCTACTACCCCCCACTCCCTTTTTTTGAATGATGGGGCGGGGTGTGTTAGGTCGTCGGTTAAACACGCCTACTCCCTTCTCTTTCTTTTATGGAGGGATTTGGCGGGGTGGGATAGGTCGTTGGTTAGACGCACTTATTCCCCCTTTGCATTTTTATTAGAAGGATGTGGTGATTTGGGCGGGCGTTTTTAACGCGCCTACTCCTCCTTTCTTTTTAGCCAGAGGATGTGGTGATTTGGGCGGGCGTTTTAAACGCGCCTACTCCCCTTTCTTTTTATTAGGAGGATGGGGTGGTTTTTGGCGGGCGTTTGATAAAACGCTCCTCCTCTTCCTTTCTTTTAATTAGGAGGATGGGGTGGGTTGGGCGGGCGTTGATAGAACGCACCTATTCCCCATTTCTTTCCAGGGTGAGTAGAAGGGGTAAGGTTGGGCGGATGTTGATAGAACGCGCCTACTCCCTCTTTCTTTTTATCAGGAGGATGGGGTGGGTTTGGCGGGCGTTGATAAAACGCGCCTACTCCCCCCCCCCCTTTTTTTTTTAATTAAGAGGATGGGGTAGGTTGGGAGGCGTTGATAGAACGCGCCTACTCCCCCTTTCTTTTTATCAGGAGGATGGGGTGGGTTTGGCGGGCGTTGATAAAATGCGCCTACTCTCCTTTTCTTTTTATTAGGAGGATGGGTTGGGTTGGGCGGGCGTTAATAGAATCGCCTACTCTCCCGTTCTTTCCAGAGTGAGTAGAAGGGGTAAAGTTGGGCGGGCGTTGATAGAACACCTACTCCCCCTTTCTTTTTATCAGGAGGATGGGGTGGTTTTGGGCGTGCGTTGATAAAACGCGCCTACTCCCCCTTCCCTTGTAGGTTTGCCAGCTGGTTGGGCACCTTTGGCATTCCCGAGGCCTCTTTTTGTGGATTTGTCAGCCGACTGGGCACCTTTGGCATTCCCGTAGCCTTTTGTAAATTTGTCAGCCGACCGGGCGCCTTTGGCATTCCCTTAGCCTTTTATAGATTTGTCAGCCGACCGGGCGCCTTTGGAATTCCTGTAGCCTTTTATAGATTTGTCAGCCGACCGGGCGCCTTTGGAATTCCCGTAGCCTTTTATAGATTTGTCAGCCGACCGGGCGCCTTTGGCATTCCGGTAGCCTTTTGTAGATTTGTCAGCCGACCGGGCGCCTTTGGCATTCCGGTAGCCTTTTGTAGATTTGTCAGCCGACCGGGCGCCTTTGGCATTCCCGTAGCCTTTTGTAGATTTGTCAGTCGACCGGGTGCCTTTGGCATTCCCGTAGCCTTTTGTAGATTTTCACACCATGATTGATCACTTACTCTTTATTATTCAAGGCGGGTGCTTATACATTAAGCGATTTATGCATAGAACTTTTTCAACCATTTGCCGTTGATGGGCGTTATGACCTTGGTTCCATTCATTCGCCTAAGCTTATAGTATCCACTGTCTGCCACCTTTCTTATCTTGAATAGGCCCTCCCAATTTGCAGCAAACTTACCAGCACTGACATTTGTTTGCACATGAGGCGCGATTTTGAGAACTAAGTCGTCCATCTTGAAGGTTCTCTCCTTTACGCTTTGGTTGTAATAATTAGCTGTGCGCTTCCTGTAAGCTTCTGCGAATCGTTCCGATCGTGCTCTCCTTTCTTCTATCGTATCTAAGTGGGCGAAGCGTCTTATTTTGTCTGGTGTAGTATGGCTGGCCATCGCCACTCTTGCGGATGGAACCATTATTTCCGCTGGCAGTATCGCGTCTTCTCCTTAGACTAATGAGTAGGGTGATGCTCCTGTGGAGCTGTATTTCGAGATTCTATATGCCCACAATGCAAGCGGCAATTGTTCGTGCCATTCTTTGTGATGATCATGCACCATTCTGATCAGGACTCGAATGAGTGTTTTGTTGGTCACCTCCGCCTGCCCATTCCCCTGAGGGTAGTAGGGGTTCGACGTATGTAGTCTTGTGTTGTATTGGCGGAGCAGATCTATCACATCCTTGTTGACGAATGACTTGGCGTTGTCCTCCCTAATTATCATAGGCGCGCCGAACCTATAGATAATATGCTCTTTGATGAATGCCGCCACAGTTGCTCCAGCGTAGTCTTTGAAGGGTATTGCCTCGACCCATTTTGATGCATACTCTGTGGTTGTTATTATGTACTTGTGGCGCTTTGAATACATTGGGTTGATCGGCCCTATAAGGTCCAGTCCCCAGCTGTGGAATAGCCACGGTGTTACTATGCTATGTAACTGGGTGTGAGGTGCCCAAATCAGGGTCCCGTGCATCTGACAGCTTAGGCATTTTCTGATGTGCTCCGTGGTATCACTTTCCATGGTTGGCCAATAAAATCAGCCTCCGTAAATTTGTAGGAACAACTTCCGCATTCCTTGATGCTCGGTGTCGTGGGACGAGTCATCACTTCCACTGCTTCTTGGTCAGACAGGCATCGTAGCATAACATTGTTGTAGCTTCTGCGATAAAGGACACCCTCGTGCATGAAGAATCGCGCTCCTTTCTTTTGGATCTTTAGGGCCTCCTGCCTCTCGCTGGGTAGCTTCCCATATTGGATGAAATCTATGTAGGGTTGTCTCCAGTCTTCTCCCTCAACCGTACAGACTTCCGCGGGCTGCGTTGGAGCCTGGCAATCTGCAACTATCTTGGAGAGCCGCTGCTTGGGCTGACATGCTTGGCCAGTATATTCCCAACCTCTGAAGTTTTTTGTAAAGGTGAACGGCGCCGGTTTGCCCGCATATCTCCATGTGCAATTCCTGGAGTATTTTCTCTGCTTCCCTTTTGTTTACACATCTTGCAAGGGATCCACCGGCGGATTGGTAGTACGAGGCTCCCTGGATCATCACAAATTGCTTCAAGGCTTGGGTAGGCATTACTTGGTCTTCCTCCATCCGAGTTAAGTCCTCGATATACACTCGTCTCCAATCGTCTGCTTCCTCGAAGGCTAAGTCTTCCTTCCAGGTGCTGGGCAGCTCTTTTCTTCTTACCGTGACTGTACCCTCTTCTTCACCATTTAGTTGCATCTTGCTTGCTAGAGTTGCCAGAGCATCTGCATGACGATTTCCGCTTCTGCCCGTATGGTCTAATGTTGACCTTGTCTGGTTCATCAGGATTTGAGCCTATGCCCGGTAGGGCGCTAGGTGCGGTTCTTTGACATGGAAGTCGCCGTTCACTTGGTTCATCACTAGTTTTGAGTCTCCTTTTACTTCTATGCTTCCTAAATTGAGATCTTTTGCCAACCTGAGTCCCAGTATTAGTGCTTCATATTCGGAAACATTATTACTACACGGGAAATCCAATTTGAATGAATACGAGAGTAAGTCGCCTTGTGGGGCTTCGAACACTACTCCTGCTCCTCCAACAGTGCCATATGATGACCCTTAAAAGAACATGGTCCAAGGCTCGTCGACATCCGTGGATGCTACTTCACCAGGTATGTATTCGTGTACCTCGTCATCTCCTTCGCCTGGGAACATGGCTATTAAGTCGGCTATCGCCTGTCCTCGTACCCCGTTTGGTCGCTGGTATTTGAGCTCGAACTCTGATAATTGTAGCAACCATCGGGCGGTCCTTCCCGTTAGGACGGGCTTAGACGCTAAGTAGGCTATGGGATTCGCCGCGCCTACCACGATAGTCTCGTGTGTCAAGTGATACGGACGTAGCTCCTGTGCTGCGTAGATGAAAGCCAGACATGCATGTTCTAAGCGCGGGTACCTCAGTTCCGCGTCTCGTAAGACTCGGCTAACATAATAAATAGGTGACAACTCATTTCCTCCCATGTCTTGTGCGAGAACCGCGCCTATCGCCGAACTGGTAAACGCCGTATAGAGATAGAGGGGAACTCCTCTTATCGGGGGCTTGAGAACTTTAGGGACGACGAGGCATTGTTTCAGTTTTTCGAATGTGGCGCGTTGTACCTCTCCCCATACAAAGGTTACACCTTTCTTTAGTAAGGAAAGGAATGCAGTCATCAATTGCGCTAGGCCAAGCACGAAGCGCCGTATGTATGATATCCGCCCTATGAAAGCTTGTAATTCCTTTGCATTTTCCGGAGGTGCCATGGTTGTGATCGCCTCGACTTTGCTTGGATCCACTTGAATTCCTTCGTTAGTCACGACAAATCCTAGGAACTTCCCCGATGTTACCCCGAATGCACATTTGAGGGGATTCATTCTGAGCTTGAACTTCCTGCATCTCTCAAAGGCCGTCTTTAAGTGGGAGACGTGATTTTAAACCGCTTGAATTTTGACCACAATGTCATTAACGTATACTTCTACCGTTCGGTGTAGCAAATCATGGAATATGGAAGTCATAGCGCGTTGATACGTGGCACCGACGTTTTTCATACCGAAAGGCATCACTGCATAATAGAAATTTCCGTATGGGGTTTGAAAGGAGGTATTCTTTGCGTCCGACGGGGCCATTCTTATCTGGTTGTACCCGTTGAAGTCGTCCGTGAAAGAGAATCGCTTCTTACCCCCCGTTGCGTCTAGTGACATATCGATATTAGGCAGCGGGAAGTCGTCCTTTGGGCATGCTCGATTCAGGTCTCTGTAATCTACACAACACCTGATCTTCCCATTCTTTTTTACCATGGGAACGATGTTGGCTAGCCAAGTCGGGTGCTGGATAGGCTTGATGAACTTTGCCTTCAGCAACCGTTCCATCTCTTCCTCTATTGAGAGAGCTGTGGCCCTAGGGAACTCCCTGCTTCTTTGCTTTATAGGCTTGAACTCGGGTGACACTCCGAGGTTGTGGGCCACGAGGTCGCTGTCTAGTCCCGGCATCTCGTCATAATCAAAGGCGAAGACATCCTTGTAATCTCTGAGTAGCGTGATCAGTGCTTATCTCTCTTCTTATTTAAGCTTTTTCTTATCATGATGGGGCACTTGTCCTCCTGCGTCCCTATGTTGATTTCCTCCATACCATCCATGGTGAGGTCTCCAAGCGTTCGCTCTTCTGCAGCCTTAGGGGTCGCGTCTGTAAGCTGATCTTGCAATTCCCCATCGTTGATTGTGTTGTAAGGTAATTCGGCTAAACCTTGCCTGACATCTTCCGAGGGAGTCTCCACTTTGTTTACCGACGCGTTTTCACCATCTTGCACATCCGCGGGTACTCCCTCATCTAATTGCTACAAACGGTATACATGCCCTCCATCTGGCTTGGACAAGCGTTGGAATTTAGGTTTACCCTCCTGTTTCCTTTTTCTTTCAGTGGGGAACACCATTCGGGATGGGCTAAATACTGACTTGGCTGGCTCCGATTTTTCTTCCTCTTCCCACTTAGGGAGCGGGGTAAGTTGTGTTTCGGGCATTTTATCCGCATCATTCGGTTCATTGTAGAAGACCGGGTCTGCCATGTATGCTTCCTCTGGATCGAAGGGGTTGCTCGTGGCAGGGATTCAGTACTGCCTGCCTCCTATATTGGTCATAACGCATTGATGATACGTTGACGCTACCACCTTATGGTTGAGTAGCCATCCTCGTCCTAGCAGTACATGGAACGTGGTGTCATATTCCAGCACGTAGAAGGGTGTAAGTGCTCGGATGGGGCCGACTCTCATGACTAGATTGACAATTCCGATAGCTGTTTGGGTGTGACCGCCGAACCCCTTTATTGTTGTCGTTCGCATCCTGATTTAAGACCGCTGTACTCCTAGGATGTCTAACGTGTGCATGGAAACTAGATTCAGAGACGCGCCCCCGTACATGGAGGCTCTCTTTAGTGGGTGTTTATTGATGTGCACTATTAAGTACAAGGGTCTAAGGTGTTCCCCTGGGTAGCAGATGTCTTCGTATGTGAACACAATCGCCTCCTTGGGGAGGGGGTCGTAGGGTTTTCCTGCCGCGATAGCTGCTATAGCCTTGGACGCTTCTTTGATTTGATTTTCGCTGAAACTGAGGGAATCAGAGAACTGTTGAGCCAGTACTGTTTGTGCGAACTTACTAGCCACGCCCTCTATGTTTGTGAATGCAGGGTTCTCCATTTTGACTTCACACGCTTCTTCCTTGTTGTCATCCCAGGGTTTCCAAACATCTCCGCTTGGGTCGTGAGAAAGCATCATAACTTGATGTTGAGTCGTCTTACCGCCTTCAGGATTGCTCATCTCGATTTCGCCTATCTCTAGCTTCCTCTGGAACATTCTTCGGAGGTTGTAACAGTCGACTGTGGGGTGCTGTATCCGTCGATGGTAGTGACAGTACCTAGCATCGTTCTTGTGAAGGGTGTCGGGGTCTGTTCTTGTCGGGGGCAGTTGGGTTTCTTTATTTGCTACCCATTTTCCAACAGTCCCACGATCTGTTCTTTGGTGCAGGGTAACGGTGGAGGGAGCGCCCGTGGATGATTTTTCTAAGATTGGTTCGCCCGCGTGCCCCAACCTTCTTGGTTATTGTTTGCACGGGTATTCCTGGGCATGGTCGATACGGTATTGACTGTATTGCGCCAAGCGTAGTCTGAGTTATTCCTCTACGCAGTCAGCGATTCTTGCCGCCGCTTCTTCTAGCTCGACAAATGTCGGGAATCGGAAGTTGACCAGGCTTTGCTTGAAGGACGGTGTCATTCCGCGTACGCAGATCTCTACCAGCGCCTCTTCCTTGATGTGTTCATGGCAGTCTAGCGTGAAGAGGCGGAACCTGGTTATGAACTTTCCTATTTCTTCTCCTAGACGCTGGCTACACTTGCTCAAATCTATAGTTGTAACTTTTCTTTTCGTTGAATAAAACTTTCGAAGGAAAAGGGTAGACATAGCCGACCATGAGCTGATGCTTCCTGGTTTTAGGTTTTCATACCAAGTAAATGTTGTATCGGTTAGTGACTTTGGGAACTCCCTCAGGCATAACTTCCCATTAGTCTCGTGGTCATTCATAGTGGACAGGAAGCAGCTAAGGTGTTCCCGTGCGTTCCCTTGCCCGTTGTACACTTTGAATTTTGGCGAAGTATAATCATCTGGGTATTGGTAATCTATGATTTCGGAAGAGTATGGGCTAGCCATGAAATCGTAATTATCTTGTTTTACTACTTTATAGTTCGTTTCTAGGTACTTGGCCATCGCCTCCTGCTTCATAGCTATAGGTTCTTTTTCCTTTTCCTCCGCGTTCCCAGTTTCTCCTCTGGTGTTCTGCTCAGCGCTGGCTGCCTTCAGCAGTTTCCTCAGCTCTTGCTCTCTGCGGATGTGGTCCTGCAACCCTTTCTGCATTTCCTTTCAAGACAGCTGCGAGGACGACGTGTTTTTGACTTCTTGCTGTTTGTTCTTCTCCAGCGGAACGTCTGGTTTTCTTACCTGTGTGATCGGGTCCGACACTATCCCTACCCTCTCGCCCTCTGGATTGAGTGGTGGGTTATCCGACTGGTTCTATGCCGCGCCTGAACTAGCGCCTCCTAGGTGTGTCATGGTGAGCTAGGCACGAGCCTCCGGGTGTGGTCGCCAAATATTGAGGGGTGATTTTGGTTTTGGTTCCACCCGTCCTAGTCACACCTCATGACCTCAATTTACTAGGAGTGGTAAGAGAGAGGGAGTCGCCTTTCCATTGTACCTTGTCCATCCTTATATAGACTTTCCAAAAGTCCCTCCTTTTTATGACAACATGCCACATGTCTTAAACCTCCTTAATTACTTCTAATGCCATTCCTTAATATAACCTCTTCCTTCTTCATTAATCCCTTCCTTACCCTTCTTGTCTCATGGGTATTTTCTTATTGGACTTGGGGGCATTCCAGACCCGTTAAGGGGCATTATTTTTCATGTATCAACATCAGTCTCTTAAGACTGACAGCTGAATGGAGATTGAGATGGCCCTTATCTAAAGCTCTAGGTGCCTAAGTCATTTGGTTTTGTACCCTAAAAGTAGGTCGTGAACGAGAAGAAGCCAATTTCTTCTCATTTTCTTTTCTCTTCAAGAATTGTCCACTGCCGGCAAGCTCAGATTCAGATGTGTTACAGACAGATAATTAAAGACAAGGAAGAAATGGGCATTCTGATGGTTTGATAAAGATTAGGGTTCGAGATGGATATCGTTCATGGATGGAGGAAGACTAATACATGGGCTAAATTTGTTGTTAATCCGAAACCAAGAGGAAGAAGATCTAGCTGTCAATATGAGCATTGATTGATAAGGATGAGAAGAAGAATTTGAAGTCGAGAAGATTCAACTGAAGTGCATTGTAGCTGAGAAAGGACAAGGAAGAATTCGAAGATGTGGAAAATCAGTGATTAATGGGTGAAATTAAGGTCTCTGTAACTGAATTTTTGAGTTGGTGTTGGTTCTGGTGGAGATGCTTCATAGCAGGTAATGAGGAGCTGAAGGATAATGGTTGTGAACAAGAAGCTATGGGGTTGCATCTGAATTCAGGGTGGTGGTGTTGTTAGTAACTTATGAGTTGTGATGTTGAGAAGGTGGAGCTGGTGATTGTGTATGCTGCAGGAAATGAGTTATGGTGACGGTTAGTTGAACTTGAGATGGGTTGTGACAATATGATCTTACTGTTACTGCTTAGGGGATGGAGTGCAGGTTGGATGGCTTGTCTTGGTTGAAACTAGTGCTGCAGTGAACAAATGGGGTTGACTTGGAAGCATGACTAAGGAACTGAAGATATAAAGATGTGTTAGGTTGGTTGTGCTGTTGAATTCAGAGAGATGATGGAATGAGATGCAGCTGCAATGAGGAACTGGTGGTGTTGAAATGGTTGGAAGCTGTAGTTTTGGTCCGAGACAGTGAAATTGGTCTATTTGTAGGAAATTGTAAGAATTGAAGAAGGAGGTGCTGCACAGATTAAATGATTTCTGATAGGTTGAATTGGTGGTGTTGTTTTAGTGGAGATGGATGAGCTGACCTGCAATGTGCCATGATTTAAGCTGGTGATGGCAATTGAATGGGAACTGGATGAGAACAAGAAAGAAACGCAGCAAGAGAGAGTCGCAGTTGGCTGTGTGATGCAACCGAATGATAATGGTGGAGGAATGTGTTGGCAGAGGATAAAAAATCAAGATAGAAACTGAGGCAGTGTTGCAATAGGAGCTGGTTCTGCTGTTTGGTGCCGAGAATGGAAGAAGTCAGCTACTGCTGGGATGAATACTTGATCGATGTTTGTGTGTCAAAAGTTTAGAGGCAAAGGTGAGTCTTGGTTGAGAATTGGCTTGAAGTGAACTTTCGGTTCTGTAAAACTGACTATTGAGCAGGAAACAAAATGGGTTGTCAGTTCCCTAGAACTGACAAGCCAAATATTCAATGGTTGTGGGCCTAACGTATTATGGACAAGTTTGAGAAGAATTTTGAGCTGGCCTAAAACCTAACCATAGAATAGCCAAATGGTATTGCCGTGGGTGTGCATAATGTTTTAGATTGAGAAACTTGGATTCTATTCCAAGTGAGAAAAGATATAAAAGAGGGTTCTATTCTATCTCCTCTTCTACTTTTTATTCTAGGGATTGAACATGATAGATTTTGTCTTTCTTCTTGTGATGAACTCCATTATGTTTACCTAGCTTTCTTTTGGTCAAGAAATAAGTTGAATTTCTAAATACGGGTTTTGTTCAATAGATTAGTTTTGTCTCCATACTTTATCGTTTATGATTCATTGTTGATATTGTTATATGACTTGAATGCTAGTTTGGTCGATCCTAGAATCGATTGAGTTTGTTTTCATCTCTTGCTAGATTAGGATTTATTATACACAAAAGTGATAAATTCATGATTACAAGTAGCATAATTTTGATTATTACTTGTAGTGATACATCCTAGTAGTGACAAGTGCATCATAACCTTTGTTAAATCGGATTAGTGCTTTTATAGTCCGATTGCTTTGATTGGCATGATTTCATAGAACTTAATGCATCTAGGAAATTAAACTTGATTAGTGCGCTTTCCACGTTAGGTTGTTCTCTTAGATAGAATTCGTACTTGCGTCATTCTATGTAAGTGTGATGAAATCAAGAAATTAACGGGATATTCTTGCGATCAAGTTATCCTAGGGATTTTAATAAAAAGAGATTAAATATTAATTCTAGTTATTAAGACAAGAACATGTTAGTGAATGAAAACGAATCCTTGACCAATATCTTTATATCCTTGATTTGCGCGTTTACTTTCTTGTTTGCTTTTATTTTATTTTAGATACATAAAAATCAGAAAATGCCCCCCCATTATTTATATAGGAAATCAAAACAATATAACAATCCAAGACCTCTCTGTGGGAACGATCTCTTTTTTCCCCTACTATATAATATATTTTGAGTAGTAAGAAAGTGAAATTATTTTTGACGCACACGACAGCGATCAATTATAACCTATGGTTGTGACTCAAGATTAATGTCTTAAAGTGTTATATGAAAATGGTTAAGCTTATAGTTCGTCTGGCTAGTTTCGGCTAACCTTTCATGAACTAGTCATTGTACATGGTTCGGTTATGGTTTATCCTAGCCAGAGTGTATATTTTCTTGTGTTAATCTCAAGTCAAAGATTCATCTAATGGTGGATATTGATTGCTTGATTCCAAAGCTACCTGAGCTTAAATCTAAAGCAACCTTTGTTTTGAAAATCTATATTAGGAAAACCTCAAGCAACTGCGATCTTTGAATCCCCGAAACTTTTCTTGTGTGTCCTAGTTGTAAATTAGAGTCGTCCTCTCCTTTAAACCTTTTTAGGTTTAACGACTAAAAAGATTTCGCTTAGGGATTCATGAAGCCCGGTCCGATTATCTTTAACTTGATAGTTCGTGTATCCTGATCTTGCTATTGTTTGTTGAGTCTCACTCCGATCAGTTAAGATAGATAGAAATCGCAAAGTTTCTTCTTCTCAGACTTTGTGATTGCATAGGTATATTCCTCCATAACGATTCTTAATTGAAATCGGAGTAGGAATTACTTGTGAGGTGAATAATAATCTAGGCTGCTCTTCGGGAGTCGTAAGTACCGTATTTTGAGGTTTTTCTAGAATTTGTCTATTGCAACCGATTACCTATCTCACCTTGATCTTTGATCAAAACGGAAGTCATCACATATAGGATTATCTGTGGGAGGCAGATTGGTTTAAAGTCTTCAATTGAGTTGAAGCAACTCGTAGGATGTAAAGGACGTCAGCTAAGAGAATAAATTGCGCAGAGTCTTGCGAGATTCAAGAGGCGTAAGGAGCGCGACTGTAACTAAATCGTTGTGATGATAGATTCGGTATCAACTACATTCTAGTCCGAAGTTTTGATAGTAAGCTAGAGTCTGTAGAGGCTTAATACAGTTTTGTGTTCAAATCTGGACAAGGTCCCGGGGTTTTTCTGCATTTGTTGTTTCCTCGTTAACAATTTTTTTTTTGTCTGTGTTATTTTTTTTTCCGCATTATATTATTTATCTTTATAATTGAAATATCACAAGTTGTACGTAAATCAATCAAAGTAGATACGTCCATCTTAATTGTTGGATACAACTTGATTGATCTTGGATACTGATCTTTGGAATCGTCCAAGTATTCTCACGGTATAATCAGGTTCACGAACTTGTCTCTATTTACATATTGATTGTGAGAGAAAGAGATATAAACTCTTCTTATAATTTCTTATTGAGATTCATTAAGTTGTAACTCTCGGAATTGTAATTGAGTTTAGTCCATACAGGTTGTCTAAGAAAAATTTGGTGGTGTACTTTGGTACCCCGCATTTTCACCTATACTGTATATAGTGGGCTTGAGGTCTTAGAGGGCGAGTTAAGTAAACTGAAACAATGTGAGAAAACGCACGCTGAGGAGGGAATGTGGGAAAACGTTGATACCGTAAGACAAGGTATCCGAAAGATGGGTTATACAAAACAAGTTGGGTGCAGTTGGATTGTGGTTGGTGGTGTTATAAAATATTTCACGTCCAAGGACCAAAAACACCCACATAGTGAAGCCATATACGCCAAGTTGCATGAATTCACGATGGAGATTAAAGCAGCTCATATGCCTACTATCAGCGGCAATGTAGATCACATGTTGGAGGTTTAGGATTATTTTCTTGAAGATTTGGTATAAATCCTTGGAACTGGTGTTCTAACTGAATTTCGCAACAGTTCAGGATTCTAGCAGTCGCGGCTGACACCAAGCAACGGCAGTACTTCGGGCATCAAAACTAAGGTCTTCTAGTGATTAGTTCATTAAAGAAACGTGTTCATATCTTAAAAGCAGTACCATGTTCCTGCTTATCCTGGAAGAAAAAAAAGCGACATTGTACTTTAAAACCATATTTGACAGGTCGCTTGATTACATGGGTCAGCCAGCACCTGTTCCTGCTTCTCTTGGAAAAAAGAAGGCGACATTGTACCTTAAAACCATATTTGACAAGTCACTTGATTACATGGGTCAGCCAGCATATTAAACGTAAGGGTGTTTTCCGGTCTGTAGTAACCGAAAGGCATTCGTCGTTCAATGTAAGCAACTATTAGAATATGGACATCCAACTCAAAACCAATTGGCAATGAATGGAGTGACCCCTTCAACATATATATCTTGGATTGGCAATGAATGGAGTGACCCCTCAACATATATATCTTGGATCTATGCGTAGGGAGTGGTCAATGTGATTATATCCACTAGCAAATGCTTTGGAAAAAAAGCATTTTTATCTGTTTGAGCCAACTGACGCACAAAGCTTTGTTGTATATTAAGATTTGTATTCTTACTTACAAGAGTATATTATTAGTAAATGATCCATCAATTCAGAAGATATCATTAATTCTCATAATGCAAATCCTAACTATCATATTTTCCTTGTCTTCTGTTGGAGATTCGGTTTGATGGAAAGGGGGGTGATGGAGCTCGAGAAAATCAAGGAGAAAAAATCTTCTCCTGAAGCACTGACCGGGCAAAAAATGGGCTCTTGAATTATAATGCCAAAAGTTCACAGGAAATTGTAAACGGGGTGTGTCTAAGAATAAATTAAAAAAGTGAATTGAAGAGCTTAAATGTTAAAAATCTCCCCCCTTTTAATGGCAACAAGGGATTACAAAACTTAAGTAGATATAACCGTTGGATCTCCAAACTTTAAAATTCCACCGTTAGATCTCACATCGTTTATAGATAAATTATTGTATGCGGACAACTTTGCTTAAGTATTGGCTGTGTTTGAAGATGTTTTTCGTTTTCTCAACAAGGTATCCTAAATGTGCATCCCATACTACACACTCAAGAGTCCCTAAAGTTCACAAAGTTGGTGCCAACAAACTGTAGTACTGTGTGGAACAGGATCCAGTTGCCCACCGTCCCTGACGGTCATCCAGGTTGCCACTCGTAAGTGGGATGCTAGCCGGGCCTGACAACGCACACCATTGGTCAGTTGCTTATGTGTGGGGATGATCAGTCCCATTGTCTACCCACCGTCCCAGACGGTCTTCCGAATATCCACTCGTAAGCACTACACCAAATTAGACATTTTGTTACACAAATATGTGTGACTTCTTATTTAATGTCACACATATAAGTGTAATAAATATGGTGTTATTCTTTTGTTACACATCAATGGTCACACTAATAAGTGTAACTTTAATTAATTTAAATCACACTTAAATGTGTAACATGTATGTAATGGATATTAGTGTAACATATTTCTAGAAAAAAAAAAGTTTTGCTCCCCACTGTGGGTACGAGATACCTACATCCGCTACCCAGATCGGGGATCCAGAAACACAAAGTTTTCGAAATTAGCATATAAGAAGTATAGAAACCAATGAAACTATGGTACATATTCCATAAAATTTTTGACCAGTTATACTGACAAAGTATATACGGTACAAACGTCCAAGTTGCCAAAAAATTAAAAACCAATGACAATGAAAACTGTGCCCTGTAAATTCTCTAACATGGTTGTAGGAGAAAAATTACAATGAACCCAGGAAAACAGAAAACTGAGTTGGAGAAAGGCTAGCTCTATTAACCTTCATTGTTCTGCGATCCTTGACAAATGTTGGATGATGAACTTTATCTTTCAAGTAGTTAATGTTCTTCGTAAGGAAGTACCATTCTGGAGTTTGGGATCCGATGTTGTACGTATTTCTTACATAAAGGAACCATTTTCTAGCAAATTAGACATCAAATATCAACATTCGACCAGCTCCATGCAATCGGGTAAGTCAAAGGAAAGAATAAATGGGAAAATATTTACCGTGGAAAAGGGAGTTTCCTTAAAAGGATTAATGGTACTAGAAAAAAGTTGTCCATGGAAACTAGTTGTGACGGATCACCTTCTCTGACGCTAGTCATCTTGTCATGAAAAACAGTCAAAAATGACTGCAATATTTCAACAAGTAAAAGTGTTAATAATCAGAACTCCAGAGCAAGTTAAGCAATATAAATGGCTGTCATGCCTAATTATTTATAGAACACTTAGAGAATACATGTAGTAATACAGGAAAGCTAAGGATAAGCAGATAGAAATCCAAGTGCAGGTTTCAGTACTAACTAACGTAACTCAAGAAAAAAAGAAAATGATCCAATAAGTTAATGCAAACTGAGATAAACTACTTGCTTCAAAGTGTAAAGTTATTAGCATTCAATTTGTAACTGCCTTTGCATCCTCAAATTTCATCCAAATTTTTATTCACATACCTGCAACATCAACAATAAGGCTACAGTGGATAACTAACTCGATTATCCATCATTTAGGAATTCTATTTAGCCATCACGGCTGGACATCATGTTGACAAGTGGACAGCCATCACGGCTGTACATTGGAGTGGCCTATGGGCCAAAGCCAGAAATACATCCATCACGACCCTTCACTGGATATGGCTCAAGAAATGGGCATCCATCACGGCCGGACATTGGAACTGGCCTGTGAGACAGAACTGAATGTACAACCATCACGGCCGTACATAACATTTGGCCAGGGGAGTCATGTGCAGCCATCACGGCTTTGGGAATTGATGAATGATTTTTTATCCCCAAATCTAAGTTGTAAAAATGTCAAGTTAACATATATAGGGAGGGGTAGTTGGTTGAAGGTGCATATGCGGACCATGCACCAAGTAAGCTTCATAGCTTAGCCGAAAGAGTAAAAATGACGCCTAAGCCTCATTTATAGCTGCGTAGACTTTCCAATGGAACACGTTAAGCATGGGCATTACTATTCCATGCCACGGGCTCGATGATGCATACCTTTTATGCATTTTTACGAAACGGCCTATACGGACTAGGCCATTACCAGTATTGCCTGGCCACGGCCTCACAAACGAGTTGGTTTAAGTTTTTGTCCCTTCGTGGATGAACTACGGTCTGTGCTTGATCCCTTTAGAGTAGGGAAGGGTACGTAGGCAGCCGCAATGAGTTGCAGCATTGTCGGTCCAGCACGTTGGCCCCTCATATCGTCTAAGATCGGTAGCTCGATGCAAGAGATAATTGTGGTCAGACTTGATGAGGCTAGTTGCATGCCAATAGGTGGATGCTCATACTACCTATCAAGCTACATAGAGTTGGTATATGTTCCAGTTGCAGAATTGGACATGGCCAATAGAGTAATCTACGTTGGTAATCAAAATAAGGGAATGACGATAGGCTTAGAGCGGCCTATGCCTAAGTTAGGCATTTTCCTTATGCCTGGACAATACTCGGAAGCCAGTGATGCATGTAAGGTGCATCGGCCATAGCCTTCAATGCTTCAAACCCTTTGCAGAACAAGGGTAAGTTGGAACGGTGTGGAAGCTAAGTTAGCTGCATCATGCTCCATGAGCATGCTTGCAAGGGCGAATGGACGTGCATTTTCCTATCTTTAAGGCCCGGACCGTAGCTTCATCATGGCACATCGGGGAAGTTATGGCCTGCGCGCCCAGGCACGCCAGGCGTTAATTTCTGGTCCGTCATAGTTGGTATCAGAGCAAGTTCCGAGAAAACTCTAGGGACTGTGAGTAATGGACTCGTCAAGCGAGTACTTTCCTTAATGGAAACTTAAAGTTGGAGAGTATGCCAACTTTTGTGCGGAAAGGAGTTTGTGACTGCTATGCCAGTTACTATGCGAATCGAGTTGAGCTTGTTTGAGTACTGTGAGTTTGCCTGGCCTAAGTGGCACCCCACTTCACTACACCAAATTGAAGAATTTGTAACACACAAGTATTACACTTATAAGTGTAACAATAGTTGTCACACTATTATGTGTAACAACCTGCGAAAGTGTGACTTTAATTCGAGATTTGTTTTACTTTTATTTATATTTAGTTTGTTACACTTTTTAGTGTGATAACATTGTCGGTTATTATTTTTTTTATTTTGAAGAAAAAAGAAGTAAATTTAAATTAAATAAAACAAAACAAAAACAAAAGAAACCACCTCCCAACTTCTTCCTGTCTCGCCAACTCCGCCTATCAGTTATCTTTTTTCTCTTTTCCTTCAAAAGAGAAGTTTTCTCTTTCCTATCTAGAAGAATCGAATCCATTACCCCCAAATTTTAACCCTAAAAAACCCAGTGTTTTTCTACCTTTTTTTCCCCCCTGAGAATCTAATACAGAACGTTGGACATAGAAGAATTCTAGGGAAAGAAGGAGAAACTTTTCGAGATCTGAAACCAAATCGCACCTTTACATCAAGAAGAAGTGATTCTTCAAATGGAAAACAAGATCTTACACATGTTGTGGCATCAGGTATTTTCTCTTCGTTTAATTTGATTAATGTCGGAAGCCTCGTATTAATTCTCAATGTCTTCCGACCTGGGTTTCAAATCTAAGGCCACCAGCAAGCGCATCCAGGATTGGCCATCTTTTGGACTAGTTATTGATAAAAGCTTTGAATTGTTATTTTTAAATAAGTACTAGTTATTGATAAAGCTTTGAATTGTTATTTTTAAATAAGTACATAGCCAAACAACATATAAAGGAATCACATTCCTTGGGAATCATATTACAGGAATCGGATTCCCTTCCCCCAACCAAACACGCCGTCAGAGTCACAACCGTTTCTTATTCTCCGCAATCAAATGAATTGAATACACGCACAGACAGACTGTTTCTTCTTCTTGACAATGAAACCACGCTGGGACTTACGATCCGATCAGAAATCATCTAACCGAAAAAGGTTGAGCCCCAGCCGTAGGCCGGGGTGATACCTAGTCTAGCTAAAAACTAGTTTTCACACATTTGATTTAG
>JAJJMB010010578.1:2159407-2249801 GCA_023531105.1 Papaver atlanticum
TGAGTATGGTAGCTTAGTATGTTTGTTTGCTACGTGATTGAATATATATATTTATTTATTTATTTTTCTGTAGCGAGGGTTTAATATATTGCTTCCGTAGTGGGGATTTTATATGCAAATTTACTAATCATAGTACGAAAAATTGGTAAAATATTGAGAAGGTTATGAGGTGTTTTAAATGCATCTTAAACCTAGAAATACACTGTCTAAATTGTCAAATCCTTCATGGATACTATGGAACTGATTGGAAATCCTTTCAGATAAACCCTCTAAGGGATGAAGCGGTTCAATCCTTTATTAGATAGAGGGACAAACATATTAATCCAATATGAAAACGTGGGGGATAACAACAACACCCAATATTTCGTTCGACAATCTGTATGGACTAAACTCTAATATAATTCCGAGAGCACCAACTTAAAAGTGAGACTCAATCAAGAAAGATATCAAAGAGCTTTATCTCTTTCTCAATACGATCAGTAAATCAACTAGATACAAATCCGTGGGACTGATTGTTATGAGAATAACTCGGATGGTACCAAAGACCAATGTCGGAGTGTCAATCAAGTCTTATCCAACAAACAAGGTCAGATTTATCAACTATGATTGAACTACGAACAACCTGTAATATTTCAATTATATAAACAAATATAACGCGGGAAAGAAATAACACAGACACCAGAAATTTTGTTAACGAGGGAATAGCAAATGCAGAAAAACCCTGGGACCTAGTCCAGATTTAAACACCACACTGTATTAAGCCGCTACGGACTCTAGCCTACTACAAGTTAACTTCGGACTGGAATTTAGTTGATCCCTAACCAAGTCTCACACCTATTAAGGTACAGTCGCGTTCCTTACGCCTCTTGATTCCCAGCAGGACTCTGCGCACTTGATTCCCTTAGATAATCTCACCCAAAACTAAGAGTTGCTACGACCCAAAGTCGAAGACTTATAAACAAATATGTCTCCTACAAATAAGTTTATTCTGGTTGTTTTTTCCGTCTTAAGATAAAGATCAATGTGTACAGGAAACACAACTAATAATCCGGCCTTATACTCCCGAAAAGCAGCCTAAAAATATTAGTCATCTCACAATACAGAAGAAGTTATTGTGGAAACATAAGAGTCTGAGGCGAAGAAATGTTATAATTACTTTTTATATCTTACCTATCGTAGATAAATTTTGAGAAAATCTTAGAGAAGATTAAACTCAATACGATAGAAAAAGTAAGATCAGAATACGCAACTATAGAGAAAATAGTTGGATCTGGCTTCACGAATCCCAAATGAGTCTTCAAGTCGTTAACCTAATAATGGTTTCGGAAAACCCTAGGTTAATGGAGAATTGACTCTAGTTTGCAACTAGGACACACGAGAGTGTCGGGATAGGTTTCCCATATGCTAGAGTTCTTCCTTATATAGTCTTTCAAATCATGGTTGCTTACAATCAAAGTTAAGATAGCTTAGTAACAAAAAAATTGATATTCACCATTAGATGAACTCTTGATTTAAGATTCAAGCTAAGTCTTCTTATAAAATAAGCAATCAATCTCCACCGTTAGATGGTATTAGCTTGATACACACAAATGAAATATACATATATTTATATATGGGTGCCATACCTAAACGTGTATAACAGTTGGCTCAATAACAATTAACCGAAGTTAGCCATATGAACACTTATAGTTTAACCATATTCATCTAACACTTCTAGATAAAATATGATGATCAATCAATTATGATAGATAATAAAATGAATCTAAATGTGCTGTAAGAGAGTTGTTCAAATGTTCACTATCTCATAGAAATATCCATGAACAATTTGAAACATATTCGGTTTGGTTTGTAGTTGTACAAAGTACTTATACAAGAACCAATTCATGAACATAATGCCACGGTTTGCAAAACAAGTTCGCATACCTTATTTCATTAAAGTTCTAGGGACTTTAGTTCACAAACTGAGTTCGCAAATGAACCTTAGTTCATGAGTATGACTTGTCATACTTACCGATTTTAGAACCTGACCACTGTGTTCGTAAACAGAGTACGCGAACCACAGTTCTGGACCTACCTAGTCTTAGCCGTTCGCAAACCACAGTTCCGGACCTTTGACAGTTAAACCCATTTGCAAACACAGTTCGCAAACAAGAGTTCTGGACCTGAACTAGTATTCACAGTTCACATACAAGGTACGTATACTGTGCTATATCCAGACATTGGTAGTAGTTCTAAAACTCTCATTTAATCATTGAAACATCCTTAGAAGACAACAATGGTAATTTATACATACCACTAGCTTCAAGTAATTTTCAAGTGATTAATCGATCAATACGAAACTTCCCAAGTTAACATCAAATGATTGTCTCACACAAATCATGTAAGATGTTCAAGGTAATTTTCACATGATCATCTTGACTTAATATTTAGTTTCCAACAAATAAATTGTCTACAACTAAACTCTTCAAGTAGATGATGAAGTTTAGCTAAAGCTAAAAAGCTTCCAATACGTATTTCGAGAAATATATAAACGAGATAAACTCGGCTCGAAATTTCAAATGTGTATAATACAAAGTCTATATAGCTATACGACTGATTCTGTGGGAGTTAGTACTTCTATTCCTGCTTGTAATGAGAATGCTAATGCTACAGATGTTTGGCAGTCAGTGAACAATAAAAAACTCGCCAGAAAAAACCCAGGGTAAAGGTACGTATTTCACTTTTACTCCGTTGGTGGATAAATTGCTCGAGTCGGAAATAATTTGTAATAATCCTTATGAAATTCTTAGCTCAGAATTGGGCTTTAGAGATGAGGAGGAGGTTGGTCATGAGAAGGCAAGTGCCAGTGAGGAAGTTGATGACGATGAGGCTGTAATCAATGCAGCTAATATTACAGCTAATATGGCAGCTGAAGTAAAGAATTCTAAAGAGTGGGGTACTCTTTTAGATGATAGGAGTGTGGTAAATAATACAGTTGAGAGTTCAACTGAAAGTAGCGCAAGTGAGGCAGAAAAGAGAATAGCTTTCCGTGATAGATTGGAGGCTCTTAGGAAACAGCGTGAGGCCATAGAGATTGATAAAAGCTTGGACAAGACGGAAAATCTTCTCACCATGGAAAAGTTGGATGAGGTAAGTAAAATAAAAATGATGAGGTACGTACGAATTTCATTATGAATCCAGCTTATAGAAAGGACTATTTTAAAGAAAAAAAGGAATTAATGGACAGAGTTTCAACAAATAAAAAAGTTCAATCTCCTATTAAACTTGTCCCTAGTAATTATGCTTCGGAGGAAGATGAGTATGATGATATTTATGAAGAGTGTGAAGATTATGGAGACTCAGAGCTTTTGGAAGAAATTCTGCCGGGTCTTCAATCCAAGGGGAGGATCTTTAGAATTGGAAATAGGGGTCGCTTGAGAGGAGTGGGTTATAGATGTTATTAGTTTCCTTGAGATTTCTCTTGATGTTATTTATTTTGTGTTAGCTTTTTAGGAGCTCTTTGAGCTTTTTTTTGCAATTATTTTTTAACCACTTTGGTTTATGGGGGTGGGAGGCCTTGATCCCCCCTTGTAATTCTTGTGATTACGTTTTGTTTCTTTAATAAACTATTGGACTTAGCATAAAAAAATAATAGTCTCTTTAGAAGATATAATAGAATAGACTTCTGAGTGATAAATAAGTTTTATTCTCCACATACCTTTTGTTAATAAAGTTCCTCCAAGCTCTTCAGTAGATCTTCTTCTTCAATTGGTGAACTCCGTGAAGTCTAATGCTCAACTACACACCTCTATCCTAATCCGAGACATAGCTATAAGTAGACTAGAAATCAAGTAAATAGTTTTGATCAACTAAACTTGAAAAACAAGCTTGAGATAGCAACGCTTGCGAGTTCGGCCGAGCAGTGCTCTAACAATCTCCCCCTTTGTTAATTTTAGTGACAAAACTACCAATACATATGGATTACAAAATAAATAAACTTTGTAGCTTCTGATCCATCATGCTTGATTTCCTTGGCTCTTAAACTTTCTTGAATTTTTCGTTACTTCAAGTTCTCCATCGATTCTGAATGTGTTCAACTCAGCATCATTGTTGTTGAAGATCCGTAGCAATAACAATACGATAACGAAAGTTCCCAATCATTGTTATTCAGTGTCATAGTATTATTATATAGAATCAAAGTCCAGTTGCATCACAACTTTGAAATAATACTATGGTGATATGTATCACTCCCCCTTAGTCAATACTTTCATCTTAGAATGAAATCCACTCCTCCTTACATAATGATCCGTAAACCATATGTATGTAGTGTGAACTACTAAATAATTCTCCCCTTTTTGTCAATATAAATTGGCAAAGGTACAAAAACTATGGGATCATAATTAATTCTCAAAAGATAATTCATGACTAAAAAGAAACATATCAACTTTTTTCGATGATTTCACATAGTCGAAACTTAGTGTATTCATCAAGGAGTTTATTATGATACAAGTTAACCCCTTCAAATTCCACAACCGCTCTCCCCACAAAGATATGGGAATTAAGCACAAGTTCATTTAAGAACTCTCCCCCATATGATGTCATTCCCAAAAGAACAACATGTGCGACCTTACTTTTACGAGAAAATAAGGATTTCTTTGGACGTGATTTGTTAATGTCCAAAATATCATCGAGTAAACTAAGCAAAATAGAAACTTTATGATTAATTTAACCGAAAATCACTCAACATAAGAAAACTTACGAAGTAAATACAATACTTTCACATAATAGTGGATCAGGGAAAGATCAATACTGCGGAATTTCTCAGAAAGTTCATTCTGTCTTTTATCAATATTTGCATAAAGACATAATAGACTTAACTTTTGAGCATATATGAGATAACAACACGATTCAGGAACGTAAACGCATATATATCTCCTACGACATTTGCAATATATAAAACCAATAAGATTAAATACTGCAAGTTCATCTTCCAAATAACTTAGAATTTAAATAAATAAATCTAAAAACATTGCAAGTTGAAAAACGTTGGAAATAGTTACGTGTAATTACAATATTTTCTATACCAAACCCTAATTATACTTCTTAAACATAAGTATAAATTCTCATAAGAAGTTTCCTAGATATTAACAAAAACATAAAAACATACTAAGAGACTCAAATACAGTCAGCAATTACAGATCGAACAAGGGTAAGATCATCGGTTGCTTTCTTCAGTTCAGTCTTCAGAAAATCAAGGTTCTTTGTTGCAATAACAAGTTGTTCACGTACAACTTTAAAATCTCGGATAAGATTTCCAACCAAATCAGATGACATCTGAACAAGTTTATTATCTTCATGATCGCATGCATAGTAGCAGGTTATGATGAGAGGATTCTCATGAAACTCAATAACCTTACCATCTTGTGTTTCATCTTCCTTTTTGTTTCCATTCATAGTACTGTCCATGAGATCACAAGAGGATTTCTTGAGGTTTCGGAACGTGCATATGCATAAGAGATTAGTGAATCAATCTTATATATGTATGTGATTTCCTAGAATAAAACCCTAGGGGCACATATAGTTCTTCCCAAATAAAGTCCGTATTGGAACCATACGTCCGATCATGAACCTTGCACATGGGCCGTTAGTGGACATGAATAAAAGTATTCAGTACCAATGAACCAATAGAGCCTAAAACAGAAACATGTTTTGAACACTTTATCAAAAACAAGTTTTTAACCTTAGACAGAACATCTTAGCTCAATAAATAAATTTAGAGCACGAGAGTTTTATTGATAGACACAAGTCAACTGCCTTTTAAAAAACTATTTGAAGAAAAGACTTATTGAAGCTTCTCATTGCTCGCAACAAAGAGAATTATCAAAAAAATGTTGAGCATACACATTATCAAGTGTAAATATTAACTGGAGCAAGGATCAACAGTAAGATGATCATTTTCTTTTTATATAAACAGAAAAATAACACAAGTACAACAAAGACCACTTTTTCAAGAAGAAGATGCCATATCGATAAAATTGTGCATCCTACATGGTCTCAATGGAGGAGGCACAAACAAAAGTAGTCAAGTTGTATGTTGATGAGCATTTTGATCATCAATAGTGTTGACTTTCTCTCCCTTACTTTCTTGAGAAACAACAGAAACATCAATAAGGTTAGTCTCAAGAGAATTGACGGGAAGAGAACATGAGATACCTGATGTTGCCGCCTTCTTTGCCTTCCTTATACTGCGTTTGAGTCTATTGATACTTGTCTTGAGTTCCGAAACGCAATTGTTGATGTGAACGTATTCATAAACAATTGGGCCTTTTTTTCCAAAGCTTTCTTCAACCTTAGAAGATGATTTTGAAAGACTTCTTTTTCGCAGTTTCTTTTTGAAGCATCGAAACAGAAGTCTGTCCTTACAACATTATCCCTTTGACAATTGTTACAATTGTGAAAAGGTTTTGTATTACTTTTACAAGTAAAGTTTGGCTCATCACAACACTTTCTTTGTCTAAAAGTTGGACAATCACAACCAGTAATGTGAGATACAGGTTTGATTACTTCTTTAGACACCCACACAAGGATGTTATGAAGTTTCTCATTTCGTAAGGGAAAACGACATATTCTTTCTAGGTGACCCTTGTTTCCACAATAATGGCAACATAAAGGAATGTTATTACCTGACCTCGTGCGAGCTGTTTTTGGAGGTTGACAAACCTTGTTCTTTTGAACTTCAACTGCTGGTGGAAGATTTTCACTTTTGTCATTAGTGAGATTCTTCTGTTGGAAATTGCTATTAGCATGAACAAAACTAATCTTACTAATACTTGGAGCGTCTATTCCCTTATAACCCAAACCTCGTGTATCATGATGATTTTTACATGCTCCTAGCATAGTGGATAATTTGGTTGAGCTAGAGCTAGACCTTTATAAGTCTTCTTCAAATAGTTTGGCCTTATCGTGAGCAACAGTTAGGTCAGCTTCTAATTGTTTTTATCGAGAGAGAAGAGCGTTTTCTCTGTCACTGAAACAACTTTGTTGATAGTTACACCTTGCTTCAGATTCTGCAAGTTTTTCTTTCAACACAAAGAGATTTCGACGAAGATTTTCACATTCAGAATTTTTTAAACGCACATCTTCTTCATGATCTTTAAGAAGGGATTGTAAGAGATTATATCCACAATCATAAACCTTAAAGACTTTTCTTATTTTCTTTTTTTCTTGACAGAGAAGAGTCAGAAAATAAATCAGACATGATGTTGACTTCTTTTTCTTTATGAGATGGTCAAACAACTTGATATATTGCGAGACTTCCTCATCAACATCTTTCTCAACATCTGAATCACTTTCAACTGACAGTTCATCCAACTGTTCCTCCAGGCGTGTTTCCCAGTTATCCACAATTTCAGGCAATGATAAAGATATGAGATTTTTCTCAAGTGAATCCAAGCTTTGAAACAAGTGTGAATGTTTCTGGACTGGTGATGCGTCGTTGGAGACAGTGGTTCTGTCCATATATTCAAATTTCTACAAACACAAACTTATGAGGTCTTAGCGTGTTTTTCTGCTCTGGTACCAATTGAAAATGCGGGGGTATAACAACCACACCCAATATTTCGTTCGACAATCCTTATGGACTAAACTCAAATTTAATTCCGAGAGCACCAACTTAAAAGTGAGACTCAATCAAGAAAGATATCAAAGAGATATCTCTTTCTCAATACAGACCCAATATCTCTTTCTCTATACAATCAATAAATCAACTAGATAGAAATCCGTGAGACTGATTTTTATGAGAATAAATCGGATGGTACCAAAGACCAATATCCGAGTGTCAATCAAGTCCTATCTAACAAACAAGGTCGGATTTATCAACTATGATTGAACTACGCACCACCTGTGATATTTCAATTAAATAAATAAATATAATGCGGAAAAGAAATAACACAGACACCCTAAATTTTGTTAACGAGGAAACCACAAAAGCAGAAAAACCCCGGGACCTAGTCCAGATTTTAACACCACACTATATTAAGCCATTACAGACTCTAGCCTACTACAAGTTAACTTCATACTGGAATATAGTTTAGCCCTAACCAAGTCTCACACCGATTAAGGTAGAGTCGCGTTCCTTACGCCTCTTGAATCACAGCAGGACTCTGCGTACTTGTTCCCTTAGCTGATCTAACCCACAACTAAGAGTTGCTACGACCCAAAGTCAAAGACTTATAAACAAATCTGTCTCCCATAGATAAGTCTATTCTGGTTGTCGTTTCCGTCTTAAGATAAAGATCAAGGTGTACAGGAAACTAACCTAATAATCCGGTCTTATACTCCCGAAGAGCAGCCTAGAAATATTTGTCACCTCACAATAACCTAACTGATTGACAGAAGAAGTTATTACGGAATCACAAGAGTCTGAGATGAAAAACTATTGTGATTACTTTTTATATCTTACCTGTCGGAGATAAATCTCGAGAAAATCTTAGAGAAGATTAAACTCAATACGATAGAAAAAGTAAGATCAGAATACGCAACTACAGAGAAAATAGTTGCATATGGCTTCACGAATCCCAAATGAAGTCTTCAAGTCGTTAACCTAATAATGGTTTTGGAAAACCCTAGGTTAATGGAGAATCGACTCTAGTTTGCAACTAGGACACACGAGAGTGTCGGGATTAAGTTTCCCAGATGGTAGAGTTCTCCCTTATATAGTCTTTCAAATAAAGGTTGCTTACAATCAAAGCTAAGATAGCTTAATAACAAAGCAATTAATATTCATCGCTAGATGAACTCCTGATTTAAGATTGAAGCTAAGTCTGCTTAGAAAATAAGCAATCAATCTCCACAGTTAGATGATATTAGCTTGATACACACAAATGAAATATACTTATATTTAGATATGGATGAACCGTGCCTAAACGTGTATAACAGTTGGCTCGATAAGAGTTAACCGAAGTTAGCCATATGAACACTTATAGTTTAGCCATATTCATCTAACACTTCTAGATCAAATATGATGATCAATCAATCATGATAGATAATCAAATGAATCTAAATGTGCTTTAAGAGTGTTGTTCAAATGTTTACTATCTCATAGAAATATCCATGAAAAATTTGAAACATATTCGGTTTGGTTTGTAGTTGTACAAAGTACTTATACAAGAACCAATTCATGAACCTAATACCACAGTTTGCAAAACAAGTTCGCATACCTTATTTCATTAAAGTTCTAGGGACTTTAGTTCACAAACTGAGTTCGCAAATGAACCTTAGTTCATGAGTATGAATTGTCATACTTATCGATTTTAGAACCTGATCATTGTGTTCACAAACAGAGTACGCGAACCACAGTTCTGGACCTACCTAGTCTTAGCCGTTCGCAAACCACAGTTCCAGACCTTTGAAAGTTAAACCCGTTCGCAAACCTGAACTAGTATTCACAGTTCGCATACAAGGTACGCATATTGTGCTATATCCAGACATTGGTACTAGTTATAAAACTCTCATTTAATCGTTGAAACATCCTTGGAAGACAATAATGGTAATCTTACACATACCACTAGCTTCAAGTAATTTTCAAGTGATTAATCGATCAATACGAAACTTCCCAAGTTAACGTCAAATGATTGTCTCACAGAAATCATGTAAGATGTCCAAGGTAATTTTCACATGATCATCTTGACTTAATATTTAGTTTCCAACAAATAAATTGTCTACAACTAAACTCGTCAAGTAGATGATGAAGTTTAACTAAATCTAAAAAGCTTCCAACATGTATTTCGAGAAATATATAAACGAGATATACTCGGCTCGAAATTTCAAATGTGTATAATACAAAGTCTATATAGCTATACGACTTAGTCTCTTTAAAAGATAGAATAGAATAGACTTCTGAATGATAGATAAGTTTTAGTCTCCACACACCTTTTGTTGATGAAGTTCCTCCAAGCACTTCAGTAGATTTTCCTTTTTCAATTAGTGAACGCTGTGAAGTTTAAATCTCAACTACACACTCCTGTCCTAATCCGAGACATAGCTATAAGTAGACTAGAAATCAAGTATATAGTATTGATCAACTAAACTTGACAAACAAGCTTGAGATATCAACGCTTGCGAGTTCGACCGAGCAGTGCTCTAACACAATATAATAGTACCGCGGCTACTACAAGAGTTGAGTTTTAACTATAACTATTAGAGTTGATGTTATGACAATGGATTATATACAGTCTGAAAAGATTTTTCATTAATCCTTTGATGAAAAGAATTAATAAGAAGATGTGAATACATCTTACGGGTGAGATTTATGCCCATAGAGAATGAGTCATTTGTGATGGATACTCAACCTAGAGATAGGTTCAAAGGGACTACAAGAAATCACAGATGATATGCATTATTGAGAATGAGTTGTTTATGATGCGGTTACCAACCTATAACTAAAGATCTCAAAAATAGGTTCAAAAGAGTAACCCTTACCTATGGAGTGAGATCCCAAAATATAGGTTCAAATGGGACACCAAGTCAAAGATAATATAGATATGAGAGAATAATGCTTTTGAAGAATTCATCCCACGGTATGATATCCTGAAGCGAGAAAAGATTGAGTTTAACTTTTAATTTTTAAATTCTTAATGATGTTTATATTTCTTTTTAGAGTGGGGTACTTTGCTACACGAGTACTCTTAATAAACTCACCTATATGAATGTGAACATGTGGGCGCGTTCTATTAGAATATGGGAAGTTCTCTAGATCATTCAATAAAGTGGGATACAAGTACATGGCGGTAATGTGCTCTGTCTTAAGACTTTATACTAGTACAGTCGAGTGTGTTAAGATGAAAATGCGGGGGTCTAACAACCACACCCAACAATTCGTTTGGCAATCTGAGAGGACTTACTCCAATATACTTTCTAGAGAATCAACTAGACAGTCAGACTCAATCTAGAGAAAAGTATATCAAAGAGTTTATATCTCTTGTTCACAATGTAATCAGCAAATCAAACAGATAGAAATCCGCGAGCCTGATTATTATGTGAAACAACATGAACGGTACCAAAGACCAATGTTCAAGTGTCAATCAATTTAAATCAACAACCAAAGGTTGGATTATCTAATTGATTGATCTTAACGCACAACCTGTGATATTTCAATTATATAACAAAATATAATGCGGAAAAGAAATAACACAGACACCAGAATTTTGTTAACGAGGAAAACCGCAAATGAAGAAAAACCCTGGGACCTAGTCAGGTTTGAACACCACACTGTATTAAGCCGCTACAGACACTAGCCTACTACCAATTAACTTCGGACTGGACAGTAGTTGAACCCTAATCAATCTTACACTGATTCAAGGTACAGTTGCGTTCGTTACGTCTCTGATCCCAGCAGGATACTACGCACTTGATTCCCTTAGCTTATCTCACCCACAACTAAGAGTTGCTACGACCCAAAGTCGAAGACTTGATAAACAAATCTGTCTCACACACAAAAGTCTATTGGAATAGATAAATCTTTCTCCCACAGAAATACCTATGACTTTTTGTTCCGTCTTTTGATAAATCAAGGTGAACAGGAACCAATTGATAAACCGGTCTTATATTCCCAAAGAACAGCCTAGAATTATCAATCACCTCACAATAATCTTAATCGATTAACGAAAAAAAATATTGTGGAATCACAAACGATGAGACGAAGGTGTTTGTGACTACTTTTCTATCTTTCCTATCGGAGATATAAATCTCAAGCCAATCTTACGATTGTACTCAAACACGATAGAAAACAGCAAGATCAGATCACGCAACTACAGATGAGGTGTTTGTGACTACTTTTAAGTCGTTAACCTACAGGGTTTCGTGAAAAACCTAAGGTTAAAGGAGAATCGACTCTAGCAATTTCTAGGGCCATACATGGTGAGGTTAACCGCCGTGTTGATAATGGAGAAGAGCCCCAAGAAGAAGATTCCGAGGATGATGAACCTTTGGAAAATATTGATAATGATAGTGCTACTAGCTCAACTCATGATTATAATGATCATTCTCCTATTCAAAAGGAAGAAGTTGAGTCTAGAAACACTACCATTATTGATGGTAAGACTTATGTTGTGTATGAGAGCGATGATGATTATGACTTCTTTGTGAATAACACCCCTAATTCAGAGATTGTGAATACTTTGAATGAGAAGTCAACTTGTGACGAAGCACATAAGGATTACGATAATTTGCTTATGGAAGATTCTGATTTCTTTTCCGATGAGGAGGACTTGGATATAGAAGAAACTGATGAAGAATGGCTTTAAATGAGAATTGTGATACTTGTGATGTAGGAGAATCAATGTACTTTTTCAGAAGTACTGAGGATCCCGTAATGCGTGAGATTATGCGAGGTTTGTCTAACCCTTTACATGAATCTCCATCTAATGATGATCCTCCCAAACTTGAAGTAGTTTCACATAGAGTTGGTAATCCATCTTTTAGGAAAATACCTCATTTGGGGCTGGAATTATGTGCTTCAAAAGTTATTTCCGAATTTCTTGCTTCCAAGTATCCACCATATGTGTTTGAGTCTAATACCATGCAGGTTTGCGAAGAAAACCCAATAGAAGTGCCTTCCACTTATGTTTTGTATACACTTCCGAGTTTAGAAAGGACTAAATGTGGGGGTGACTCTCATGGGATGATAATTTTACTTTTCCCACAATATGCTAATATTCTTGTGAAGCTTTTGCTATATATGCAGATTGTTTTATGGGTAGATCCTCAAATTTTCAGATTGTTGATATATGGGGAGTCTATTTTGAATGTTACTCGTATGCGTCAATCAGGTGAACAATTCCAATTCTTACTTCCTTGTCTTTTTCAAGTATTCCTCTTATTCTTTTTGCAATGGTTTGAAACATTGAGGACAATGTTTGATTTAAGTGTGGGGGTAGGGTATAATAAGAACAAAAATTGACGTATACAAAACTCCAACTTTTAGAGATTTTTGAACAATTTAGAATAAACACTAGCCTTTCTAAGTAGATGGAATTTTTTCTTGACGATGAGGTATATATTAGCTGAGTTGGGATTAGATGCCAACTAAATAGCTTGTTTAGTGTTTATCCTCTATTGTTCAGAAATAACTATGAGTTGGAGTATCAATTTATGTAATTTGTATATAATTTTGTAGAGTTTGATGCCTTTAGTTAAAAATAAAAATAAATAGAAAAATAGAAGAAGAAAAATTTGCATGATAAACTTCAAAATCTAGAAACTTGTGCCTTTAGGATGACACTAAACAATATAAGTGGATTGAACCATCTTGGTTGCAGGAGTTGAGGAACCCATTAACTAAAATGATAGAGCTCATGTGTTAGAAATAACATGATAGTTGTTACCATATCTCGGAATCGTCACCATATCACTTTCTGTTTTTATTTTTGCAAACTTTTTGTTTCTCTAAGTGATTTGGTGGGTCACTAACATCGAATTGTTATTAGTGCTAGGATGAAATAGAGTGATTGAGTTACTAAAAAAAAAAGAGACCAGACCAATTAGACCAATCGGAGTATATATATATGAAAAAAAAATGACACTTGGATAGCAATATATGTGTGTTCTCCCTGTCTCCGTCGCCCAAACAAGCGTGGAACGCAGGATCCATGGGAATTACCATATAATCTACTGAAAAGAAGCATGCACTTGGATCCAAAAGATCTAATCATGTTGTCGATTCAAAAAGAAAAAAAAAAGAAGAAAAAAAAAAGAATAAACAAAAAGAAGAAAAAGAAAAAGTTATTATTATTATTGTTCAATTAATAAATCGACCGCTGGTTCCCTTGTATTTTCCAGTGGTGTTGATCTAGAATTAGGATTATCGATCACTGGTTCCCGTGTATATGCAGTTGAGTTGATATTAGTATTCAGACCAGTATCTCAATCCATTAGGATTCATAGGTTCATCTTGGCGGTGACCTTCAGACAGATATGGGAAACGCCGTTCACTTTAGTCAGCATTCGCAAACATCTATCTCTATATCCATCTTCTTAATCTATTCATGTGTGATTGTGGTTAGTTAGATTCCGAGTATTGTGGTTTGTTCGACTTTCTGAGTAGAGCTTTGTTTACTTATATGAATTGGATTTGCATCAGGGTACTTCCTCCTGTAGTCATTTTGGATTCGTTCATAGATTCTACACAAGTAGTTGGAATTTGGAGTAAAAGGTTTTGTGGGTACACCTCTTGTAAACCTTCACGAGACTATAACTCGTCCACTAGGGACACCTAGGGGTTTAAAGGCTTGTTATTTATGCTAAGAGTAACCGTAGCCTCGACGAAACGGAGTTGTTTTATTTTTGTTTTATTTTGTTTGCTCGAGGACTAGCAAAGATTAGGTGTGGGGGAATTTGATAGGTGTCTAAAACACCCAATTTCGATAACGATTTCTCATGCTTTTCTTATTAGTTTTCTTGTTATTTTGTATGTTACGTTTCTTTTTATTCTCTCTTAGGTACAATGGCTTGGAACTCGCAAAAGGAAGGAAAAACGTCTAAACGGGTTGCATCGGTGCACTCGGTTAAAGCTCATCTCAACAAATTGGAGACCAAGGATATTCGCGGCGAAACTGGAGCTGAACGAGAATTATGATTCTCTTGTTGAGGTCAGAGAAATACAAGGGCATGGATTGGAATGACGCACATGTGCAGTGGCATAGTGAATGGTAGGAGCTGGGCATATGTCATGGTCCTAACACTAACAGTGTCTCGGCAATTTCTATACTCTGTAGAGGAAAGTGAGTGGGTTCACAACATGGGTAGCACACATGTGCGCTGGTAGAATGAAATTAGGTTTCACAAACCAATTGAACAGGTGAATACAGTTTACAACAATAAGTCCCTCCTTCTTACAGCCAGTTTCAGCCTGCCGTCGACCAAGCCTATCATCACTGCCAGCCATGGGTTTGATGGCCATATATCAAGGATCAAGAGCTCCATCTGAGACCAGCAAAGAGAAGCAGAAATGGGTTGAATTTGTGGTGGTTTTGTGTACGAATTTGTCATGAATTCCCAGTCGAGAGAAGCTGTTGAAGTCTCATAATGAGGACTAGTGAAGAACTATGAATGTTAAATGGTTTTTGGATTGGGTTTACTGTGAATTGAATTTGCAGGTGTTTGGAAGATGTAGAAGTCTCAAAACTACAACAACAAGAGTATGGCATACAACCTGTTCGATTAAATGACTGAACCACTTCTGCTTAAGTTATTTGCAGTTGCTAGCAATGGTTTGATGGTTGTGCAAGAGGGATGTTTAGCACTGGCTAGGTGGTGTTCTCGACACCAACTGAGAAGAGAGATTGTGGACTACAATGAAGCTGAGATGGAGAGGATTTGGGTGGTTACAGGGAGAAGGAGAAATGGCTTAACTTTTGAGCTGTTGTTGACTTCTCAGGCTACAAATCATTGAAGTTCTTAAACTGAATTTCAGTAGGAGGACTTGTTGCTGCCAAGAGTTATGTGGTCTGCGTCTGGGAGATTGAGAGATGGTTTTAGAAGTCGACAGTGAAGGGAAGAAGGTTTATTGTCGTAGTTTAGTGGTTGTAGAGTTCTGGTGGTCGAACTGGAGGCGACATTCAGCAGCTGGCAGTACAAAAGTTAAAAATAAAACTTGGGTGAAGTTAGAAACCAGAGAAGAACAAGAAAGGAAGAGCTGGATATAGAGATTTATATGGTCAGTCTGTTAGCTCGAGTTTGGAGCTGAATTTGATTAGAAGCTGACCAGGTTTGTATGGGTCGATACCGAGAAGGACAAGGCTACAGGTAGTTCAAGTTATAACAGAATAGTTGAGCGTACTAATTATTCTAGGGTTATTAGTAATGGTACTTTGCAGAAACATAGCTATGTCAATAAGATTCACGTTTCGTGGCTGAGAAAGAGTCCTTGATCATTCTCAGCTTCATCGTTTGCATTTATTTGTTTTGCATTGTTCAGAAATTGAATTGACAACTTTAGCTCAACTCTCCCTTAGGAACGAACCTGCTTGTCCGTATACTACTAGTTAGTTTAAAGAGAATTAAGGAATTTATTTTTGCGAGTTCGACACCTCGTCACGAGTAAAGATGAACTTGGTTAAAGAGAAAGCTTACCAACACATATTTCGAGAAATAGATAAGCGAGATAAACTCAGCTCGAAATAGCAAATGTGTATAATTGAAGTCTATATAGCAATACGACTTTTGTCTCAAAATAGGAGATAGAATAGATAGACTTTTGAGTGATAGATAAGTTCAAGTCTCCACATACCTTTTGTTGATGAAGTTCCACAAGTTCCCTTGAGTAGTTCTTCATCTCCATTCGATGAACGCCATGGAGTCTAAGGCTCAACTACACTTACTATCCTAATCCGAGACTTAGCTATAAGTAGACTAGAAATCAAGACTTATAGTTTTGGCAACTAAACTTGACAAACAAGCTTGAGATAGAAACGCTTGCGAGTTCGACCGAGAAATGCTCTAACATAAGCAATATTTTTATCTCCTAGAGTTCAAGACTTATGTTCACTCTATGGTCAGATTTTAATAGAGCCTGTTAACATTACGCAAAGGTTTAAGTCGCAAGATACCTTTGCTTATGCACAACTTTGTACGTTCTTGCCCAATATTTATAAAGATATAAGTGAGAGATTGTTGGGATATATGTTTTAAAACAAAATTTAAATACCCATTAAAAGTATTTTTAATACTCATAAAGTTTTGCATAAAAGAAGATATTTATTATGTTTTCAATATCACTGTTTCATGTTTAATAGGTGATAATTGTGTGAGTTATGTCATAATTAATTTTCATTAAACTCTTTGAAACCTTTGATTATAAATCAGAATTTGGTTGGAAAAATAAAAAAGAGTTTTTTCCCCTTTATATTTTTGAATTTGAAAAAGAAAATGAATTTTAGAAAGAAAACAAGTGTGTGATTATTGTTTGTTTTCTACAAGTGTGATTTTGAGCAAGAATGAAAGTATATAAGTTTCAAATCCTCTCATCGTGTAAGAGTGATTGTGCAAAGAGATTGAACTCGGCTATTTTATCCTGGGGACGACGCGAAATTGAAAAACTGATTGCACAATCAGCCATAACGTGAAAAGACGAGGTACCCAAATACACCACAATCTTTTAAATATCAACCTATAAGTCCGGTATCTTAAGTGATCGTCTATGGACAGAGTCGAGACAATACTACTTAAGTCCTATACACCTTGTGTGATTGTTTATGGACGAGGTCGAAACAATACACAAAAAGATATTTACTTGCCAATAGTTACGGTAATAACCGATTGACTATTAGGATCAATGTCAAGTAATTCGAATTAATGTACGTGTGTAATTTACTTAATTATAATAACAATTATAATGCAAAAAACAAAGTAAATGAAAAAACAAGATTTTGTTAACGAGGAAACCGCAAATGCAGAAAAACCCCGGGACCTAGTCCAGTTTTGAATACTCTCAGAATTAATCCGTTATACAAAAGCTAATACCAACTTCGTATAGTTGAGACCAAGTAGACTACCCCTAGCTACTTAGTTTCCTCAGTATCCCTGCACCTTCAATTTCTAGAGTCACGCACGTGAATCACCAATCCTTTTGATCGTATTCAAAACAGTAAAGGACAAATCTGTTTGGTAACCACTCTATTCAATCTTGGTAATAAGATATTAATGAGTCATTGACAAAGGCTCTTCCGTTTAAACTAATAAACTCCTTTGTATGGTTAGATCAACCTAAACTTTGATTACCAAAATAACCAAATTCTAGATTTGGAATCAATCAATATAGAACTTAAAGAGTAACTATAAGGTGATGCCGATCTCACGCAACTATCCAATCAAGTCTATCAAAGATAAACACGATTCTAGTTGGATCCCAGCCGATCAAGGTTTGTGCAGACAATTCACAAGATACGAAAACTAATAAGAAAAACTTTGTCGTCTTCAAATCTTCGTTTGTCTTCAATAATAACCTTCACAACACCACTTGAATCCTCTTGTGATCAATCACACACAGAACGGAGTCTGTTAACAATGGATTATCACAAGATGTCTTTAGATCCGAAGATGGTTCTAAATATCCTGTCAATACTTTGATCTATTTTGAGCGAGCCTTATATTAGAAGAGAAGGTTCTCAAGAATAAACAAACTAGGTACAATCAAAGTTTCAACAACCGTTAGTCAATCAAATCAATAACTGAAAAATAAAATAACAATGTAATTATCTAGTTTCCCATCAACGGTATTCGCAGAGCTTCTTGATCCTACAGAAGTCTTTAAACAAGCGGTCGTAAAAGATTTCGCGTAATTAGGGTACTTTCCTCTCAAAATAGACGGCTCCACCAGAAACAACAAGTATGAAGTTTGCCTGGCTCTTAGGATAGTTTGCAAGAAATGCAAACTCAAGTATTTATAGACTAAGATTTTTTGGACAACAAGGAAATTCCAAAACCGAAAAAAATTCTTAAGATATTCATTAAAGTTAGGGGTACCAACGGGTCCTATCAGGTCCGGGTATCATACTACCCGGAACCGGAACCGATTAATTTACTCGGTTCCGGGTCCTATTCTAAAACTATTGGACCCGGAACCGGACCACTTAATTTTGTCGGTTCCGGGACGGTTCCGGTTCCTAACCGGTTCTTAGGACTAAGCAGTCTAGGTTGTCATTTTATTTAAAGGTGTTTTTGTAATCTCATTTGTTAGATCTAATTCAGTCAGATACTTACATGACTACACCAATCTAAGCGCAAGGACTTTACACAGACAAACATATATATATATATGATTTCAGAGATGAGGTATTTTATAATACAGGAATACCAGTAGTAGTAAAAGGGCTACTTTGAATTTCCTGAACTAGAAATACAAAATGATAAAAGAAAAAAAGAAATTATAAGATTTGTAGTACTAAAATATGATTTGTGCATGGTGTTCTTTCCTTTAGCAAAGCAGTAGAATTGGATAGATGACCATTTTTTCGAATAAATCAAGCAAACATATTATGTCGTGCTTATTAAGTACTGACTACAAAATATGTAGCATCTAATAGACATATAGAAATTGATTTAGATCTTGTTGCATAACATAAGATTGAGCTTGAAGCTTATCCTTTTTTTTTTCTTTTCTTCTTTCCCTACACATTACGATGCTGCCAGTAATCCTACCATGTTGCCCACTTCCGCAAAGTGAATAATAATCCTAGTCGATAGATTGTTGTCTATGTAAACGAAACCTACTACATCTGTTCTAGTGAATCTTTTTTTTTTTTTGCATAACAGAGCAGAAGATACGACATTAAGGGATGAAGATACTTAACTTATAACCCTAAAAAAATTGGCACTAATCTTTACCGGGTACCCGAAACTCGCAGGTACCTGCCGGGTATACCCGATTAGGACCAGATTTTAATCGGTTCTTAGACGGGTAGTAAACTCACTAATGGGTCCAATATGAGGACCCGGAACCGGACCCAAAACACCCAGTTTCGGTTCGGTTCTGGGTAATCGGGTACCCGTTTGCAGCCCTAATTAAAGTGCCTAACCATATTTCTGATTAATTACCAAACCATATTTCCGAAAACTCCCTTAAAAAAACTTTCATTATTAGTTTAGTACATTAATTAATAATATTTTCCAGAGGATATGCTTTAATTGCTGGTAATTAAAACATATATATTATGGAAATCATAATTAAATGCTTTTCAATTTTTTGGTACGGGATCACCTTGAGTATCAAGGAATATCTTTGAACAATTAATGATAAGAGTTATGTACATGTTCAAATAATGTCGACATCTAGAAGTTTCTCAGCAAACCCTAATTCCAAGCTTCACACAAAACATAAAGAGATATGTGAATATTCGAAACTCGGTTTTGCTCATTGGGATCGGTTCTACCTTGACTCACAATGTAAGTTGTGATCAGTTATACCATGCTTCCCAAATTAGATTGTGATTGGTTACACCTTGCTTACCAGAGGTAGCTTGTGATCGGTTACACCTTACTTCCCGAGTTAGCTTGTGATCGGTTACACCTTGGTTCCCAAAGTAACTTGTGACCGATTATAACTAACTTCCCAAATTAGCTTATTATCGGTTACATCTTCCTTCCAAAAGGTAGCTTGTGACCGATTACAACTAACTTCCCAATGTAGCTTGTGACCGGTTACATCATGCTTCAGAAAGTACCTTGTGACTGGTTACAACATTCTACACAGTATATAGGCTATGACCGGTTATACATCAAATCTTAACAAGTTAAGATAGGTTCTACCTTGTCCTCTTGTATCAGTCATTCAAAATATATTCAATAAAGAACCTAACCAATCATGATTTCATTTCGATTATGAAATAAGTTCATATATGTACTTCCTTTAAATAAATGTTATAAAACATTGTTTACTTGGGTGAAATCATACCTATATCTTACACATGATCAAGTAACTAAATACAAAGATTATGTTGATGTCATATTTACGAAGTTCCAAAAGATAAGCGTTTATAATTCGTAATTCAATAAGTTCCTTGACACTTTGATCATAATGATATGACCAAGTCTAACCACCAAAGTATTATTTATATACTCCTTCGCATGTTATGTTTTCAATATAATCCGACTTGAAAGATACGTTAGGAATAGAAACAAGATCAAGTCAATATTACTAACCTCAAGCGGAAGGATGATGTCCTCGTTGTAGTTGTAACTTCTTCACATTCTTCAGGTCTTCGGAGTAATACTTGTACTTCTCAACATTCCTAAACTTTCTAGTCTAACCTAAACGAAGTTGACTCTAGTATTTAATCAAGCGACTCTAGATGAGTTTACTAAAATATGACAACCAAACTTCACACACCAACGCTTGCTGGGTTTAACCGAGCTATGCTCTAACATAACGTCTAAGAAAAGCGGCCTAGTCCGCGACTCAGCCATAACATAGTTTTATTTTATTTTTTTATTTGTTGTGCAGACATAAATATACCCTTATACAACAACAAATATACCCTATCATTTAAAAACCTTATCCATTTAATAATAGATTACCTTAATACCCTCACTCATGTAATATTTTTCTTTATTTCAAAATACAACAAATTTCTTTCTCTACTACATTAACGCCGCCACCACCACCATTCCACCACTACTACATATACACCACCACCAACATTCAACTACCATTCCACCACCACTCAACGAACACTACCTACCAACCGCCACCACTACTCCACCATTACCACCAGAACACCACCATCGTCACCACTAGTCCGCCACTGCTGCCATTACCACCACCACCGCCAGTCCATCACCACCACCCCCGCTACCAATCCACCACCATTCCACCGCCACCACCACTGCCGCTGGAGGTATCAACAACCGAAGTTGAGCCCAAAACAAAAACCAGGAAATAAAAAAAATATGGCGTCAACAACCGAAGTTGGTATCATAATATGGTGCCAACATCCGAAGTTGATCCCCACAATTAAAAATTCAGAAAATGTTCAGATTATTTATGGTGTCAACAACCAAACTTGATCCCGAAATCATGTGTCAACAACCAAACTTGACACCAAGATCTAGTGTCAACAACCCAAGTTAATACCAAAATTAAAAATTCAGAAAATGTTCAGATTATGTATGGTGTCAACAACCAAAGTTGATCCCAAAAATCGATGTAGTAAAATTAGTGAACTGACGTGAATCGAACAAGAATCTTCTGACGTGGAGTCACTTGTGCTACTATTGCCCCACAAGATCAGTTCAATTTCACACTATTCAAGGAAAATGAAATTACTGAAACGAAGCACCATAAGTACGATTATAACGGACAAGATATATTGTCAATGAAATGAAATAACAGACGATATGAACAATAGAGTGAAACAAATTTAACGAACCTAGATCAGTTGGATTTATCAATCTCGCTTGAAGCTGCTTGTATTACCTTCTTTGTTTGCACCAGATCATCAATTAGAACTCCTATGTCTTCCCTGAACAAAATGGAAAATAAAAATGAAAACTTAGTTAGTGATATTCCCTAGAATAACTACAACAATCATAAGATTAAAGCCACTTAACATTAAAACCAAGTAGTGGATCCTATCTCGTATCCTAATTACCAGATAACGTACCATCAATTGATGTTGATATTGAATATCATCAATTGGTCCCCACATTTTGTTCGGTCAGTAATGAAATGACAAGTAGTAATAATAAACAACAAGCTGCAACGAAAGACTTCATAGCAGGGGAAGCTTGGTTGCCTAAAAGTGTGTTATTTTATGGAATAGATTGTGGATAGTCTTTAGGTGATCTTTTTTTGCTTGTCGAACATAAAGTGCTTCTTCCCGTGTCAAACTTGGATTGCACAAAATGAGGGGGGGGGTTTCCTTGTGAAAACAATAAAATATATACAGGATTTAATAAAAAAAGAGAAACAAGTCAGAAATAGACATAACACAATCTAGCCATACTAGTCGTGATACCTGAATTCCAATGAAATTCCTGGCCAAGTCAAGAAAGGGTTTTGGAAATGCATAATCATGAACGATATTTCTGATGAATGCTTATGTACGAACCTTTTTAATGAATGATGCCATCAATCTACTAGTTCGTTTGTGAAATAATAGTTAGTGAAGATTATTATCATTATCGGTGGATAGAAAGATTGGATATTTGACTCCGCAGAAGAATATGAAAACAATAAACAAACCTGGTCTTATTTGACTCCTTAATTAGATAAAAGAAAGATGCACCAAATTTTGTATTTCAATTATAAAGGGATTGGGGTTTGATGTTTCATCTTCTTTCCATAAAGGTTTTTCAAGTTGTTTGAAGTTGAATCTTCAACTCGAAATCACGAAATTGAAAAACAAAAAATCAAACCGATCTCTGAATCTAGTTTCGAAAATAAATCTTTAACATAAGAAGATGAAGAACAATCATAACAAGCTGAAATCAGTTGAAAATCGAACACAAAAAACGTAATAAATATGCTGATAGTTTTGGTGGAGGTGGTGGTGACAGTTGTGGTGACGGCGATAGAGATGATGGTGGGGGTGGGAACGATGCAGATTGTGGCGGTGTGTTCGATTAATTTTCTTCTGAGCGATGAAGATGACTATTAGAAATAAAGAAGAAGTGGAAGTAAGAAGCATAAGAACCGAATGATAAAAGAGGAAGGGTAAATAGTGGGCTTATAGATAGAGAAGGGTATACTTATCGTATGATAAGGGTATTTGTGAAGCCCATCAAAACAAGGAGTATTTATTCAGTTTCCACTTTACAAAATACTGTACTAGCTTATTACATGTATTAGTTCAAGATATTGTATATAGACAAAGCCAAAACACGCGCATTTTTTACTTCTGTTGATGGTGGTTTCTAGTATAGGGCGAAAACTGTAAAAGTCTGTCTACCTGACCCGGCAACAGAAGTAGTAGACCTTGATATTTCTATATTCCGCAAGGAATTTGAAGAATATATCAAAATCTGATGAGTGCCTATGTCTCTCTTCATATTATATTAAAACTCAAGCTCCTAGATGAATTGTTCACTAGTATAGAGCCTCATGAGTATGTAAGCTCCTAGCTGCATTACTCACTAATGCCGGAGCCTGCTGAGTATCTATTATATGCCTTGTTCCCCAGCCGAACTCTTGATGTTGACATGACATGACAATTAATGTTCGCTCATAGCAGAGTAGCATGAATTTCCCGAAGTGTCAGGATTAAGATGTGCATGGAAGTACTCAATTAGAGACACGCAAAGTTATGCTGTCCTCTGAAATATAATTAGTGATTTTGTATGAACGCACAAAATTCACCAGAAATTGATTGATTTTTTGTCAGCCCACAAAATTCAATCTTTCTAACCTAATTTTACTGATTTAAAAAAATTAGGTCTTTTTTGCGGCCTGCGCAATATCTCGAACCCTATTGGTCGAGACCAAACCTAGGTAAGCTAGGAAATTAATCTGTCATGGACTAGTAGGAGCAAAATCCTACCAAAAGTAGAAAACAAGAAATAAAGAGGAACTGCAGCAAGTAAAAGCAGCAGCAAAGGGAGGCGTGGCCACGCCACTTGGCCGACCGGTCTGTTCCAGCAGGCGCCAGCCGTGGCCGACCGGCCACGCTCCATGTTGCCGCTTGTCGGCCCCCATTTCCTATCGACCAATCAGATCGCTTTAAATGCGCAACATGCACTTTCAATTAAAAGTGGAAGTTGGTTGGTCGACGTACTTAATTCCTTACGGAATTGGACATAGGCTGCCCATGTCAGTCTCAAAATGATCACGACCGTACATTTTGGCCGGTCGATTTATCAAGTCTAGCCACCTCCTAACATGGTCGGACAAGCACTATCATGCACACCGGTGAGCCCACTAATGCTTAGGCAAATCGGAATCCTTCCAACTCGCAAGCGGAGCCATTATACGATTACCCCAAGTGGGTTGGCCGCGTGAGTTACAAAACCTTAATTTATGTTAGCAGCAGTATATTGCTGCCGCAAAACGATCTTGGCCGCCCAAATTCGCCAGCCGAATTGACCGGCCTAGATACAATCTTAATCAACGGGCAAGGTGCGGATACACTCACCAGCGGCCCGTCTATTGTGCTGGCCGATCGAACAGCTCCCACCACGCGGTTAACACCAAAAACCGTTAGCCCAAAGTAGGTTGGACACACGGATATTAAACCCTAAATTGAATTAACGGCAGTATGTAACTGCCGCAAATAATCTCGGCCGTCCAACTTCGCTAGCCGAATCAACCGTCCTAGATCTAATTTTAGGGGACCAATGAGACATCGCCGTGATCACCGGCCACCGCTCTTCTATAAGGGACAATCGGCCAAGCCGCGGCCTACCCATATGGCTCCTAAACGATCGCCCAAAAGATGGCTAGTCACGCTTCCAATAGGAATTTTAATAAATTCAGCAGCAACCGTTAAATGTCGCAAATCATCTCGGCCGTCCAACTTCGCTAGCCTAATCAACTAGCCTAGATCTAATTTTAGGGGACCAATGAGACATCGTCGTGATCAACGGCCACCCCTCTTCCATAAGGGACAATTGGCAAAGCCGCGGCCTTCCTTTATGGCTCCTAAACGATCGCCCAAAAGATGGCTAGTCGCGCTGCCAATAGGAATTTTAATAAATTCAGCAACAGCCGTTAAATGTCGCAAATCATCTCGGCCGTCCAACTTCGCTAGCCGAATTGACCGTCCTAGATCAAATCTTAGGCGACCAATAAGATGTCATCGTGGTCGCCAGCCGTCACTCTCCTATAAGGACCGGTCGACCTACCTTTGGCGCGCATGAATGGCTCCCAGGAGCTTCTCGAAAATGGCCGGTCATGCTCCTTTTAAGACATTAGGCTCCGCGACTAACTCAAACAAGCCTTACACAACGATGCTCATTATTTTAAGCTGCTTGCTTAAAAGCGATATTTTATATGCATCGATTGCAATCGATATTTTATTTCACAAGTAATTTAATTATTTAACCATAGAGCATTACATGTTATTTCTTACGGCAAGTTTCACAACTTGAATTGTAGCATATGATCACCCGCCGCCTAGCTCGCAAGTTATTAGTCAAAGTAGTTCGGTCTTACAAACAAGACCCACTCAACAACTTGCTACGCATACATTTTCTTATAAAATACTCGAGACATCAAACATGTCACAAACTGGGGGATGCTCACCAGGGTATTGGTCTGGCGGTTTATAGTGTGCGGCGTGCAACGCCCCCATTACGAGAAAGTGTTTGGAAAGGGCGGACGGTTGATAGCAGTAAGAGAGTAGTGGGTGTAAGGCTGACCAGTCTTCCCTCATGAAGGAAACGTGATGGTCACCACTTTTTACACAACTCCACTTCTCCACTACTTAACTGTCTCCACTTCCTACGAGAGATCAGGGTGCGCTCAATCATGACTTGTATAAATCGGTTTTCAACCTATTTCAACCAACAACGGTTCATCAACACAAGTATCCAGAAAACATAAAAAGAACTTATAGCTTACATTCTTCAAGCAAGTTCCAAATTCTGATACAAGTCATAAAACATTCACACCTTCATAATTCATCATTCTGATCTCAACACCTTCTTCGCTTCCCTCCCTAAGACCAACCCTTCTCCTTCATTTTGTGACCGAAGCAAGACTGGAACGGCCATTTCTTGGTTTAGGCCAGAATTGTACAGATTGATCTCTCGAATCTAAAGTACTCATGTGCAGTACATTTGTTTAGGGTTTAGATTCGTTTCTCGGCGGCACACCCAATTTACCATTTCCAGCAGAATCAGTTTTTACCCCAAAACAACTTTACATTACAATCTTGAGTGATTCGGTAAACCTGGAAATCACGACGGCTAGATAAAAGTAATCAAAAGCATACGAGTATAAATTACCAAGATTCAATCACCAAATGACGCTCCTTCAAACTCCAAAGTAGCACGATTGCTAAAGATGGGTACCGTTATTAGTGGGGCGGATACCAATCCATATAAAACAAAATAATTCTGGTCATTGGATCCTGGTTTGGTACCCGCCTTTAGCAAATGTGGTATCATCCTTTAGCAATCATGCAAAGTAGGGAAAGGTCCCCAGGGCCCTGGAAATAATATAATGGTGTGCGAATGCAATAATACTAGGTTTATCGGGAATTAATCCCGTGATAAATCCCGTCCCTCACATCGCCTGGGACCCACTTCAGCCTTTCCATATCCAAATGCAGAGAAGCATTCCCCTCGTTCATCAGATCCCCTCACGAGATTTTACCCGGTTTTTTTGGGCGTCAACGTAGCATCACTCGTGCGAATGAGGCGGCGATTTTTCCAAAATCCAGCTGGGATTTATTCCTTAGATCTCTCCAACACAATCAGACACTTCCTTTCACAACTCGGAAGCATACAGGAAGATGACGCTATCCACCAAGAATGGATATGGTTCCTATGTGGCGACATCCAAGTGGTGGAAATGATTCTTACTACTTCCATTTTTTCTAGATAATTATCTAAAAAAATTCATTCATGTATAACCTCTCAATTTACAATTTCGAAAACTAAAGCTGGTCCGATCAATTACTTTTACAATACCAAAAACATACAACAACAACAACAAGAGAAGTAGATAAAGCAATTGAGGTAGAGAAACAAAGTTGAGGAGAACAGCCATGGCAACCTCTTCTATGGCATCTGCAGCATCTGGTTTTGTGTTAACATCTAGTCTTTCCTCCACCACCACCACAACCTCATCCAGGAGCAGCATATACTTCCGAATAAGAACTAACAATAACTCAAGGCTCGTTGTTCGTGCAGCAGATGAAGCCGCCACCCCTGCCCCAGCTGCTGCTGCCGCTACTAAAGAAGCTGAAGCTCCAGCTGCAGTCAAGAAACCTCCTCCAATTGGCCCCAAGAGAGGCACTAAGGTACCCAGTTTCAGATTGCCATCTTTTACAGTTGAGTTAACATTTTGTCGACTAGGACTTAAATACTTTGCTCATAGATGCACTAGCTCTTGATTCTATAGGATAACAGTACAATTAGTCGACAAGCATATGATTGACTTTGAGCTGCTCATAAACTTATAATGGTCTTTTTCTTTCACAGGTGAAGATTCTCAGGAAGGAATCCTACTGGTACAACGGCATTGGATCAGTCGTAGCTGTTGATCAGGTTAGAAATGCTTTATGACCATTGAACAGTTTTTTCATTTTGCCCCTTGATGTCGTCGATCACACAAGTTAACATAGTGTAAAGATATGACCCCTGATAAATCCCAACTGCCCCTACACATGCTTAAAACCAATATACAGAATCAAGGAACTGTTTTGTGTCTATTTGTTAAATTGCTGATATGAGTTTTAATCAAAACCAGGACCCAAAGACTCGCTACCCTGTCGTTGTTCGGTTCACCAAGGTCAACTATGCTAATGTCTCTACAAACAACTACGCCTTGGATGAGATTACGGAAGTGAAGTGATGAGTAATCAGCAATCCAAAAATGTTGAATTTGTAGCTAGCTTATCCTATCAAGTCTTTGTATTATAACTTGTTCCGTGTGATCTATTTTTCTGTATTCTTATTTATATTTTCAACAATTCCAGTGAAGTCAAACTGAAATGCATAATCACGCAACTCACTTTTCATTTAGGCCAACCCTTCATCTACGGTCTTGAACTGTCAACATTGATCAAACTAGTACACTGGTGCTTCAGCTGGTCAAAGACCAACTGAAGCACACAGCCGTAAATGATTCATTGCAGCTAATTACCTCATTAACTGATTGAAGAAGCTTGACTCTAAAAGATTTCGAAGTTACTGCCTGGAAATCTAGAATACCTTTGAAATTGTACGGAAGTAGAGTTAATTTGATATCAAAATTTCTGCTAATGTGAAACTTGCTGCAGGAAAACTAGATCAGAGTCATACAACAAGTCATGCCACAAAGATTACTTAAATAGTTTTTTCACATAAAAGATGCATTAAATTTACAACTTCTGTTTACATAAGTACTCGAGAGCCGGCCAATTCATTTTATTTAGAACGACTCAGACAAATTTATTACCACTAGAAGAAAATAAAGAACAAGTTATTACTGATCACAGCACATGTAACACGGAGGTTGAAGATGTAAAAGTTTAGACACACTATTTGGATGTCACTATGTCTCTTTAGTGGAACATAAAAATTAGTTAAAATAAAACATGGAAAACATTCAGCAACAGACCAGGCTTAGATTGATGAGATAAGTTGACAGGTTCCTCGTTTATACACCAGTTGAGATCCGGTTATCACGCTGAGAACAATGGTCCAGTGCCACCCTCCTTGGTGGCGTCGGGAGTGCTCGAGTACCAGTACAATTGGTTTCCCAGCTCCCAACTCCAGTCCTTGTTCCTTGATACAGTCATAGGCGGCCATCTGTTAATTCTGACGTAATGTTTCCTAATGTTCCCGTCAGCCACAAAGGTTGTAACAGTGGAAAAAGTGCATTCATGGCCACCCCAAACCTGATCATCAGGATCTGCACTTTGTGAGCCATCTGGGTGAAAGTACCTCAGCATCGGAGGGCCGATTCCCTTCCATGAAGGATCGAGATTACGCCAATATTCGGGAGCCTCCTGTCATAACACAGTTTTCTGTTAAGCATAACAATTGGGCTCCTAAATACAGATAAATTGAGGATATGAAACTTACTCAGTCAGGTGCTCGACTACTCTAGTGGTTTTAATCTGTGGATAAATGGTACTAGATCCCCCTTAATATCTATGGTAATAAATACTGTAACAATTTCAATAGGTTCAGTGAAATTTCTTCTAATACAACCTGATGAGATGTGCAAGGTTTCAGACTAGCAACGGTAGCAATGGGTGAAGGTCACAAGACCCGGAACTAGGACCTCCACAAGTGCCTCTTGAACAAATCCAATTTATAAATATAAAATCAGGAGCCAAGTATACCTTCTTAAAGCGAAACTCCCATACGTGGTCACAAAGATCCTCCGTCATGATGCGGGACTGACAAACATAACATTTTCAAAAACATTAGCAATCACAGAAAACTCGATCATTATCGTCTTCCTACACAAATTTATTACCGTAAAAGAAAACCAATTTTTACTCACACGTCTGGCATCCATCATCGAAAATGAATAAGCTGCCAACCTTGAAACTCCTGGTAATAATCGTGGCATATGTGCTTTCCCTAACCACAGGTCCTCACACTGAACAAACAGCACAAAAAAAAAAAAAAAGGTAGTACCTAAATATACACAGAACATATTCTATTCAAAGAACTGACAATTAGAGAATCACAAGAAAAGCTTATCTTCAAATTTTCTGACACTCATCAACGCTTCCTCCCATTAATCTTTAATCTTATGAACAAAATTAGGTCAAGTTTCATTAACACCAAGCACTAGAAGTCAGTGATTTAATATAGGGGTTTCCAGATAAAATAAGTAGACATAACATTTGTTGTATATCCAAGTTAACATGGTAGCCAAAAAGTTGACAAGTTTCAATCTTCAATTAATCTAACAAAGAATTTTGTTCTTGATAAAAGCAATTCAAAGGGCTAAAAGAGAGCAATACTACAGTGAGAGAGAGAAGAAACCTTTTTAGTCCAGAGAGAATCACTAGAAGCAACATCACTCCAACCATGAGAGACAAGTAAACAACTAGCAACTCCTTGTGCATCAAGATGATTCAATATCATTAACATTAAATCTTCTCCAAATACTAATAAGGGTTCTCCAACAACAGCTTCTTTTTCTTCTTCTTCAAAATTTTCAACTTGTTTAATTATTTCTACAACTTCTTTGCCATCACTATCTAACTCAACAATCTTAAGTTTAGCTCTCTTATTACTACTACTACTACTAGAATCCTTAAAATCGGTGTTGATCTCTGTAATCTTCATTTCTTCCTCTTCTTCTTCACTTAGTAGTACAACAACTTTAAGATTTTTTTGTGTATTAATTAGCTTATTTATCCTTTTCCAACTATTTACAATCTGTATTTCATCTTTATCTTTCGCCATAACAATTTTATTTTTTTCAGAAATTTCGCTTGTACATTTCAAACTCGGTAGAATATTTAAACCAATTGGTTTTCGTTTTCGTGTGATCTTTGAGTTTTTAAATTCGAGCTGTCGTCAAGTAGGTGACACGTGTTACCTTATAAAAGACACGTGTCTATGAAAAATGGAGGTGCAGAAGATTAACCGTCTACTCCTTGAGAAGGCGGGCAGGGACCAATCTCGATTCAGGAAAAAAATCTTATTTTACCCGATTTGCAGAACCGCGTCTTATATGTATCCCATCCAGATTTAGATGGTTCAGTTGACTTGAAACTGAGCTGAAAGCCTAGAACCGACAAAACGGTAATTAGGTGATGCTGGTAGTTGGTGAATCTTAAAGATAAAACGGGGTTGCTTAAATACAGTGATGAGCAGCGGGAGGAGGCCGCAGGCGCAGCACATCATGCTTTTCGGGTAGTTTTTTTGATACAATCCGGTAGTGCAGTTAATATCCGGGGACCACAATTCTTTTTTTGACATTTGATTATTGAGAAAAAACGGTTTAGTCCAAAAATGCATCAAAAAGTACGGATTAGTCCATCCCAAGTTAACCAGGTACAATTTAGTCCAAAAGTTATTTAAAATATTAAAAATACACATATAACCTTCCTGATTTACAATTTAGTCCAAATTTTTACCGATTAGTCCAAAATAACTCATGATAATGTCAGCAATATTAAATAATATAATTTATTTAAAAAAACAATTTATTTTTCGAACCGTTTGTCCAAAATTCGCAAACTTTATATATTCGGAAAGCTCTTTCCGAGAGCTACAAAAAGAGTACCCATATGACTATATAATTCTCATTTTAAAAAAAAAAAATTAGTTTACATTAGTGTACAAACATGTACATTTCTACAAATATCCAGGAAATTTTAAGACAAGACAAGGTGCACCAGTTTGTACACCACATACAACTTGAATCGTCCGTCTAAGCACTAGTAACGCTATCCATATTAAATATAAACATAACATGGAAACTCAAATGGATTTGAACCATCAACCTTCGCAAACCTTTTGATAAGCTTGGGCGCTCTACCATTTTGAGCTTATGAGTCCCTAAAAATAAACAATAAAAAGAATCGACATGCGCACAATAACAAATAATATGTGTACCAAAAACATGTATCCACATGTGTACAAGTCCATATCCAAGGACATTATCGACTAACATGTGTACAACTATGTAGACATTAACAATTACCAAGAACAACTACAGTGTACAATAATGTACATATGATTTTATTAGATATCATATGAAACAATTACCAAGAACAATTACTGTGTCTAGATATCAAATGAAACAAAAATAAAAAAATTACCAAGAACAATTACTGTGTCTAGATATCAAATGAAACAAAAATAAAATAAGGTTGTACTGATAATGAAGATGTTTTATCCCAAAACAAACTTTTTACACGGAACGAAAGGTTTTACTGATAACGAAGATGTTTTGGGATCCTTCCTTTCTTCAAACGGATCGAACAGAGAGAAAATCAGACCTATTCCCGAAATGCCTTTCTGGATATTCCTCAATGCTTACTTGGACAGGCCTGTGTCACAGAAATGAAAGTCTATGATTACTCTACCATTTCACCTCCACTGATAGCTACAACTGCACTACTAATTCTAATGAGACTCTTAGTCTATTTCTACTATGCTCACTCTCTTGAATCACAAACCCAAAGTAGTTCTTGTTCCGAAGCACAGCTGGTTTCAATATTAAACCACATTAACCAAAGAACTAAAACATTTCCAAAATTCTTAATTTAGTTTAATTTCCCTGCATTTAGTCTCTTCTCAAATTGTATACTAGAAATAACTTTTCATTTCTTGTTGTTATCATTTGTGAAACTCGCTTTTTTTTTTTAACAAGATGAGAATTAACTTTAAACTTCACAAGTGCCTCAGTAAGATGTGACCAATAATCATTACAAACTAAACTTAACAGATAAACAATATACACAGATAGGTAAGAAAAACCATGTGAGCATTCAAATCCTGAAAAGCATCTTGCAAGCTTCTATCAGTACTTTCCCAAGTCTCTTGTTCTGTCCTCAAAATTCCTAATATTCCATTCATTCTCAATCCACTCAAACTTTCCACGAATCCAAAATTTCTCGGAACTCAATACTTCCCATGATCTAGCTCTCCAAGCTTACCAAAATTTAGTTAAAATATATCAGGATCTGATTTTGATCCTCTCCAAACAAGAGTATTCACAATTGATCTCGAACCTTTTTCTTCAACCTATAAAGAAGCATGAAGATCAAAAATTGTTAATGTTTAAAACCATGTATACATTAACAATAAACAGGTGTACAACTATGTACACATTAACAATAAACGTGTATAATTATGTACACATTAATATTCAGCATGTGTACAACTATGTACACTTTAGTGCACAGATTCTTAGTTTTGCAAGTAAATCCTAATCCCTGTGAGGTAGTAACCAACATAATTAAATAGATAGCCTTAGCTCTATTTTGTCACAATTTGGTAATTGATCATTCATATTTTTGATTTGAGAAAAAATAAAACCATATCATTTTGTTTCATTGAAATTATGTTTTTCTACATCTCTCCAAGATATAACACCCTAAATTTTCAATATATTTATGTTCTTTGCAAAATTTTCACTTGAAATGTAAAAATAAGAAGTGAAATGTAAAATCAAAACCTAAAAAGATAACAAACAAGGGTTTTTAAAGCTAAACCTCTCAATTGATGTCTAAACATCTTCAATCCGACCTGTGCTTGAAGGATTCAAAACCTTGTTTCTCCAATTTCCTAATTGACCACCGCTAAGAGCCTGCAAAAATTAAATAAACATAATCAATCAATAAAGCAAACTTTCCCTGGAAAAAAAGGATCAAACCAAAAATATAAGCAATCAGAAAACACAAATTACAATATATATATATATATATATATATATATATATATATATATATATATTTGTTGCAAGGTTAAACCAAAAACATCAGCAATCGTACCAGATCCTCAAGCTACAACCTTCTTTATTATTTTCAGCTGAATCCACTTCACATCCTCCTCTAAATCACCATATTATAGGTGCACCAATATGTATACTTGTACTACAGGTGCACCAATATGTACACTTGCAATACAGGAGCCAATGTGTACATTTGTACTACAGGTGCATCAATAAGTACACTTACATAAGGATGGTAACCTAACTGCCAAGAGACAATGTCAAGCTAAATAGGCAGCTCTACAAACCATGCACTGCTAAAAAAAAGCATCCTTTATTGCATTTCAAAGATCACTAGGCTCACACAATATCATTCTTCTGAGCATTATGTAAGACTAAACTAAGATTAGACCAAGGAGACCAGTATATTAGAATTATAAAACATACCTCTCTTTGTCAGTGCGAAAAAAAAACATTCAAGTCAGGTTAGGAGGTTTAATGCATCCTAAACTACGAAATAGGTATACTGTACATGAGATTAGTGAAATGTTACACCAACTAAATAATTCACAGATAATACAGAGTGCCATCACTTTAATCAATGTAAAAGTAAAACCAATCTAACACGTACAAATAAGTAACAAATATCAGATTAGAACACCCAAACTATCATTTTAAAGCAACAACAACAAATAAATAATCAAAATACCCAAAACCCTATCTTATTCCACCAATATAAACTAAACCTATAAAAATGATTAATCACCTAAAATGCATCTTTTCTCCTGGCTTAGAGCAGTTTGTATATAAATTTTCAGAAGCGAATCATAACCCCATCTTTATGATGCGGTAACGGTTTTCGCAACAACAACTTACGGTGCCTAAAAAATATTTAGTAACAAAAAATTAGTTACATGCTTGATAAGAGGAACACAAATAGCAGAAGTAAAGCAACTCTTATGATTCACTAACCTTTCTTGAGTCGGGAGGGAGAAGTGGTGTGTTTTTATCGTCTGAAAATGCACGAAAACGTCGAACTGCTTTTCTTAGCGGAAGATCATGTCCAAAAATGGAGAGAGCAGTCAAAATCTCTCCTCTCAGCATAGCATCCAAGTGGCTCTCACCTTGACGTGGCTCCCAACCTAGTCTCCTATACACAATACCAGTAGCAACCTAGTCAAAATCAATATGTGTACAATTATGTACACATTAAGAATCTACAGGTGTACAATTATGTATACATTAAGCCTCCTTACTGCTACAGATCATACCAAATTAAGAAAGTTAAGATTATCTTCCTTACTATACAGCTCCCTAAGAAACAGATCATACCAAATTAAGAACCCGACATAATAAATTTTTAACAATCAAAAGGTGTACAATTATGTGCCTACTAACGATCAACAGGTGTACAATTATGTGCACATTAAATATCAACATGTGTACAATTATGTACACATCAAAATCAACATGTGTACACATTAAAAACCAACATGCACATGACGAGAGGGCATGAATCAGCTAGGGGCCTACAATTAGGTATGCCTTGCCTATCTGTCTACTTGTCTTAAGGAAAAGAAAAGAGTAGAACATACAGTATCTAATACCAGATCTTTCTTTCAAAAGTCACTTTTTATATTAAACCTCAATCTAAAACCAAAAACAACTACAACAATAAAGCCTCACTCATGATCATCTCTCTCTGACTGTCTCTGCTTTCTAATTTAGAAGCACGTACTACTAAATACTTTGCAACAAAAAAGGGTCTGAAAAAGAAGCACAAGAAATGCAAAAAAGTAAAGAATTACAGTGTAATATAATAATATGTTTGTTTACTTAAGACTAAAACTATTCTCAATTTAAGACATACTACTATAATAACATAACATATAAATTAAAAGAAAAATGAAGGAGAACAAATGTCCGAAGATGAAGAGGCTTGTGATGACATGAAAGTACTATAACTAGGATATAAAGCTCCCATACATTCATCATCAACCATTAATGGATTGTCACTAAGTGCATGGTGATGATCAAAAATTGCAGCTGATCCTAACTATGATAAGTTCCCGAAAACAGTACTCACCCATGCCAATATTAGCCGTGCTTTCTTTTCACTTGCTAGAGAGCTTTCCGCTGATGATGCTGCAACTCATGCTCAAAGCGGCAAAACTAATAACAATTGAGAGATAAACAGAGAGACTAACTGTTAATATTAGGTAGACAACAACAACAAAGCATTTCACGACAATCTTGTACAAGGCATAACTTAAAATCCCAAAACTATCATACATGAACCCATCCGTCCATAGAATGCAAAAAGGAAAATCAAGTAGACTGCATTCTAAAATGTGGGTTCCATGTCTCTGAAGTGCTACTTGAACTAGCAGCTTAATGCACTTATTTTGATCCAAGTGGCTCTTACAATAAATAATGGGTTAACTATATGCCGACCAATGAATCTTGACGTCAAATAAATGGAATATAACTTCACTGCATCATTTTGTTGATACTTATAGTTGGAGGTCAGCACATGCTACGGTCTGACAAACGTCACAAGGTCGTAAAGTTTTCTGATCGGTAGGGATTTCAGTAATGTTGCAAGAGAAGCCAAATATCAATAACAGGGGACCATGAATACATGCTAAAAGACATAAACTGGCAAGATTGTGAGTGATTATAACTGATATACAAATTTTTATCGGAGTATTAATAACGTATGGGTCTTGAGATACAAATGTCGTCATTGTGATGTATTTCATCAATTTAAGATGATTTATTAATTCACAGCAACTGGTATGGACGTCATACTGATTGCTGCTTGGATCTAGATACAAAAATTAATTTGGCATCACGCAATTCAAGTATGAAGGTTGCTTCGGTTCAATATATTATTGGACTTTTTAAACATTCTTATTCAACCAAAAGAAAGAGAACCAATGTAAATATCCTTACCTAAATGAGGTTTTGAAGTCCTGAGGATGTGCATAAACTATACCAGTCCATCTAAAAATTATCTCCCATAAATACCCTGAAGTAGACAAAAAATAATAATCAGAGATTGAAGTGCAATTTAAATGATCACCTGACAAATGTCATCACTAGTAAAAGTATCATAAGGATCATCCAGAGCAAGTTAATCCTAAGAGATATCAAAACTATTAAGCACACCATAAGATTATGCACTAAGTGAGTATTCAAGAAATAGGTAACATTCAGAGACATGAGCATTTTTTCCCACCAAAAGCAACAAACACATAAACCTTAAATGGGAATAATACACAAACAAAACTACGATTGCCCAGCAATAACCACCAAATGTAGAACACCAAAAAATAGACAAATTAGATGATAAATGAATCTTGAAATGAAAATAAAACACACACACACACAATCAAGATCAAATGAAAACTAAAATACAAGCAATGAGATTAGGTATGATTTGTGACTACCTGTTCAGATCCAAGACAGAAAATACTTTCAGATGTTTTTCATTTTTGGGAAACAGGTTCAGGAACAGGGAGAGTTTTAGAGTAAGAAGATCAAGATGACGTGGTTATAGATCTAAACTCTTATTTAATCATTAATAGAATAAAAAGATCGAACTGAAATCAAAGTAATTAGGTTTCAAAAACAGTTAAAAATTCCTAAAGTCAATTTCTAAATCGATAAATTAACAACAGAAATCAAATTAAATAAAAGAACAGATTCAACTTATCTTCGAATCGCTTTCGATGATGAAATAGTTAAATTAATTTATTGTACTTGAATCTCCTCAACTTTTCATCTAAAATTCGAGTTAATCTTTGTAAAGAGTGAATCGACGACAGGAGGTTTAGGTTTATCGATCTGAATTGAGTGTTTCTTTGATCACCTTATTTATATTTGGTGATTGAATCTTCACTGAGACGACGAGATTACTTGGAGAGCTATTTCCGTTTAATGAAAACAAAGAAATCTATCTATCTATTCTTTTAAAATCCTAAACCATATGAGCCCCACGTTGAACGGTGAGAGTACCCCTTCCTCCTTCAACGATGACCCTCACCCACTCTTAGAATTGCTCCAATCCACTTTTCCTCAAACGAGAGAAAAACAAGGCTTTCAAAACGAAGAAGAAAATCGAGAGAAAAAAAACCTAAAAAAATTCTTCTTCTTCATGAAAGCACTAAAAGCAGTGGCTGTTGCTGTTGATTCAGATCGAGAAATAGGCAGAGATTGAGAGATGAAAGCGACAGATTAAGAGTGAATAAGAAATTCTGAACATCTCGATGGTGTTCGATTAAAGAGTTGATGGTCTTATGGATGATGTTTCGATCGGTATTTGGTGATTTAGGGTTTAAGAAGAAATTGCAGATGAAGAGGAATCCGAGCTGAAATTGATATGGGTTTGTCGAGATAAGGGTTATTGAGAACTGGGATTGATGATTAAGTTAAGAGAATTGAAGAATTTCATAAACTAGGGTTTGGTTTTGGGAAGAGCAGCTGAGACTGAGTCTTATTTGTTTCCTAGCCCTAATCTTCAAACGTCGTCAACAATATCATCGTTGTATTGCAAGAGCATCATCCTTCTGAGATTTTCTATCTGTTTCTTTTTAATTTTCTTTATACTTCAGGTATTTGCTAAAAAAAAATTCCTTTAAATCCTATGGTTTTATCAATGTAATCCAGGTAAGATTTTTATGCTTCTTAATTCGAGTTTTTAATTCAGTTTTTGGTATATGATCAAAGGCTGAAAATCATAGGTATTTTGCAGGTTTTACAGAATCAATCACTTAAAGAAGATAAAGATGTATCTTAAGTACTACATCAATGACAATGGTTACACTATGAAGGTAAATAAACTCTAACTCTAATTTTTTTTGTAGTTCATGAAGTATGGGTTTTGTCTCTGGATTGATTTATGCTGTAATAGATTTTGAGGTCACCAGGTTGTTTTTGCAGTTTCAGTGGAGATGAAACTGAGCCTGAGGTGGAATGATGCAGTTGCAAGAGAGTGCTGCAATGCTTAATGATTGAATCTGAAATTGAAGTTACAGGGAATGAACCAGTGAGGCGTAGTTTTCCCATCTTTTGTCTGTTAAATATCTTGCTTTGTTTATCTTGAAACATCCAAGTTTTGTCAGCCATTATTAATCAAATGCCACTTGCATTTTTGTGCTTCTTTTCAGTTATTATAATACTAATGGCGGCACAACTTTGCATTTGCACTACTGAAGTCTTTTGTCCCACGTGACACAGGGGTGGTTAGAAAGTTGTTAAAATATGGAGCATTGATCATGGGCAAGGCCAGCCTTAGCGAATGGGCCAATTCCTATGGTACGGGTGTTCCCTTGGGATGTCGTGGACAAGGTGGACATGGCAGGGTAAGTTAATTTAAAGTCATTTCTCATTAACTTTGATTAATTATGAATTTATGGTTCAGTAAACCAAGTGTTCTTGGTAGATCATTTAGTACTAACAACTATATGCTGCAGTTCATGAAGAAATTTCTTTGATTATTCATCAAAAATCAAAGGAAAAACCAAGTACCTTTTCCATTTGAAGTAAGGGTTAATATTGTGATGACTCTTGCAGATTGCATTCGAAGCATGCGTTTTGAGGAGGGGGGTGAGGTTCAGGTCATAAAGGAAATGGTTGCAGATGCAAAGAGTGGCGTAACAAATGGTGGGTGTGATTTTAGGTGTTATGTTGTTGTTTTTTTGTTGTTTTTTTTTATCATGTAGTTCTCTAGGTCTTGAATCAAGGAGACAAGGGCCGGTGTCATTAAAAGCATCAAAAAATGATCATTGTATGCACTAATACATATATGGTCACATTCGAAACTTGGTTTTCTCCCTTCAAACATTTTAGGAAAGACCAGATGGAGAAAGCAAAAACTGTTGATTCCATAAGAAGGTTCAGAAAACTGTATTTTTCTACAAGTAGGTTTAGTGGGATTCTTTTGTATCCACTAAACTTGGTCTGATTTCTATACTGTATTTTTGATGTATAAACCCCTAAACTACTCGGTTGTAGAATGCATCATGACTGGAGCTGGTCCATCATGTATAAACCCCTAAACTACTTTGTTCATCATTGTTTTAAAGGAGAGATTTTTGTTGTAATTATTGTTTGTTTGTTTTTATTTTGCAGGTACGGTTTTTGAAGATGAGATAAATAACCAAATCCAAATCTGTAGCGGTAAACCCTAACTCTTTTTATATCTATTTACATATCTCTATATACTGAAGATAGCAAGGATTATGTATCCGTGTACCTTGAGTTTGTAAACCCTAGACAAGAAGTTAGGGCACTGTATGAATTTTCATTACTGGACCAAAGCGGGAAAAATAAATATGGTGCTCTTAAAATCTAATGCAAAGTTTTTAAAAAAAAATCATATATTCTGCCTTCGTACATATTTATTCAAGAAATTGCGAGGCGACGCCACACCAAATCAAAGATCTTAAGCGACGGGACGAGACGAAGCCAAGTCACACCAAATCAAAAAATGCACGACGGGGTGAGAAACAAAAAATGATGGTGGATGGTTTGTGGAGCCGCCCAGTGCGTAGCAACACACCACACCTTTATTTAGATAGATGAGTGAAATTTTAACATTTCAAGTTAGTAGATAAGTGTTTATCGACACAACACACCTTGATGTTATGGAATGGAATGTTGAAATAATATTATTGCCGAATAAAATGCTTTTTCTGGACCTTAATGAGCAATAACGATGAACTTAAAAGTCTATCTTTTACTTAGAAATATGAAGTCCTAGATCTGCCAAGTCTATTGCTGGACTGGAAAATTTTCTCATGTAATGCAGGAAGCATTTTGGAGGGTGTATGAATGGAAGTTCATGAATTGCCTTGAGTTTTGTACAAGTGTTGTCTTTGCATACAGTTCTGAAACTGACTTCCGGCCCTTTGCTTATCCCTTTGCTCAATCACATTGCTGCTTCTTTGGGTACTTCCATTCCTGGATTTTTACTGACGATGAACAGCCATCCAGATCAAAGCGTACTACGGATTCCGGAGATGATGTCCATGCGGTTTCTGGAATTGATGCGTAGTTACTCATTAAGAAATGCACACTATGAAATTTGAATAACACATTAGTAGTTAGTTCTTTTCACTGTTTTTATAACTTCTGTGGTAGTTCAATTAGTTAGGACAGCCAATACGTTAGGATGCCATGTTTCTTAATGCTTGCACCGTGAAGTGCAACTATCATTCATCTATTACAGTCCAATTATTCTGTCAGTTCTACAATGTTATGCATTGTTTACCCTATTGAATAGGCTCTACATATCTGTTGAGTTCTTCAAATACGAATTGAAATAGGCTCTACATCATAATAATTTGCATTATTTTTTGTGTTGAATGGACTGAATCTAATTAGTGGACCAGACCAATGGGCCTCCATCCATAGATTTACTAAGTTATGCCACTATTAACTATTTTTCTATTTTTTTCCATAAATTTACGTCCTGTTTTTCTTTGGGGAACTGGATTTAACCCATTGACATACCTACACCTTCACAAAATAGTGAAGACGAGGCACACCAAATATAAAAAACCAAACAAAAACCCCAAACAACGGGGCTAGGCGAATCCGAGTCACACCACATCAAAATGGTATAGCGACGGGGCGGGGCGAAGCTGAAGCCGAGCCACACACAATCAAAAATTTATCGCGACGGGGAGGGCGAAGCTGTGCAACAGCAAATCAAAAACGCGTCGGGTCGGGGCGAAGCGAAGCCGAGCCACACCTAATCAAAAATGTATCGCAACGGGTAACCGCCCCCCCCCCCGCCGGGGGGGGGGGGGGGGGGGCGAAGCCGTGCAACACCAAATTAAAAATGCATCGGGACGGGGCGAGGCGAGGCGAAGCCGAGCCGCACCTAATCAAAAAGGCATCGTGATGGGGCGGGGCGAAGCCGTGCAACACCAAATCAAAAATGCATCGGGACGAGGCGAGGCGAAGCCGAAGCCGAGCCACACCTAATCAAAAAGGCATCGTGATGGGGCGGGGCAAAGTCGTGCAAGACTAGACTGTCTAAAGCCCTACAAATATGGGACTATACGTCAATTTCTACTTGATTATTTGAGTGGTCCTAGAATGAATTTTGTTTTGCAACAAACATTAATTAGATTTATTGTAACCTCATGGTTGACTTTTATTATGAAGATACATATTTGCTACGTTTCTAAAAAAATATGTTTGTTTTTCTTAGTTGGGAATGTCAAAAGATAGGCTTGTTTCCCTAAATGAAAAGTCAAATATTATGATTTTACTAGTTTACCCGTGGAGGGACCACTTTTCTTTCTCTTCCCTTTCTCTGTTAACACAAAAGGAGGACCACTTCTCTCTCCTTTTTTCTCTAATACCAAATGAGTGGGATTAAGGACAAATTAAGGGCATTGTTATCTTGTATCCTGGCATACAAGATAGAGAATACTAAACACTAGGGAATTTACGGCATGGGCTATTTCGCAGGGGCATAAGCTTGGAAATCAAACATTCTCCAAACATCAATTAATGTATTATTACAAAAGAAAAATCATCTTTATAACCCTATTGATCTTTTGATGTGGCATTTGGTTGGAATAAAGACGATAGTCAGTCGTAGCTAATAAAGGTTCACCCAGCTAGTTAGTCGCGACAAACCTCTATTTTCTATTGTTTCCCTCTATTAACAAAAACAAAATGAACTTTGTATTATGCTCTGAAACTCCGATGTTTTGGTGTGTATATATAAGTAATCTTGTATGACATATACTGCTATTATAAATTGGTCATCATTAGCATACATATTAATTAATTTGTGTACTTTCAAACCATTTTCATCCACACATGAAACTAAAGCAGCGGTATAATATGTATTAGTTTGTTATATTCTTGAGACCGAGATTTGCGAAAAATGATACCTATTAAATAGGAAGAGGTAAATTTGTTAATTCCTGAATTGAAAATATTCGCTGAATTACGAAACTAAAATAAATGGTCACTTACTTCTGTAGTGACAGTCAGTTGTAGTAGTTTTCACTAGTGGGAAATTGGGTTTTCATGACCCACATCCCCGACCCTCAATGACGGTCAATTGACCGTGGACCGGTCAAAACGGTCTAAGATTTAATAAAAATTCAGAGCACAGCTTGGAGCGTTAAAAACGGCCGTTGTATAAGTTTTTCTTTATTACTAGGTATTACCGGGGCCTTACGGCCCCGGCTCAACCCGTCGTTATAGTTTTAAGTGTGCATACATTGAAAATGACTACAACTTAACTTAGTTAAATAATCCAATTACTTTTAAAAGACTACAATGTAGTCAATTTCATTACTTAGATCTTCATGACCTTCACATGTATTTCATGGAATACATTTCAATATAAAAAATATTGTAATACTGTCTCACTAAACACCTAATATACATTTAAACTAAATGAATAAAAAGTATGCCATGAAATACACTCCGATAGGAAAAGATAATGTATTTCTGCTTATAAAAAAAAACTGAATTAAAGATCAATACAATAGAATTATGGGCGACAAAATTTAACTCTTACAAAAGAGTAAATCAATAATCCCAAAATAAAATAAATTAAAAGTCCTACATAGGCATTTCATATCTATTGTAGTTTGCATTGGTGCATATATTACGTTCAACCAAAATAAAAAAACAGTGATATATGTTTATTGAAAAACCACATCGAAATAACCATAAAGTTTCACTAAAACGTAGCATGACATTACCTTTTAACCATATTTGATTTCTGCTAGTCATTTAATCCGAAACCAAATCTATGTCTTTGAATTGCGCTCGACTTCCCATGTTAATACTGTATTTTTGCTGTAAATGTCCTTTGAACGTTACCGACCTACGTTTTTTTTTTCTTCTAATTTTTGTTCTTCTTTGTAATAATTTTTCCCAAATTCTTCTATTTGATCTTCAGATCCGTGATTTGGGAAAATACTCATATTATCATGCCATCTTTATATTTGTTCTGTTACTTGTTCTCCCAGGAATGAAATCATTTCTCCGTCTCTTTCTTTTAGTATTTTCTTCTTCAAAACATAAATTACCTATTTCTTTAATGCTGCAAAGATATCTCTGTAGTTCTTTTGCATTCGCGCCTTCATTGGACTCTGAAAGTTTTCCCCAGTAAATAAGCCTCAAGCATTTATTGTCACACGACAATAGATGCGTGTAAAAAAATTTCCTAGATTGTTGATTTTGTCGGTGTCATCAAATTCTAAAAATTGGCTAAACGTGATATCATTCCAGCTTTTTCTAGTTTTTAGTATTGTTTAAACTTTGCCAGCTCATGTTTTGTCTTTTCTTTTCAGTGTAAATATATGTAATGATCTTTGATTCGATCTTTTGTAGATTCATAAAACTCAATCGAATAATACTGCGTAAATGTGGTTTATTATTGTTCTCCATTATATTGTTCCAACTCATATTTTCCATTGGAATCCGTCGGTTTTCTATTAAGGAAAAGGGCGTCGTGTGTAGGGTTTCTTTTGTTGTGTCGTACCTAACGTTAGTTGTTTGATAACGACCTGTTCTTCATCTATTAGACTATTTGATCCAAAATTATAACTATCTTGTTGTGGGGAGATATTTTTCTCTTTCTACTGTTCTCCAAAACCATATCTTTGATTGCTCTCAAACTTCATATGTTGTAATAAGAAAACTTTGTTATTTTCCAAATTTATGTAGCTGTATACCTTGTTATGGCGGATTGTGATTCTATTCTTGAGTATAGGCCATGGTTCCTACTATTTTCTCTGTATATAATACCGTAAACAGAGATTAGTAAGTAAATCTTTAGATAGTGGTTTAATTATTATAACTATGATGCAAAAGAATGATCTCAAACCTTGGTTATTGTTATGAGTATTTCCTCCTGACATATTCGCTTATTACAAAGTTTGTTATTCTTACTAAGCATAACCTTGATATTTGAAGTATCAAAAAAAAAGAAGCAATCCCAGGATTCTTTGAGATAAAAATAAAAAGAGAAGCGCACCTTGAGAGTTTTGTGCTTTAACTTGCAAAAGTGTCTTTGATATAGATGCCCTGTGTATGCGATCTTGTGTCTTTGCAAAAGCCTAGTTAAAGAAATCAGTATTTCCATATAATTCAAATTGTAGTAATTTCCACATTGAGGAAATCGGTTTCCTAAGATAACTTAAACTGCTGAATCTAATTTGTTGTTCTTTATTATTCGGATTCCAAAATAGCACAACTAAGTTAAACTTGGGTTTTCGTTCTAACTGACTTTGGAAATCGTACATTTTCAGAAAACTGTGTAGATTGTTTGACACGTTTATGTATCTTTTAGGTATTTTGGAATTAATATGACCAGTTGATTTAGACCACTGAATTGCAAAACTACCATTGTAAAATCTTTAAATTGAGCATTATAAAGGTATTATAAAACATGGGCTATTGAAATTGAATATTATTGCTATATTATGTATGCTATTGAAATGTACATTCTCTTGAACTGAATCACCATAATGTTAAAACAAAATTATCGGATAGCTAGAAATGTGCACTCGTGTACGAATTGAAGCAATTTTTGTTTTGCATTGTTTGTAGGGTCTGAAATACTACCAGGTGCGCTTGTATTTCAGGGTTGTTGGTGTATATATCATCTAGCTGAGTCACGTTATCCTTGCCACCACTATTAACCCTGTCATCTTAAACTTTTTGATTGGGGTTTGCAGAAGTGGCCAGGGTAAGACGTGTCAGTGAACATCACCAATGTAAAACCGGTAGTGCTACACTTCCCCCACAGATTACCCCCATTGATTTCCCCTATGAGGTGTCAAATTTTAGCCCCTTGATCCCCTGGATTGAAGTTAGCATGGGGGCCCTTATGTGTGGCATTAGACCACTACCACCATGACACCTCATGGTGGAAAATTTTGGTGGACATGAGTAGGGGATGGCTAGCAATTTCGATGTAAAACTAAGTGGTGATGGGACAGAGATCTGTTCACTGAGATACTTGGTTTCAGACCATATTAAGGTACAGATGCTGCCACTTGGCTCACTAAAATCCTAAGTAATGGGCATTATATTTGTGCATGGTAAAACAATGGCTATATTTCTTCAAAGCAAATGCATAACTACTCCAACGAAGGAACTACAGAAGGCAAATAGCCATATACCAAAAAAAAAAAACACTTCGGAGTTCAAGATAGGTACAAAATATTACACGTCGTCTGAAATTCTTTAACAATATATAGTCCATGTTACGTCAATCTAGGCACGACCACTCTTATAAACCTTAATAGTAATGTGATGATCTGGTTAGCATGTGTATTGGTATATTACCCCCAAGCACCCAAGCCAAGGTCTCGACAGAGCTTAATGATCTTTATCTACAGAAAGAGACAAACAAACTATTAAGAACCAATCAATGTTGAAGGGTAAACTCAGAAATATATATATATCAATATTGTGTTACTTAGAGCAACCAAAAGAAGGGAGGTTTCAGCAAGGGTTCTCAAAGGGAAGTCTAACTATGAGACTCCAGGGTACTTCAACAAACTATCTTTACGTCCCTAGAAAGAGAATAAAACATATGAACTTAAGAGCACATATTGAATCCTTGATGAATTTGGGTTTTCAACGTAGAACTAAGATAATTAATTGTGCATACCATACATATACTTTATGCTAAAGAAGCATAAATCATGTAGTACACTCAGAAATAGGCTGAACCCAGATTTCAACTGTAGTGCAAGTTGTGTGATAAAAAAAGTTTCATTTCACTACCAAGGTAACACACAATATGTGACATGGCAAATAAAAATAAACCACACACAAAAACATAGCAAGTACTGAGTGCCATGAAACAGGACCATTGATAAGCAAAAAAACACAGCCTAAAAGGAAGAACCTACATTCTATTATGTATGAACCATCTAAAAGTCTCCAAAAAACATTGAAAGGGAAGTACCATTTGCATTTCATAAATTTCTAAAAGGATACTCTCGGTACTTAGCTATGAATTATATTGTTAAGTTTCGCCAGCTTTTCCACCAAACTTTATCCATTTAAAATACTACTCATTGTTTCTACTGTAAGATTACACCTACCTAGAGGTATACAAAACCTGCAAAACTCATGAGTGGGAAATTTGAAGTCGAAATGGATTCACTACTGTAAGGAATCACATAGACTGCCATATGAAAATATAATAAACACGGTATAAGAATCAGGTCTGGTAACTAAACCACGCAAAAGAGCAAAATAATAAAATCTATCTAGACGATATGAAGACAAACTGTAGCAATTCGAATTTGATCAACTGGCAGGTATATATGAATACATCTTGAAATCCTACATGTTTTATACATGGAAAAATGCGCAAAGCAAATTAGGGCATATCAAAACATTGAGATTAAGACTTCAAAGTTGCAAAAAATTAAATATAAGGAATTTATTTGATTTTTAGGTCTCCACATACAGTCTTCTGCCCTATGTTTTAGTATCTGGATTGATCTTAGTAAGGCCAGGGATGATTTGGACATGCTAAACCATACTTGGCGTCATCAGCAAATGCTACTGTTGTAAAATTCAAAATCCCAGTAACACCTGATCCAAGCCATATGCTTTTCAGAGATCCATGTTGACCTTGCTTATGGAAAATAGCTGACATTACTGGAGTTCCCTGTAAGCATATCGCAGGGAGTATTGCTGAGCCTTTCAGCGATTTGATAAATAACCTGAGAAGTATCAGCTGAACTAGATAATGGTAGTCTACAAATTACAATATATTTTCTAATGAAAGATATTGACTCAACTACAATTTCAGTAAAACATCGTCACCCTTAAATCAATCCAAAGAGAAATATGGTTTAAGATCTGTAGATCACAACATTCTACAATCAGTGGATTTCCATTGTTCCTTTACACGATGCATAACCATATGGTCTATCACAGAGAATCGCAAACTCAAAAAAAAAAAAAAGGTAAAGTCTATCAGTTGGAAAAATACTAATCCCAACTATACAATCTCATATGTTGGTTTAATGATTGAACAACCAAGAAATGAGAAACCCATTATCGATAAACAACCTAACGAATGAAGAATCTCTAACAGCGAGGTAGTGAAAAAAAATTAAAGAACAAACCTGGATTAGCATATGCTAAAGAAGATGCTTGTTGAGCGTGAACTATAAATAGAGAAATGAAAAATATTTATATACTTACCACATCTGCAGTGAGCTTTTAAATGAACGATTTATAGCTTGGACATAATCCAGTAGCTAAGACTGTTGCTATCAAGTCAATCACAGAATTTGTATGTGCATTACCGCTGAAGTTCTCATCAAAGTTGGTCTGTTTCTCCCTTGCTAAACCTCAAGCTTAGGCATTCCAATTTCTACAGGTAACCAAATAATATTCACTTCTACCAAAATGTTGTCTTCGTTCAAGATTATTGTAAGGCAAATACCAAATGAATATAACAAAGGTTATATACATGTTACTCACATTTTTCGTTAAAAAATAATCAAATATGCATATATAAATATAAAAAACGACTAACCATCTCTTTCATATTTGATGTGAACTGTCCACCACGTTTGAGAATACAATTTTTTCCTTGTTATATTTGATGAGAAAATTAGTGCCCCAAACTAAATGCATTAGTTTTTTAATGGAGTGAAAGAGAAATGGATTACACATGCAGGGAGAGATAAAGTATCATTGGAGTTACAGTAGAAGAAAGTTCCATATTTTTTTTTTTTTCTTCTTCTATATATGTACAGTTAAGCTGAGGTAAAAAGGAAGAAAAGGTGAGCAATGCAAGTGTTCAACTAAACCTAAATACACTTCAAGATCCAATATGGTTTGAGCAACGCAATAATATACATGTTGCATTAGGAAAAACACAAATATGATACATCAAATAATGACAGCAGTAAAGAAATGATGAATCTTTACCTACCCGATCGAAAATCAACCCTTTACTATCGTGGGTGGCATTATTGTCGAGTGCATAGATGAATTAAGTGCGATTATATAGCCTTGAGATGTTGCAAACACCTTTGCACCCTATTCCCCAACCTTAGACAGGACGCATGATTTGTGCAACTGTGATGGAGAAAAAGGCGACATAAGTTGTACGTGTTATAGTAAGAGATCTAGCTATCCATTTACAATGGCGTTGCACGACAGCAGTTGATGTAAGTCTCAACAATAACACAGTTGGCAGTATCTTTACGTACTAACTCAAACTGGGTTAGTGTTGATACACCTAATCACACTTGCTATTATGCTGGATTAGATGTACAAACACTAACTCAACTTAGTTAGGAGTGACACCTATAATCTACTTGTGGGGACAGAAGATTAGTAAATTTCGCTCATCTTTAAGTGAAGTTGGATATCTACATTCAAGGAAACAACCAAATTCAATTATCAAATTATTGTAAACACCCACAACGTAAAAGACGCATTGTAGTAGAGTGATTCCGCAAAGAAAGAATCAAACACAAATGATCAAATTTCAAAGTACGCGCCAAGGAGTAATTTAGAACAAAACAAAACTCAATTCTTTTAGACTTATCCCACCTAATAAACTGTATGCAATAGCACCGTTTACGGTACGGAAAACTTCAACCCCCTTACCTCCATGCCACCCCGATGGATATTGGGGTAAATCAATATCAAGTGTTTCATTCCCAGCCAAAGTTTGTTAAGATAACCGATTGAAATCATTCAACAAATCTTCTCACAGAATTTTTTTTTTTGAAACCTTCGCATAATGATTTTTCCAGGCTCTTCTAGCAATTTGGTGACCCCAAATCAAAACCTTGTACTTAATCTTTCTAATAACCAATTCCTCTGATGTAGAATATTGTATAGACCCTCACCTACTCAAACAATATGCATGCAAATATCCATTCTTACCAATATGTTGATATTTTGGAATCTGAGATCAGAACTTACCAACTCAATTATGATGATTTCGGGCTCTCCGATGGGCCACTGTTCTTGGAAAAATCATCTGCAACAGAATCAAGGATTTAAACAAAAATGTGAGGTCATTGAACTTCCACCATTGAATGGGAATCTATCTATATTATATATAAAATAGTATTCAGAAATGATTGAATCCTCAAGTTCAGTGTGAGGTCATTGAACTTCCGCCATTCAAGGGGAATCAAGGATAAGAAAGTATCCAGAAGTTATTTAACTAATTGTATGTTCTTACCAAATTCCAAACCAAACTTTTCCACTAAACTGTCATTTCTTTGAAAAGTAGCAAGGTTTATACTCGTTTCCTCTAACTTAACTTAGAAAATGAATAAGCATGGAGATGACAAAGAGACGCAATTATTTCATTAGCTGATTGATATTTAGAATTGTGTATTCATGTACTTATTTAAGTCATTTTTACTTCGCATTGTTTGAAGGGTCTGAGGTGCTATCAGGTGTGCATCGCCAAGCATCACCTTCCCTTATTTCGTTCACTCACACCCTCTATAAGATTTTTAGAGGCTACATAATCGAACTAATACTCTTTTCGATGAATAATTTGTCACTGCTTAGGTAGAGAGAGCAAAGGGAGACTTACACAGTTGTTTCGTGACACCACCTTGGGACCCAGTACCGTAAAATATTCCAGCAGGTTTGCCAGCCAAAGATTGTGTTCTCCATAGACCCCCTGTGAGTCTAGAAAAGTTTTGCATCGAGTTTCCATCATTCCCAATCTAGTAGGGAACACAAAGATAAGCAAATCAGCATCAGCAAGATCATTAGGAGCAATAATAGGCACGCCAGTCTTTGGTGACATAGGTCTATATAATAGGCACCCATCTTTCCAAGAACCTCGTCTGAGAGTGTTTCAGGTACCTGTTACATAGATGAAAACTATTCAACAACACTATCCAGGTTGAACTGCAACAATCATCATAATTGAGAAAACACTCTTAAATTATTCAATATCAATTGGAAATGAATATGAACAGCAGAAAGAGGCAAAATAAAATCTGGGGCATCACTAAGTCAACAGAGACAGAGAGATACTTCAGCAGGAATCAACTATTTGATGCAGTGAAATTACAGATTAAAGTGAAAGGAAATGTGTAGTGATGAAAATGGGTGGTGGTGGTAAGTAGTGCCTCTCACTTTAGAAGAGAGGATACATCAAAGTGAGAAGCTAACTTTTCTTTGAAAGTCCAATATGAACAGAGGACCAAATTATCAATTATACTACCCATATAACTACAGAAAATGAAAGCCAGCATCACATTGAAAATGATTATTTCACCTATAGAAATTAACTGACAATAACATTCTCAAAGGATTTCTAATCAAAGGACGACTCTGACCATTTTTTGCTTTCCAAGTTTCTCATTGTTCAGATTTTACTGAAAAATTGCTGACCTACACCAACATGAAAAATGTAATAAAGTGCATATTTTTCCAGTTCCAATTTGCAGATGGTCCCTAATACATTCATTCAACTAAAAAAAATAAAAAAAAAATACCGAACAATAATATCCCAAGTTAATAAGGAAGGCAAGGCTTGCATTTGGCTAGAATTCACAAATGAGTAGTCTTTTATTCTATCCAGACATACCAACTGACCTCTACATTTTTGAGAGGTTACTGGCAGATACATTGTCATAAAATGCTAATCTTTATAAATCTGCTATAATCATATACGAGCGCCACCGTAGGTAAAGGGCATGCATGATCAGGATTAGAGAGATAAATGAGATTGGTCATACAAACCTTGCTGAAAAAAATTGTCTTCTATATAACTGAGTTCATCAATATTTGTCGCTGAAATGTAAAGAAATCACCACAAAACGCCGAGTTTTCGTGCATTGTACTGGCATCACATCGGCAACAACATATGTGGATCTTTCACATGTAAACTGCATATATTTAGAAAATGAAAATAAAATATTAACCTTATTTTATTCATAAGTTGAATTTTTTATTAGTTTCATCAAATCTTCTATCATATAACAAAAAGCACAAAGCTATCGTTAATAAATACCACCATTCGAGAATATGAAACATAATTCTTGTAAATATCAATTGCCAACTGACTATAGCAACCACATTAGCCGTTTGTTGACTGTTGTTATTTGCAGGGAATAACAAACTGATTCTTCTAAAAGGTGCGCATCTTAATAGCGCAACATAAACTCCTCAAATCCATCCCTACGTGTTTCACAGATCGCAGTTGGCAGTTCTTACATTTTAATCCTATTTCAAAAAGATTGTGGAAGGTTAACAAACCGTTTAATACCTAGCAAAATTTGAGGTCCACCCGAAACTGTGAGTGGCTAAAGTACCAAGCTGGTGCAAATGTTACTGAGGCTACATCCCCTTAATCTGAAACACAAAACTAACATTTATGAAATCAGAAATGAATTAAAAAAAAGGTGAAAAAGTATATAAGTTTAATCATTTGTTAAATAGTATCACAGGCACAATAACTGCAAAACGTACTAAAATGTTGTCTATCATTAAAGGAAGAAGTGTGCAAGTTTCCGGAGTAAATGCATCATCTATATGGTATGGAAAAGGTTAGGAAACCCATATGCTTCTAGAAACAAATGCAATGGCATTAACATTCCGCGATAGAGAAACAGTGCAGCTTACCTTAAGATGATGCATTTGGTCTGAAGTGAAAAGCAAAGCAAATGTGCAGACGAATTGAAAGCTCAGTTAAACAAAGGCAGAAGCTGCACAACCAAATATCTCATATGCTTCATATCTATCACCTAGTTGAGCTCCGTGAGTCAATTTTGACAAATACACTTATAATTCTCTGTTCAAATGAATCAAAGAAAACATATACAGATGTGTTGTTTAATAGTTTCATTATTACTTTTTTGAAAATAGGTGTAGCATGGTTACTATTCACAATAGACATCCATAACACTGAACTACCTAAACCATGTATTATTTGAGGACGCGGAAGTATTTCAAATGAGCAGGGCATCAAGATGGAGGTCCTGCATAGTATATATGGGCTACACCACTTAAACTATTCTTATTCGGTTCCATGTCTAAAAAAAATGTTCTAAGCATTCGATATTTGGAAGAAATTAAATGTACCTTATTCATGCATTTGTCGACCATAATGGTGAGATTGGAGGGAGGTTTCCTTCAATATCCTACCTGATACACAGGAAAATACACGTACAAAAATGTCAACATGACCACTGTCGCTAAGCAATCCAAATTACAGAGTGAGTCGTCAACTTAAGTGGAGGTGCTATTTCCAACAACGCAAGGCTAGGATGTAACCTATTTCCTATTGGAGGTGCTTGGTTTGAGTAAGTTTTATTAGTTGCCTTTCGTGCTTACCGAGCCTACACCCCCTTACCCTGTGGTACAGACTCTGCAAGATTCCTAAAAGATGTGTAAGAAATTATGATTTTCTTTTTAAAAAAGAGTTGATGGGGTTTGAGGTCTATATTCAGATTACTGCAGGCATTGGAACAAATGGGAAGTATTAGAGCTCGCATGAAGGGGCTAAAACAACACCATTCTTTAAGGCGTGTAAAACGTACACAATACTAAATTTTACCTTCTCAAATGCCATAATGATTCAAATTCAGATTAACCACCCCAGATAAATCTATGACACGATTCACATGAATGAACAGAGAATTTGATCAGTACCGAAAAGTGTGCAACGTTTCACAAAAACAAAACTAACTTCATCAAAAAAGACCACTTGAATAACAGGAAGACAGAGTATTGGCTCCTTATTTGGTCTAATTGCATCAAACCCAAAGTGAGGGAAACTAAAAGATAATATATGAAGAAACATCATTTCATGACGCATGACACTATTTAAAGTATTTTTTGATCCTGAACAACACTAAACATATACAGGTACGAAAAGTACCTGTATATGTTAGATTGAACAACACTAAACACTATTTTAAGTACTTACACTAAATACTATTTAAAGTACTTTTTGATCCTGAACAACACTAAACATATACAGGTACGAAAAACTATTAAACTGTACACACCCAAAATTTCTCTGGAGTGTCATTTGTGTTAATTAAAACCCGACTCTGGTAAAAACTAATTTAGCTCTAAATCCACTGAATTCTGAAGACAAAAGGGAAGAAAATACCTGGCTGGATATATTTAGTTTCCAAATAGAATGAATTAGATTGAAATTCTCCAATCTCAGGCATAACTCCTCCTCGAATTTGAAGTGCATATTGGCTTTACAAAGAAGTAAATATTCACCATCCTTAGCTTTCTCAGGCCTTTCCTTCCTGTTCCCTCTCTATAGAAAAGGTAAGAGCAGCAACCTGTTGTTGCTCATAAGAAGATAGAGCTTTGTGACTGCACCATCGAGTCTGTTGAAAATGATAACCAATGTTAGTTTAGAAGCTTCATCAGGGAATACATAAAAGGACAAACTATGGGTTTACTTACATTCCACTAAAACAGATCTGGCGGGTGGTGAAGGTGACGGCGGCTATCTTAATTCTCTTTAGAAAAACTGAGTTAACCCAACCACAATTTCAGATCATGTAATTATTTTCAGCATGTTAGTGTTATTCATGTGCACCGGCGAGTTAACTGATTAGACCCCAAAGAGCAATATTCATGGTGTCGATGGAGCCTTCGAGTAAGCTGAGTGTTTAGGCTAATAACTGTGTCAACTTTTGTTATACCTATAAACCAAGGGAGAATAAATTCAAGAAACCTAAAAGAAATAAGGCTGTAAATTATGTAATATATTCACCACAAATTTGTGTGTTCAACCAAAAAGCAATAAGACAATATGAATTAAAGCAGTTTGAAGGTAAACATAATAAATCATCTTATTGCCGGGTACCTTGGTTGCCATATGGTTTCAAAAAATTGTTACTGAACCAAGATAAACTGCAAATACACCGATTCAAAGTTAGCATTCTTGCACCAATATAACCTCTGCATACACGAATTTAAAGTATCTTTTAAGTCACAGAAATTTCAAGTATGCTAAAAATGGCAAAACATTAAACATTGGGATGTGAAATTAGTAAGAGACTACCTTAAAAACTTGGGCTGGTTGATTTAGTCATCCAAATACCCCATCCATTTCACAATTAGGTGGTCAGAAAATTTATAGTTGTGTGGAGTCGAGCTAGTGATGCACCGACAAAACAAAGAAAGGTATATTAGAGGATTTTTTTTTTTAGCAAAACCATGAAGGGATAAGACTTTCACTATAATTACAATGGGTAATCAACAGGCAAACGACTCTCCGAATAATGCTAGCATATGAAGTAATTGTTGAGATTAGTCTTAATAATTTTAAATTGTTGTAAAAGAAGCACCCATATTGGGAAAACTCACTTGCACAACTCGGTATGTGTATTTTCATAGCCCCGATTGTGAGATCACATCTACTGATTAGGTCTTCCTTGAAACACAAAACTATATGGTATTGAGTATTTAAGAATTTCATATGAGAGTAAAAATGAATGGAGAATAGTAATATATAAACAGCTTTGGACTGCAGACGACAAATTACTTTTTTAACACAATAAAAAAAGAATTTGAATCCTAAACTTAAAGATGCATTACTCAATATCAATTGGAATTCGATATAAATATCAAAAGGGGATAAAATAAAATCTGGATAAATCACTAATTCAACAGAGAAAGAGAGAGAAAATTACCTCTGCAGGAACCAAAAGTTGATGTTGCAGTTGAAATTACAGTTGCAGGTGCAAAGGGTGGAGGAGTAGGAATAACATCATCAGCAGCAACAATTGCTGGTTGAGACGTAAAGGCACAAAACCCTAAGATTTGCTAAACCCACAGAACCCAAATTTGGAAAAAAAAAAACACTAATTTTTTCTAAACCTAATACCCAATGAATGCTATCAGACCCACAAACAGGAGGAAATCAACAATTCGAAATAACAACGAATCAAAAACCCAAAATATCATACGAGAAATTGAAAAATTAGGTTGCTTTCTGTAGATTATCTTCTGAGAAAGGTTTATTGTTGCAATTGTTTCCAGATTCATAAAAAACTTCGAAAGGTATTTAAAGTTTTCGACCATAAAATTGGCAGGAGACCCTTTTATGGTGAACACCGCGAGTTTCTCATGTCTAGGAGTCCTTTTCAGCCGTGTAATGACTACTCCATCCGGAGCTTCCCGACCTTCGGATCGGGTCTATATTAAACGTCATCCGTTTGATAGCTTTTGTCATCATGGAGACAAACACCATACCTTTTTATAACAATGATAATTTTGTCCCACATTCTTAACCCACACCGGAACGGATGATCCTGGTGTTTCATATGATTAGGATTTTCTGGGCCCCACATATCGATGGTCACGATTAACCAAACTAAAGTAAACCATATCTCTTCTTTTGACCACCTCACACATCTCTTCTTTGTTTATCATTTGTTCTCAGGGATTATCAATCCTAATGCATCAATATGAGGAACAGGGTTTATATCAAGGTTATAAGTTAAATACATGGGCTCCTACAATCAGTCATTTGATGTTCGCAGACGATTTATTCTTCTTTGGTGAGCACTCAAGAGTAAATATTGCTAATCTGAAGAAACTTCTGGCCCTGTATGCTAGTCTCTCTGGTCAGCAAATTAATTACAGCAAGTCTTCAATTCATTTTAGTAGGGGAATTTCTGATTTGAGAAAACAAACTACAATTCAGGATCTTGGTGTTAGAGAAATGTTGGTGGATGATAAATATTTGGGTATCCGTCTTTTGAAATCTGATTACAGGATTGCGACATATGGGTTCTTAATGGAAAAATTTGGTTCTAGATACTCAGGATGGAGGCAGCACTTTACTAATCATGTTGGTAGAACAGTTCTTTGCAAATCTACTCTTACTTCTATCCCGATCTTCTATACGGGGTATTGCCTATTGCCAAAGGGTGTGACTAATCAAATTGATAGGATAATAAGAAATTTTTTGTGGGGACATTCTGCTGATTCTAAGAAACTTCACTTCTTCAACAGGCAGAAAACTGGTCTTCAAAAAGATTTGGGAGGATTGGGAATACGAAGTGCGGAATTCATAAATATATCTCTAATTTGTAAACTTGTTTGGAGATTTTTAGAAGAAGAAGATGCTTTGTGGGTACAACTTCTATCAGCAAAATACTTAAAAGATGAAAGTTTCTGGTTGATAGAAAAGAATGATAGAAGTTCTGCTATATGGAACAGTATGCTTGAAGTAAGACCGATTCTGGAGAAGAAAATCTTCTGGCAAATCTCGAATGGGCAAAGTGTTAGAATTTGGGAGGATCCGTGGTTACCTAATCAGATGGATCACCTGATTTCAAGGGATATGGTTTTATCTACAAATATTCAAAGGGTCTCTGACCTTATATGCACGGAATCTAACACTGGGAATTTGCCTCTTCTTCAAGAGAATTTTTCTCCAGAAGCTATACCGCATATTACTTCTATATTTCTAAATCATGCAAAAGAGGATATCCTTACTTGGTCATGCACTCCTTCAGGTAAATTTTCTTCAAAATCATGTTATCATCTTCTTTCCAACGATATTCCAGTCTCTTCTTCTTACAGTCAATTTCCATGGAAGAAATTTTGGTCCTTCAAAAATATTTCACCAAAAATTCTTCTATTTATATGGAGAGTTCTAAATAATGGAATTGCAGTCAAGATGAATATTCATAGATTCAATAGTAATAGTGATGTTGCTTGTTCTTTCTGCAAAGAGAATCCAGAAACAATCTTTCATCTACTATTTGATTGCCCTTTTGCGAGAATGATCTTCAATAACCAGTCTCTGATAATTGACTATAATGGTGTCTATGAAGATGTGAATGACATTATTCAAAGTTGGTTGGAACAAGACTTCGAATATAGTTTTACTCGCAGGGTCTGTGTGTTACGGAACATCTGGAAGATGAGGAATGATGTAGTGTTCTCAGGTGTGGATTTTTCTATCAACCAAATTATTAAAAAAATCTCTTGTGATCTAAGTTTATGTATGGTAGATTGCTCTAATGACCAAAGCAGTGGAAATATGGGTTCTCGGTTGTTACATTGGATCCCTCCAGACATTACCTATGTGAAAATCAATACGGATGCTGCTTTTGTTCCAAATAAAGGTGCTGCAGGTGCAGTTGCTCAAGATCATAGAGGAATCTATTTAGGTTGTGAAACATCGACTTTTGATTCTACTTCTGCAATTCAGGCTGAAGCAATGGCGTGCAGACTAGGAGTATCGTTGGCTAAATCGTTGTCTGTGGATAAAGTAATCTTTGAAGGAGATGCGAAGAATGTTACTTCAACAATATTAGGGGAATCTCGTGATATTCCTTGGAGTATTCGTTCAATCATCTTGGAGATAAAACATGAAGCTTCTACTTTCATTGATGCTAAGTTTGAATGTGTACCAAAAGTTATAAATCATCTGGCTCATTCCTTATGCCAGTTTGCTATGCATGATAATGTAATCTGTTCACCACCATCATGTATCTCTTCAAACCTCAACTTAATGAGGTAGCTTTAATAATTTTGTCGGGCTTGTTTAAGCCCGTCTTCCCTTCAAAATAAAAATAAATATCTTCCCTATCAAAATTCAAAAGAGAACGAAACTCATTTCTCTTTCCACCTCTCACAGCCGCACTTCAAAACCTTTTGTATCTCATTTCTCTTAAAAATGTTATAATTATGTCTACTAGAATACGAATACCCGAATTTGATTTTCTTTGCTATAGAAATAAAATCGAAAGTGGTTAATCAGAAAGTAGAAGAAAACATGGGGATGAATCTGACCAGTGAATCTCATAGTGTTGTTGTTGATTAAAGATTCACAGTATCTTGTTTTAAGGAATATGATACATGGTAAATTTTTTATTTTGGTTTTTCCCTTGTATCTTAATTTGGGGGTAAGGGTTTTGATTTTACAATTTTTTGGGCTCGATTGTTCGGATGAGTATGAATGTTTCATGTTATTTGTTCCTGATTTGAAATAGTATGCTCTTGATGAATCAGATTCGAAAGGGTGTTTCTTGTTTTTCAGAAATGGAGATGGAAAAATAGTTACTGCTGCAGATGATGAGATTATAGAGGTTGATGACTTTGAATTCCCTGATTAACGATTAAGCTCTTAGTTCTGGTTAATATTCAGTTTCAGCAGTTTATTAAATTTAACTTTTTTTTTTTTTTTTTGAATATTCGGATTTATGGGTTTCGGTTCTAATCTGTTTGTGTTTGTGTTTTTTGTGGTTGTAGATGCAGAAGAATTTTTCACGCAGTGGTGAAGATATTTCTCCTCATTCTGTCTATATCTCTATTTACACCAATTTGGTTAATTTTGGCTAATTTTTCATGTTTTTGGGTCTTTTCTGGATTTTTAGTTATCAACGTCTGTATGATTAGTAGCTTAAGGTTGCTTTGAGGGTTTTTCTGCTTAGGATTTTTGTTTTCTTGATTTTTGATGTACTGATGTGGCTGAATTAGAGAACTTTGATTTGATTTTGATTAAAAATTGATAGTGTTTGAAGAGGATTTTAGTCTGGGATTTCAAAATGAGTAACTGTATGTCGTGTTAGCCTGAGATAATGATTTTAGTACTCAAGAATGACCTATATATATGATTCTTGTAGTTAAATTCTGGGGTTGTTGCTCAAATGGAGCTGTAGTTGTCAAATTTTGGGGTTGATGCTCAAATTGGGTTTTTAATTGATCATGTTAATCCTTGGTTTGGAATTGTTGAAAATGCAATAATGGTGGAAATGCAGTTTTAGCTTAGGGATGATGGTTAAAGGCGATTTATCTCCCTTTTGCTTATATGCTACCACTGACTTTGTATCGTTGATTGGGCTGTAGGGTTATGAGCTATTGCACTTGATGGCTATGTTTGTTGAACTTGATAATGATCCTCCTCATAAGGTATTTCTTGTTTGCATTACATAATGATCCATATTATTATTGTTTCTTTTTCCCATGTTATTTATAATTTGTGATGTTTTTATAGGTCGAAGACGAAGAACACAGGAAAGCATTGCAGTGGAGCTAAATTTGAGAAAAGGGCATTGGAACACCAAGCGGTTATTGAGCAGAAATGTAATCAAGCACGAAGACGTCTTTATCGGAAAGTGTTGAGATTTTTAAAGCCATTCCAAATTTCTGGTTATTTGTTAGTAATCTAACTAGTTTGTAGTTTCTGCAATTTGTTTTGCTCATAAATGCATGTTTTCTCTTAGCCTTTTAGTTCTTGTAGTTTGTAGTTTTTATGTATTCTTTAACTTGCTGGATTTGATGCAGTACGTGGAATGATGTACTACATGAAGGCAATTATGCTCCAGAGCTGTTTGGAAAGGATTCTCCGGTAGGTTTGCATTATTCTTGGTTCCATATATTATTTTCATGTTTGAGTCACATCAGTAGATGCTCTAATGTTGGAATTACAGATATGAAAGCCACACTCTCAGCAAAGGAGGCGTTTGAAACTCAAGATTTTGAGTTGTCCCCAGAGCGTAGGCATATCTTATGTCTACGTATGTTGGAACAAGCCAAATCTATGGGAAACAGACAGAACAGCTAAATCCAGAGGTTGCAGATATTGCAATGTTGATGCAACAGTATTATTGCAACTCACTCTGATCTCGTGTTTGCGCATGGATGTTTCATCAACTGTTTTTAGTTGTTTCTTAAATATTGATTGCTTTTGCTACTAGACATGAGGCTTTTAGAGTTGCTATTATTGAAACTCTAAAGGAGGGTAGAGTTCATACAGACTACTCAAAGCTTGTTAAGGCTGATGACAATAGGAAAGACAAGGTTTGAGTCCAACTGGCCCTCTTATTTTACGTCTTCCTATCGTTATATAGTATGGTATCTTTCTGTTATTGGATGTCATTTATATTTTTTTAATTATTACATCATTTAGCAAATTAGGAGAACCTTCTGAAACATATCATTTGAATAATACATCATGTGTTGGTTTTTCAAATTTTAAATATTTGGATAAGGATATCTTGCCTGCATGTTTCTATCTCCTTACTGTATTAGAGTGAAAAGAGTCTACTCATAGAAAGCCTAAGATTTTCGACTTCGTGAGAACACTAGATGTTTATCTTAATCAATCCACTAATGCAATACTCCTTGATCAATTCATAGAGTTGAAGCAATGATTTACTACCGTATGCGGTTGGTCTTACGATCTTGATGCAAGTGAGGGAAGAGAAGGTGAGATTTCCGCATAACATATTTTTTCCCTGTGCACTATGAACTGAGATGTCATGTGCTATATTTTGTTGTTTTTTTTATGTTTCAGATGACTCCAAATAAAACCCACCCTCTCTATTTTCTTTTAACTGTGATTCAATACCTTAATGAGTTTTTGTTGTTTCTTTTTCAGGTAGTTTAGCTTTGAAGGAAGCATAGAGACAAAAACGTCGTTCTAGTGTTTGTGAGGGGGCTCCGACGAAGAAAGTTATTCAGGTCAGTTTACTTTTTCTTATTTTTGTTTTCCTTTAACTATAGATATTGATTGTCTGATAGTTATTGGATTAGACTAGTAATTTACTGCCATAATTTTGTTTTCCTTGAACTATGGAGAAGTCGACGAGCCATTCATCCATGCTTCTCAAGCTAGACAAGTCTTTTACTGCCGAGATGTGACAAGGCAGCATTGGAATTTGGTTTTGGAATCTCCAATAAGATCAGACCCCAACAAGAACGCTTTTGAAGATCCATTTGTCTTCACTGGAGCCGCGAGTGAAGCTATGTCAATTTTGGCAACTGTTGGAGATGATGAGTATTGGAATGGAGATGCTCCAGTAAATGATGAGTATTTGGATGAAGATTTTCAGGTAAAAATTGATATTCAGTACTTGTGTAGTTAAATTTTTTTTAACCTTCTTTATGTACATGGAGATTTGAACATTTATTCAATTCTTAGCTGTCAGGGAACTACCTGAATGTGGATCATGGAATATATGGAATCATAATGTTTTGTCGAGGTATGTGTATTCGCAATTCTCTTCATTGTTTAATCGTTTATTAATTTGTTTCAGATTTAGGATACGAAACCGTAAAATAGGATTTGACTTAAAGAAGTTAAGCTCATCCACTTCTACCGTTAGGTTGGGCTTAGGATCAATCTGAGATAGCATGTAATCTACCTGTTGTTCTGCATCTTTAGTTAGAGATCTTCTCCATGTTAGCTGCCAGTTCAAAGTTGGGGCCACCATACGTCTTACTGCTAACTTGAAATGTCCCTTTAAGATTGCATATACCTCTCCATGAGTCAGTCCAGAATTGAGGTTCTTTGCTGCTATGGGCTGTTAGTACTGAATTTTGAATTGATGTCTGTCAATAACCCCTTCCATGAATCTGGTTTGTTTCAGCAACGGAGATGTTGGGTTCTCTTGTGTTAATTTTCTGTTTAACTACTTTCTCAAAGTGCAGTTTTGTCTTTACAATACCTCTGAATCAACTCTGAGAGTGGAGCCTTGTTTGTTAGTTTCAAGTCCCTAATCCTCAATTCACCTATTGATTATAGCCTGCAGATTGTAGATCAACACATCCAACACATTTTCATTCTATTATTGTGTCTTGTGCTCCATAAAAAAGTTTACGTAACTTTCATCATACTTTTGTCTACAACAACAGGAGTATGGATTAATGACATGTAGTGGACTGGTAAACATGCTAGGGAGTAGGGTGCTTCTTATTATCATACTTCTACCAATACACTAATGGTTCACTGAGAAAGCTTTAGCATTTAGAATGATCATGTTGTTAGAGATATGTCAGCAAATACTTGAAAACACCTCTTATCTAGAAGCAAACTAAGAATGCCTCAATGGAGCTGTACCTTGGATGGACCCTCAACAAACATGAATGTATTCTTGGCTTTAGTTCAAATGTTGACTGTGATTATCCCACAATATGTTCAGACAAGCAATTAAAGAAGATGCCATGAAAAAGTGAATAGCACTCATCACTATTATTTAATAAGAACAAAGAAATTAACTTTATTCAGCTCAAATCAAGAATTACCCAGGACTAAAACTTTGTTGTTTGGTGAACTGATATAAATTCGAATGTCTGCCATCATCCTATGTGTCATATTGTATGTTTTGCTGCCATCACATTTCAGCTTCTTGGTTGTTAAGGACCTTAAGGTGCGCTATGCGTCTTCTATTTAGATACATTTATGTTTTACAGTGTTTAGTTTCTCTAGACGTCTTCGGGTTATTTCTTATGTTAGTGCAGTGTTTGATCTTTACTGCTGGTGCATAATCTAGGTTTTGACATTTGTTTGTGAACTGGAAAATGATCTATTGATTTTTTATTTTATTTTGCAGTTACTGGTCTCCTGCTTTACCAAGGCTGTCACACATGAAGATTACTTCACAATTAGAGTATGTCTTTCTATCTATTCCCATAAGTGTGATTCATTGATGTTTCAGATTATCAGTTGATTTGGAATTTTCATTTGAGTTTGATTTGATTCACATTTGAGTTTAATTTGGTTTTCATTTGAGTAGTAGTCAGATCCAGTCAGGCCAGACAGATTCAGTCAGGCAATCTGAATCTAATTTTTTTTTAATATTAAAATGTATATCTACGACCGACTGAGGTCAGTTTTAACACACTGTTACAATCAGTCGTTGATATGAGTTGTTCTGCGACCTGCAGAGCCACGTCGTAGATGAAAAAGACGCTCAAACAGCGACCATTTTCGCGACCGTTAAAACAAGTCATTTAACTGGTATCTAACTTGCCTTGGCGGTCGCGAAACTGGTGTTTTCCACTAGTGTTTGTTCTACAACTAAATATGAATGCTTAGTGTAGCAATGTCTCTTGTAGGTAAAAGCTGCAGAACTCTTTTATAGTACTTCTGGATGAGATGTGCAGCGGGTAAAAGTATTGTTATGACGGAGATACATATCTTTGTTGTAATGCTACTATAGAAAATTGCTTTCAGTCGACAATAAGAAAAATGACAATTCTAAACATTTGGATTCAGATTAACTAAGGGAACATAAATTAGAGTTCCAGATCATCATGGTTGCCCGGTAAATCGGATCCACCAATGCCTGAAAATGCTAGTACTTCCAACGGCGATTATGGTACTACTGCTGATTCATAGTGGCTTACCCTATGTCAGTAGCGTTTTCGATCTGTGTAGTAGTTCTCCGTGTAAGGTGAATGACGGTGGCCCTTTTCCCCTATACAATTCTCGGTAAAGTACACCCCAATCCAGTAAAGGCAACAGATGTGTTATATTTACTGTGCTTTTAGCTCTGTATGTGGGACTCGCAATGAAGGTAGGCCTATCTTGCTCTGTAAGCAGCATGTTAGGATTCTCAGATTCTTCTGACTTGTCTGTTCGTCTTCATTTATCAGTGGAGTTCCCGGTAATGCATGCACTGGACATCCATTTCTTTTCATGAATGCTCGACGGAGTAGTATGGACCAACATTCTAACCCAGTTCTGTTCTCTGAGTTGTCAACGTTCGACCCTCCCACGTTTATATATTCCAATAAGTTTGGTTCATCTTCGTTTTCTATGCATTAGAAAAATGGGCACATTGTCATGTAATGCGGATCCTATTTTGGTTGCTAATGGTTTTAAAAAAATATAATGTAGGTATTACATTTCATAAAATTCTTCGTTGCTCCTCTCTTCTTCAACTTTTGTTACCGATTCACTCACTTCAACTCAGCCCTTCACTATCTCTCGGTCATGACTAATGCCGAAACTATGATTCCTGTATTTTGCATCAGTTTTCATCCTCCCTGCATAATCAACCGAATTAAGTTAAGACACGTTGGAAATTATGATATCAGTTTTCTGCAATATAAACCACACCAAAACCGCACAGACACATCAAATACCAAAAGTGGGATCCCCTGTTTTTTCCAGGGGTGGGGCCCACCTTTGCTTGTGTGTGCGGTTTTGGTGTGGTTTACCCACACGGTCTGTGCATAATCACTGTTAATTTATGTTGTTTTCGTCTATGTTACCTGGAGTTGGCCTCTTGTCCACTTCCCTTTTCGTTTTGTGTGATTTTGTTCTTCTGATGTTGGTACCATTGGATCCTGTTGTAGCAAAATGTCAGTTTATATCCATTCAAAAACTCATGTATTGTGTTGTTCAACTTTGTTGGGTAGATGTCAATGCCTATGAATGAAAGAGATATACTTCCACCAAATTATAATTTCCACCATACATCATTAAAAATTATAAAAAATATGACAATCTAAAACAATATGAATTATGTTAAATCCACAACCTAAGTCGAAATATAGCTGAATAGACATAATTGTCTCACCGAACTTTAAGCAGAGTTGTAATTCTGTATGTCTTGAATGGCAGTATGAATTTTGTGAGATTCGAGAACTAAATCATTAGCAAACAAAATGGCTGATAGTATAATAGACAAACATAACGGAAGGTTACAAAATAAAATTATTGGCTGTAAGAACTAAAGCAAAAACCCAGTGGTAGGAAAATAAACCGACAAATGCCTAAACCAATACTAAATCATTTTGTTGTGAAAATTATCCAACGGATATACCCCTGCGACATGGAAGTGTCAACTCAAATCTAACATGCCATTCTCTAATCTATAAAAATGTGCATGTAATATTCACGTCATTAATTAATTAATTAATAATATGATTTCAGATAAATCTTTTATATTGTAGTTAAAAACTGAATAAAATTTTCTTCCTAAAATTTCTGGTCCCACCATAATATATTCCTGGAACACCACCAAAATTATTTCGCTATTTACCGTATTTTGTTCACGGCAGAAAACAAACCTAAAAATAAAAAGAGACTTGATTGAATTTTTCTACGAAAAAAAACCCATCTCGCATAACAAAAGTTAGGGTTCTTCACCGCGAGTAATTAAAGAGACGAGGAACACCTAAAACCCAAACTGTTTCTTCTTCTATCATCATCAATGGAGGGCGATGATCAGTCATATCCATATACATGGTAACTGTCTCCTGTCTATTCCTTTCTTCTTTTATTCTCTACTCAAACACAACCAACGTCTGGTACAATCGTGGATTGAGTAGCGGCAGCATCTATGATTTACTCAATCACGAAAAAAGGTTAAATATCAAATTCATTATTTGTTTTTCTTCTTCTTTGGATATAGGCCTGTTTGTATGTATTTGTTTTCTTTGTAGGAAAGTTCTTAAAAAGTGATCTTGATCGTTATCAAAAATCCTGTACTCCGACCCCAACTAGGATTAGTATTTTTAAACCTAATTGGTGCGTCAGAAGCATGTGCGGTTATGTGTATGGATCCTAACCCAATTTCAGTTAGAAAATTGTGTTCCCGTTGCGATATCTTTGTTTTTTTGTTTTTGGTGGTTTTAGATTGCAAATTGAGACATTAGCAGACCCGTGGTTGGATGATGGTTTTTTAATTACACATGATTCGCATGAGGAGTATGCAGAGGCTGTTGGGACACTTCATGACCACAGAAAAACGGGCAACGGGCGATTGTAGAATGTTATCTTGAGTAATGACTGTTGTGAAAGCAAAATCTCACTACCCCCTGATTTTCCCGTTAGCAACAGATATGGATTATTAGAAAAGCTTGGCTTATTAGTGATTGAAAGTTTGATATGCTAAATGGTTTGGCTGAGTCTTCTAATTTCATACAATCGGATATATTTTTTTAATTCGTTTTACCAGGTTTATTATATCTCATTCAATAATATGACACGGAGAGGATGGAAAACTTCGACATTATGGGTTTCATTATTTAGCGTGGATATTGGTATCGGATCCTAAACCAGTAATTTTCTCTCAAGCAACTCTCTGACAAGTAAGCTTTCAAATACCTTCTTGAAATATAACTATTTAATACCTGCACTTAATCAATTTGCGTTGACAGATACATATTTTACTTTCAACTTTGTTGTGGAATTGCGTTAGGTGGTTTTGATTTGCTAATGCAACTGGTTTGTTACTTTAGATCATGGTGGATTAATTTCCCGAATTTTACATAATCAAGTTCGATCATTACAATTAAAAGGTGATCCTGTTTCGTCCCTATGGAATAGTGAAAGTCGCTAAAGGTGATCCTGTTCGTCCCGAGGTAAATAAAACATTTTTGTAATGTTATATGCTCTGTAACTAACTCAGTTGGGATTCTTCATTCTCTATAATTTTTTTTGCAAGGTGTGCATATACGAGAAATTTGTTCCTGGCATCACTCGGTTGGATCTTTGGATGCTTAGATTTATACCATTCTCATTTGTATGAGAAACCTTTTTTTTTTGGTTGTTGCTGTGTTTTGATTTTATAGATAAAGGTTTATCAGTTCGAAACAAGGAATATATCTTAGAAGAACGCTCTGCTGGACGCTTCAAGTTTCCGTTTTACTGCAATTGTTATTCATCTATTGGCCGAGATATTCATCCCGACAAAGAAACAATTCCTGATGAATGTGTGGCAAGATGGTAAGTTCAACTTATGGTGAAATAATCACTCTCAGACAACTATAGCTTTGGAATTGGCTTATTTTAGTTTTCTGAGTTGCACCTAAGCCATATTTTGCATGTAATAGGGTATGTGGATGATTGCAAATAAATCTGATTTTCTTGCAGAGGCCTTGACAAGAATTGATTTGGAAAGTTTTGTTGACACATCCGATATATATACAGAGAGTACAGTACATGGACGTGGTGGTGCATTCTTTTTTTTTTTTTTTTTAATTTCTTCTCCGAGCTTGGCTACAATAATTAACTCATGAGTGGTAAATAATAGGATCGTGCATACGTTTTTACAAGGATCCTGTTGCAGTGTTAGTATATGGTGTTCTTTGAATGATGTACATTGTTTGGATGCGTGAGGGCTTATATATACTTGTGATTGTGCTGCATATGCTTTCAAGTACACTTGGCATGCTTTATTCAGTTTGTTTTAGGATCAAAGTCACATATTATCCATAGCTATGCTAATTCAGGGTCGATAAATGATGGAAGGAGCATATGTTCAAGCTGAGATTGATTTAAACCTCCACGGGTTCAAATCAGAAAATACGTGTGGAACTGCCATTGTTTAATTAAATACATAATAACACTTTGGCTATCTTAAACGTGTGTTGAAAAACGTACCAGATTGTAATAAATCTCCATCAGATTGAAATTGGAAAATCAGTTTTGGACATTGGCCAATCTTAGAGCTTAAAGGGAACATTTGTCGATGAACGTTAGCATGGTTATTTAACTTATATTGGAATTGAAAAAATCAGGTAAGCTTAATCTCCAACTGTCCTTCCGATGTTAACAAAACAAATTATAATATATTTGGAACTAATTAATTTTTTAGTCATTTTGTTGTTTTTTTATTAATTATTGAGAGTTCATGGTCAAGATTTTAGTGCTTTATTTTTCATTGAGGATTTCTACTTTTGAAGATTTTAAGAATATCCTTTACTTCTCCTCACACAGTGAATTCACCCCAAATTCAATTTGTTAGGGACAATCAACTTAGGCCCGTGCAAAGCACGGGCGCACCACCTAGTCCTTATAAAGTACCATGTTGCAATGCAAAAAATGAGGTTAATAAGGTTTGCAACAATTTGGTTCAACGTACTGTTATGGGACTAATTCTCACTTGGTTACTCAAGTATAATTTGGTATGTTGATTTTCCTCGATTGTCTAATTTAAGAAAGTAATATTGAAAAATGACAACTATTTATATAATATTGAAAAAAGGGTTCGCAACTGACATTGTTAAACATTCAAAAACATAAACCACTATTGCAGGACATAACATGATAATAGGGTGTTCCGATTATCATTACGGGAGTCTCCTAGATAGGGAGGTAAACCTGATTTAAACAAAATAAGACCAAAACACAAATAAAAAAAATAACTAAAATCTTAGAATGTCTTACTCAGTCTTATAAGCATGTAGCGGAAATTCAATGTTTTGTTTGACATCATCGAGTGAGGCAGTTTCATTAGGGAGATCCTTCTTAAGAACATGCTCCTCTTCAGAGTTGGAGCTTCCAACAACTTTTACCGGGGAAAAGTGATCTTTGGTGCATGTTGGAGGTAAAGTAGAGATTGGAGGTCAATTCGGGTGATGGTGTATCTTGTAGCTACTTTCTACTTCATATTGAAAGATTTGAGAGTAATTTGGAAATCTTGAACATGGTTGAGGATCTGCGAGAATCCTTATACACCGTCTCCTTTGCAAATTTTCAATCTCCTGGAACAATGAGGATTGTAGAAGTGATGTTAGCATATATTATTGGTACATAGGCTGGTATTCAGGGGTAATCATGGATAATTTAGGGGCAATCAGAGAATCTATAGATAGTTGGGTTTACCTCTGACCCGCTCATGAGATCAGATGTGGCATGTCGTGCAAATTTCTGGACCCCACCATCCAGGGCTACAAAGACGGTTGATCCGGTTTTATCTTCAACTTCAAAGGATAAAACACCGAATGGAAACATCAATAAAAAAAATGGATGGATGGTTTTGAAGATACTCGAATATGGAAATCCAGTTTATATGGCATTTACTCAATTTTTGTATCGAATTTACTGTCACCAACAACTTTCTTGTTACAGCAAGTGCAGGCAAGATAGTTCCAACCATTTTCAATCAGTACCTTGGTGGCGGTGGCGTTACACATGACCACATTAACAACTTGGTTGGGTTGATCCCATTTTTCAGATAAAAGCCGGGAGATGGATTTTATATCCTCACCCTCTAAAATTGAGAAGCGCACTTTACCTTTCTTCAGGGGTATTGTAATATGCAAAGGTCGACTTGCATATGGGTACCTGCGAACAATAAATACGCCAGTGAGAGAAAATGAGGGGAAAATATAGGCATGATGGAGGTTGGTTCTTGAATAAGTCTTTCAGTTTAGAGCAAAACTAAAGATATGCAACTTTAATCTCGGCATTTCCAGAAAGAATAAACACATCAAATCACATGGGTAGATAGCATTAGATTGCAAGTTTAAGCCATACATAAGAATCTTTAAATAAAAGTTAGGCTATACATATAGTAAACATCCAACAGAATATACACAAACCAACAGAAACTAAAGTATTGCATTCGCATCAAGAAATTGTGGTGGCAGTGAATTTTATAATATACCGATGTTAATCGCTGATAATTCTACTTGACATTTTCAATTGTTAGTTCACGCATTCGGTATGTCTGGCAACATGGCACCTGAAGCAGATGGATGTTGGTGATTGTTTTTAAGAAACCCACCACATCTGCATTCAACACGTTCTAAAAGTTAGGAAATGCTAAGATTTCCTTAGTGTTAAAGTAATGTCATGAAGCACAATCATACCTTACATGACATAATATCTCTTTCAATTAAAGCATAAGTAAATAAGAAAACATGAGTAAATTAAGAAAAGGGAATTGACTAAATAAGAAAATCTTTCATCAAGTTCCATAATTACAACTCAAATATTTGAAATCTTAAGCACAATAATAGTGAATTAGCAACAAAACCCATTATGCAAAAATCATCAAAGAGTAATAAACAAATTACCATTGGAAGCTATGAGCTCTGAAAATTAGGTTATTGAAGAAAAACCTAGCTAGAAGCAACATAAATTAATCACTGTGGATAGCTGTTTGATCTTCCAACAAACGATCTAACAGACAATTCCGCAATTCCACCATAAGTAAGTCGATTTGAAGCCATACATGTGAGGATGATTTTATAGAGATTTCTTCTTTTTCTATGTGGAAGACAAAAAAGAGATATATCCGTATGCCTGCACATTCAATTGATTTTCGAACAAAAGCGGTTTCATAAATTGATAGGGGAGAGTAAAAACCTAATTGTTTGAGAATTGAATACCATGAGTGAGGTGATACGTGGACTAATGAAAGTTAAGGTATTCGAATGAAGATCATGTTCCAACAGATATAACATGCAAATTAACTGGTAAGTTTATGTTGGATACCATAACTTTTAAAAAATCAAAGATCGATCATGTTGGATACTTTCGCATAAGGTTGGCAAATTTATTTATCTACTGATATTAGATTTTTTCTTATTATCTTTTGTGCTAATCTCGGGCGTATCTTGCTATTCTTGTTAACCCACAAAAAACCTTATTTCAATCTGATCTAATTCAACCATAAAAAATAAAAAAAGGTAAAAAGAATCGGAAAAAAACGCACTTTACCTGAATATTCTTCCATCAAGATAAATGATTCTGAGATTTGGAGGTTTCAAAATCTCAAGGATTTAATGGCAACCCAATAGTGGTGGAAGGTTGATTAACCCATTCGCTTGATCTTCCGTGGGAGATTAAGAGTTTGTCGTTAAACAAATAAGAGGGTATTATGGTGAAATTTAAGAGAGGTGGGGCATGTACAAAGACTAGGGCTAATATAGTTGATCAACCATTGGATTTAAAATGTAAGATGAAATCTGGGAGGAGAAGAGAAGATCTCAGCCGCCAGTTAAAATAATGAATATATCTCAGCCGTTGCATGACACACCTAACACACCTGTTTTATAAGCATAGATTGAATTTATCACTTTGTATTGAACCTAACCTAATTAGTTTAAAATATTCCTAAATAGTATATTTCCGTTTCTACCCATGAAGCTTCCTGGAAATATGGACCTAGTCATTTATGATAGTGGGACTCGGAAGCTTTCGTCAACAAAAACCTAATTAATTCCTTAATAAATCACACTTGTATATTTGGTCGGTTATTTATTTTTAGTTAGTACCTAATCAACGGTCAATTAATAATCATAATTTTCTTAGCTATATATATTAATGTTTCTAGTGATTTTTCATCTTCTTTTGGTATATTAACATTTTCATTTTGGAATATTATCACAAAACAAGTAAGATTTACGCATAGTGAGAATATAAATCAAATTTTGTATAATTACTAAAAATAACTCGTGTCGTACCGGCACGATTTTGACCTGAAATACGATTGATGTAAGAATATTTTTCTCGACCCTTTTATATTATTGTTTAGTTCCAGGATAGTTTATTATTCTGTGTCAAGCCAAAATAATGTCCATGAATACATAATAAATTAGTGATATAAAACTCGGGAAAGCCAACAACCGAATCATTTAAGTAATGGTGTATATATGTCTCGCTTCCCATCAGATTCACCTTGCCACCGAAAATCATACTTCAGCCATTCTTCCGTGATAGTTCATTATTTCAATTAACTCTATAAAAATTTATGTTGATGGTGAGTTTTTGACAAGGGCATTTATAGTAAATTAGCCTCGATTTAGTAGTAAAAATAATCCCTGGCCCGGCACCAGGATTGTCGAATCTGCATAAGTATAATTTTGTATTCCACAAGAGGATCAATAAATTGTATTCGGATTAATGAGCTAAACGGTCCTAAAGTTATTTTGAAAATGTATACGTATGCCAAATTTCAGGGCGTTCCCCAGCAGAAACCTTGTTATTTCATGTACGCCAATATACATGTCTTTTATGCCATATATATGGCATTAGTCTTATTCGTTAGGCATCATTTAATGAGTCCTTAAGAATATTATGCTTAATATATAGTCATATCAGTATCGCCTCAAGTCGCAAAACTCTGGCGTCCGAGTTCCTTGAGCATATACAATAGCGACACTATTGTATTCGAAGTCGGTACTAAAAAGGCATTCTGTCTCCAAATCTAAACCTGGCATATTTCCCAGAACTCAAACCCTAGACTGTAGTTATATGATGATCACGTCATCACGGCATGCTGGCTAGGCATGGTCAAGCCACTGGTGTACGTCGCATATCTCATAAGGTATCTTAGCCAAACGTGGCTAAGGCCATGTAATAGCCATTGTGGTTTACAACGCTTTGGCTAAGAAAATGGACTAATAGCTCAGAAGAAATCACTCCAAAATAACTGATTAAGTCCCTAACACAATTTGGAAAAAATGGCATGTGGTATATTCACCATGGCGTCAAATCGTAAGCCGTGGCACCATGCCACGCCCGGCCTTGGCAGCCTAGGCCAAGGCCACAGCACGTTGCCGTGCGACTTTCCCGGCCTTGACATCCTAGGCCAAGGCCACAACACGTTATCGTGCCACATTCATGGCCTTGGAAGCCTAGGCCAAGGCCACATCACGTTGTCGTGCGACTTTCAAGGCCTTGGCAGCCTAGGCCAAGGCCACAACACGTTGTCGTGCCACATTCCCGGCCTTGGAAGCCTAGGCCAAGGCCACAACACATTGTCGTGCGAATTTCACGGCCTTGGCAGCCTAGACCAAGGCCACAACGCGTTGTCGTGCCACAACTCGACATAATCTCCACAATATCTCCGGATTCTCTTGATTTTTACTTTGACAGAAAGTCACAGACATTCCATATTTAATCTCCTCTGCGCGTCTTCAGAGTTTATCTAAACTCTCTTAGATACGGAATCAAATATTCAGGGAGATACTCTCTTCTTCTGTTCCACGTAATTTCCAAAATCAAAACCCATACCCGTGATATTCCCCGTACGCTGCTGTTTGATTGCGAAAAACAGGTAAGCTTCCTTTTTTATCGAATCTACAAGATATATTATACCTGTTTGGTCGAATCAGGTTAATATCAATCCATTACTATGACAAATTCTCCCATAATCTTCCTTTTCCATCTCAAATACCCGATATCATCTAACTTCCCTTTTTAATCCAAAACCCGATTATCCAACCCAGGTTTCTCGAGTCCAACCAACATACCTTCTCTGTATAGGCCTAAGAAGATAATCCAAATCAAAAACAGCGATTGAATCTCTTCAGAAATGGCCAAAAACTCGAAACCTAAATATGTTCTTCTTTCCCCGCCAAAAATCCAGTTTCAAATGATGAAAATGGAGTGCCCCTTATCCAAACCGGGGTGCCCTTAGTAACTAGGGTGGAAATAGTAATCCTTGGGGTGGAAATAATAATTTTCTTCGAAGGTCCAAATGCCACTTTTCGAGCCAATTTCGTCGTAAAAGCTTATTTCTCCAAAAACACCTACAAAACATAAAATAATCAAATAGTATAAAATCGAGCACTAACAATACATATAATTGAGATCAAAATAGACACATAAATGCGTCTATCAAATGCGCCAAAAATTGATGTGTTTTTTTTTTTATAGTTATTAGAAAATGGTAAGAAAAGTTGTCGTTCACTCAGACTTGTTGAGATAGGGTTTAAGACTTAAAAATAAAAACAAAGAAAATATATAAAAAAAAATTGTCACAATATCAAGAGATATTAGGACTTCGGATTCCACCATTAATCACATTCAATTGGTTCATATAATGACTCACAACAATTCTAGCTCTTTTTATGGACTCTATTTCTTTGCTAAGGTATATTTCTAAAATATTAGATGTAAATCACTAGCATGGTATATCAAAAGCTCTTACGTCTAAGCATACACCATCAAACGAAATCACAACTAATCAATGAAAATCATAAATCAATTGAATCAAGTGCAAAAAGTCATAAAGAATCAAATATAGTTATCGAACAATTGCGAATAAGGCTTCCTCCGTCATCCCAGTGTTGGGTTTAACTCCTCATGTTGGAAACACGCTCAAAATTGATATTCATAGCTCAAAAAGTGTTTACAAGAGGTGAAAAATAATAAAGCAGTGAAATTGAACCAGATAAGTGTTGCAAGTCACTGTTACAGAGAACGATAAATCTTATGTGTAGCAGGATCAACGACTGTTTATATGTGTCTGTTCTTCGTGTTCTTGAGAACGACACCTATCTTCTGTCGTATGCAACTTCTTCTTCTTCCTGCTGCTGCTGCAGAATCGCTCTGCAACGATTTTTGATGCTCTGTAATTACCCCTAGGTCTCGATATCCCCCGTCACGTCTCGACTACTCCATATATATACCCAACAGGCAAAAATATCTCTGTTTTCTTTCACCCAAAGTCTCGAGATTTATTACCTTTTTTCTTCTCCTCCACATTCTTCAATCCTCCAAAACTCACCGTATATTCTCTAAGGACTCATAAGAGTTAAACCCTAGCGTAATATCCTCTCCAAACTTCCATATTGAGTCAAAACAGGGCCAAGTTTCCTTCCCTGTAAGTTCCGGAATTTTCCATTTTCTGTTTTATCTCACACGGCTCCTTGAGTTTCCTTATACATTCCAAATCTTCCTTGTCTATTGATAAAATCAAATCTGTCAGGTAGATATTGCTAGCCTGTTCCCCACGTACTTCCAAATATAATTCAGACGAAAACCCGTGTATTTCTCTTGCCTTGTTTAGCCATGATTTTCTTTTTTTCTTCTACTGTAGAACGATTACTTATCCTGTCTTGTCGAAACAGGGAACTACAAACCCATTCCGTGAAAACCTCCAACTAAATCTCGGTCAAAATTCCATCCAAACATATCTGCATTTTCAAAGTCATATTCCCGCCATATTCCGTGAAGAAGAAGACTGCCCCAAATCCAATACGCGGGTGCTCTTATCCACTGGTTCCCCTTATCCAATTGAGGTGCCCCTTACCAGTGAGGTGCCTCTTATCAACTGGGTACCCCTTATCCATTTAAAGGGTGTAAACAACACATGTCCTGGGGTGTAAATAATATTTTTCTGGGGCGTCTCCAACATACTTCTGGGGTGTCTTTAACACATCTTCTGGGTGCCTTTAGTAATTCCTCCGAGAATGTGCAAATGCCACTTTTCGAGCCAATTTCGCCGCAAAAACTTATTTTTCCAAAAACACCTACAAAGATATAAAAAGCCATAATAAACACAATATTGAGCACTAACAATACATACAATTGAGATCATATTAGACACATAAATGCATCTATCAAGAGGTGGCCGTCTAAACCGCATGGGCCCACGCGAGGTCGCGCCCTAGCCAGTATGAAGACCGGCCTCGTCACCACGACCGCTCCATAAGCCTCCACAGCCGCGCCTGCTACACCATATTGCATCCCGACCATGCAGATAAGTAACGCTTTCCTTCGCCCATGAAATTTTAGGTTATGTGATGTTTGTGTCACCATCTGATGCTTATGATCGCAGTCATATGAGTCAAAAATAATTCACCTTCTCACTCTACAAAATATAAATGAAGTATAAGATAAGAAAGAGTTCGTTTCCACAGAGAGGCAGTTGTTGTTATGCAATTTTCAGATTCTTAAGTAACCAAGGGGGGATTTTGATTTTATCAAAGCATATAAAAGTAAATCAAAGCAAAGTAATAATTGGAATAATCAATAGAGGAAGATATTGGTCAAGGGGTTGTATCATTCATAAACATGTATTTTCATCAATGACCAGAATTGATAATATTATCTCTCTTTTATTAAAAGTCCTAGGATATCTTGATCGCAAGTATATCCCGCTAATTTCCTAATTTCATCACAAACACATTAAAAGATGCACATGTGAATTCTACCTAGAAAGCAACCTAAAGTGTAAAAGAACAATTAAGTTTAACTCCCTAAGAGCAATAATCTATGAAATAAGACTAATCAATGCAAACAAACGTGTAAAAGCACTAATCCGTTTTAACAAAGGTTATGATTCATATGTAATTATAAATATGTATCACTACAAGTAATAACTACAGTATGCTACTTGCAATCAGGAATTGACAACTTTTTCGTATTGAAAATCCTAATCTAGCAATAGAGATGAATGCAAATCCAATTGATTCCGGACTCAACCAAACAAGCAATCAAATCATATGACAATATTAATAATGAATCATAAACAATATAATTGAGACAAAACTAATTCATTGATTCAAATATCATGTTGAGAAATCAACTTAACCCTTAACCAATATTATGTGTTTAGCTACTCATAGCTTTTGAGTTCATCATCATAATAATCAATGAAATAAAGAAGATGAAAATTAATGAAAGCAAACCCTAGTCGCCGCTCTCTCCAAAAGCTCCAAGTAGTAGTGTACGTGATATCCCAAGTTGTAGAAGACTCCTTGATGCGCGTCGTTTACACAAAATATTAATTAACTTCTTTCCACACAATTAACTGGTAATATAATGGCAAGGAGTTTGTTCCCATGAAGAGCAGGGAGTTTTTAGTTGTTAAAAGTAACCGAAAAAGGGGGGTTTTTAGATTTCAATTTAAAGTAACTAATAAAATAAAATAATAGTTGTTAGAGAAAAGCTCGGTTGAACCCACCAAGCGTTAGTATGTCAAGTTTGGTTGTCATATTTTAGTGAATCAAAACTCATTTAAAGAGTCGCTTGATTATTTATTAGAGTCAACTTCGTATAGGTTAGCTAGAAAGTTACCAGGATATGAGACTTACAAGTATTACGTGAAAACTTGAAGAATGTGAAGAAGTAAAGAGCTATAACGACGACATCATCCTTCCACTTGAGGTTAGTAATATTTGACTTGAACTGTTTCATTCCTAACGTATCTTTCAAGTCGTGCATATTGAAAACATAACTGCGAAGCTATGAATGATTATACTCTAGTTAGACATAGTATTAAAGAATTACAATACGAAGTATAACGTCTATCTTTTGAACTTCGTATATAAGACATCGACATAATCGTATGAATGCTATTGTGATTATGTATGGGTATGGGTGAATATTTCATCCTAGGAAACAATGTTTTACATTCGTTTAAAGGAAGTACATTTATAAACTTGTTTTGTGAATCGAAAGGGAAATCGCTAGGTTTATTGGCATTGTTAATCATTGCAAATCTTTGGATTACCAATATGTGTGTTTAGTATAACCTCTCATAACTTGTTTATGTATCTTGGTAAAACTATTCACAATCCTGACTTTTGTATTGGTATGACTTTTATTAGTGAAACCGATCTTAAGTAATCACCTGAGATGGTATGATCGATTTATTGTAATTGGTATGACCAACTCTAGACATTGGGAAACCGATCCTAGTAAGAGGTGCAACCGATCACAAGAGGGAATCGATCCTTGTAAGAGGTACAACAGGTTTTTAGTAATTGGGGAACCGATCCTATGACTTGTGCAACCGAATACAAGTTTATACCATAAATATGTGGTAACCGATCCTAGTACCTAGTAAACCAACTTTTGGTAACTAGCGTGACTAATCTTAGTACCCACATGGAGGTAGAACCGAAACTTTTTTTGGTAGAACCGTGAAACCCATGATTGGTTATTTGATAGGATAATCAATCACATAGTTCTTGGAAGTCAGATGAACCAATTCTAAACTTGTTTTGAAGTGTGGCAAATCGGTTCCAAGATTGTAAATATGAAAAAGGATTTACAAAGTAAAGATGTCGACATACTTTGAACATGTGTAGTAGATCGGCATCAATACAATTCTTTGTGATTCAGAGTATTGATTGCATAATTGATGTAATTTTAAAGTGGTAAGTAAGGTTGTCGTTCACTCGGACTTGTGAAGATTCGAGTTTTTAAATTTAATAAAAATATATACAAAAATATTAAACAATGGTGAGAGGTACTGGGATTCGGGATTCCACCGAATTCAAAACATAAGGTTAAATTATTAATTCTTTGACAATTTTAGCTCAAGAAAAACAAGGACTCTATTTTTGCCAAGGTAGATTCTCAAAACATTGATTGTAAATCCTAAGCATGATGTATCAAAACACCTAAGCTAAGCATACATCATCAAATTAAATGACAACCAATTAATTCAAATCATATTTTCAATTAAAATTAATGCAAAAGTCTTAAAAAGAATTAATAAAATTACCCCAAGTATGATATTCGTCTTCCTCCGTCATCCCAATGTTTGGGTTTAGCTCCTCATGGTAAAAACATGCTCAAAAGATAAAAACATGGCTCAAAAGGTGTTTTTATTGAAGAGAAATAATAATACAGCGAATCTGCAACGCTTTTCTGGCGTTACAGAATCACCAATACAACTGAAGTGCTGTTAATAAACGAGAATATAAGACTGCTTATGCGACGGTTTAATGTGGGTCGAAGTTCTTCGTGTTCTTCGCGACTGTTCAGTGTGCGTCTTATGTTCTTCGTGTTCTTCAGCTCCGCACCAGCAGAAAACAGCAGCAGCAGCGGCCTGTAAACCTCTGATTCTCGACTCCTCAGCCCTTCTACGCCCCCCAAACTCTCGACACCTCTTCTATATGACCCAACCAATCTATTTATATCAAAAAGAGCGATTAAATCTCTCCAAAATCTTCCGAAATCTCTTTCTTTCTCTTCACGGCAAAGTTGCGGCAATTTCTTGTTTTAGAATTTCCACGCATATCTGGGCTTTCCTTTTGATTCTAAACTCTTCCTTAGATATATATTAAGCTTTGGGAAGAAAATATTGCCTTTAATCTCTCTAAAATTTCCTAAAATCGGTCACACACGTGACTTTCCATATTTTGCTGTTGAGATCAAAACCCGTCGATTGAGCCCATTTTAATCGATTTCAACACCCATGTTAGATTCCTAGACCCATAAGGAGTCTACCCTATGAAAATCAGAGGTTTAATCGACCTCAAACACCTCTAAAAATCCATCACCAAATCTGCCAGGAAACACGTTTTTAAGTTTTTGGTTTCCCGCCCATTTTCAGAATTTGAATGTGAAGGGGAAAGGTTACCCCTTATCCGATGGTCGCCCCTTATCCGTTGCTGGAGTCCGCATAACACTCGTCCCTTAGGTTGCATTCATCAACTTTTCGAGCCAATTTCGCCACAAAAGCTTATTTCTCCAAAAACACCTACAAAGAGATAAAATACCAAAATAAGTACAAAAATGGGTACTAACATTATACACAATAGAGATGAAAATAGACACATAAATGCGTCTATCAATAATCTAGACAATTACTTTGGTAGTTGTTTAATAGATAGATCTAAGAACCTGACAAAGGAGTTTATTGGGATAAACAGAAGAGCCTTTTGTAAAACTCATATCACGTTGTTTGAAAAGAGTTGTTACCGAACAGATTTGTTGTTCCTTTACTGTTTGGAATACGAACCAAAGGAATTGTTCCAAGTGCGTGACTTATTACAAGTTGGAGGCGCAGGGATACTGAGGGAACTAGGTGAACTATAGGTAATAAAATCTTGTATAGCGGCTTAATTCTGAGAGTATTCAATTCTGGACTAGGTCCCGAGGTTTTTATGCATTTGCGGTTTCCTCGTTAACAAAATCTTGCTTTGTTTTTTACTTTTCTATTTCCGCAATTGTAATTGTTTTATTATAATTAGAAGTAAAATACACAAACGTTAATTCCTATTTACTTGATAGCAATCCTATTGTGTTTGGTTAAGTCCGAACCTATTATCAAGTAAACACACTTCGTTGTTGTATTGTCTCGATCTTGTATCCATAGTCAATCACGCAAGTTATCTTGTTGTCGTATTGTCTCGATCTCGTATCCATAGACGATCACACGAAGTGTGAACCGATTAGTTGTATTATCTCGACCCAGTCCATAGACAATCACTTTCGGAGAAAGGACTTATAGGTGGAAAAGTTTTAGATTGAGGTATATATGGGTACCCTCATCTTTTCAATTGGTATCAGAGCAGGCAAACACGAAAAAGATCTAACAATCTGTGTTTGGTGCGATCCAACCTATAAGAATTGAATCTATGGTTGATTAAGTTAACGTAAAGCAAGATATCAAGAGTTTTGAATTAACACTTGATGATGGCATCTACGATTCAATATCTGAAAACGTTCATGAAATCATCACTAGAGATTCTACTAGACAAGTTAATCTTGTTAATAATGTAGAAAACGATGACGACTGGAAAATACGTCTACAAGAAGGGTTAGATGAAATTTCCGATGATGATGACTCAGATTTTGAACAAGAAGTAGAAGAGGATATCTCAGAATACTCTAAACTGCCAGAACCTTTGAAAAATGAAAAACTGAGAACTTCGGATTTTCTTGGTTTTATGACTCCTCTTTATCGCGAGAACAAGAAACTGAGGAGGGTTTTTCAAGGATGTTATAAGGGTTACCGCACCATTGATTATCTTCTTAAAGATCGTACAGACGAGATTAATTCTAAGAAATTAGAATGTGAAAATCTTCGAAGAAATCTTTTTTTGTCGGAAAAGAAACTTGCTGAATATGAAGCAAGGGTTAATTCTCAACAAAAGAGTTTTGAAGAGAAAGAAGGTGAATATCTCTCACGAGAAAAATGCCTTAAGACTGATCTTACTGGTGCTCTTGATAAAATCAAGATGTTGGAAGAAGAAAATTTGAACCTGAAAAAGTTCAATGATAGCTCAAACAATTTAACCTCAATGTTAGAAACAAGTAGAAATCATCGTGATACACGAGGATTGGTCTATAAGGGAATAGATGCTTCAAATATTAACAAAGAGGTAAAATTTGTTAAAGCTGTAAATTCTTCTCAACCAGAGGCTTTCACTGATGTCAAAAATTATACTACTTCTTGTAAAAAAGTAAATCCAGATAAGCCTAAGAATGGTGTTCAACCAGACTCGTCAAGTGAGGAAATCAAAGAGAGCACTTCTGTTAATCTGAAGCAAGCAAAACCGTTGAACAAAGACAAGAAGAATAAGAAAACTCGTCGAGCTCCAATGCAAGCGGATCCACAAAAAGGTAACATTAAAACTCAGACTTCGTATATTTCTAAGCATTGTTATTATTGTGGTAATAAAGGGCACTTGCAATGAGGATGCAATATTCGTAAGATGCAGGATGTACTTTCCTTTGTATCAAACGAATTGGCTAAGATTGCTCCCCAAAGGGACTCAGATCGATATTGTCCAAAGTTTAGACAAAAGAATTATTATAATAACAAATCATGTTTTGCTCATCGCTCGACAAGGGCATCTTATAAAAGACCTTATTATAAAAAGAGATAACTTTGCAAATACTAAGACAAGATCTGATGTTCCAAATTTGAGAAAGGTTGTTTCGCAAAATATCCAAAAGGAAAATGATCCTAATGGTTTGAAGGAGAAAGCTGCTCCTGCGAAACCCAACTCTAAATGGGTCCCAAAGTCCTCCATAGCCAAGAAGGGACCAAAAGTTAGTCACAAGAATGACTCTCAACTGTTAATTGTAGGTGACAATAATTATAAGAGTTTTCTTGAAAGACTAAAGAAAGACATCATGTCTGAAATCTCTTGTACTAGTGATTGTTGTGATAATGACACTCTTCATCACAAGTCAAAGAAGAAAAACAAGAGAAAACAAACCAAGCAAGAGGTAAAGAATGATGATTCTGTCTTAGTCACTCGTGACGAACACAATAAGGATCAACTCAGCACAACCTAGTTGTGTTGGAATGTGCATGCTCACCTTTGTGCTCAATCTTATAAAGGGTGAGGGAGCACATGAAACTGAGCACATGATCTCTCGGTTATTATATGACTCATTAACATCTTTAGGGAGATTGCTTTTCTTCTATACTCATACCTTATCTATCTATATTTAAGATTTTTTTATAGAAACGGTAATTTTGAGTTTATGATGTTGATATCTAATGATCATATATGTGTGGCTCTTGTTTTTACGGTTAAAACGAGACAAAAATCACTAAATTCGGACATTATATTCAAAAGTTATGTCAAAAACAGTTTAGTGTTGTGATCCATCACAAGTAACTACTGTAATCGATCCTAGTGAGAGGTGTAAGTGATCCTAGTGATTGGTGTGATTGGTTCATACGAAGGAGTGTAAAACTGTTTTGCCCATAAACTCTTCGTCCGAACTCGGAATAACCTCATTCTTTTTGCGTTGGTTTTTTAATTCAATTTCCTACAAGATTGAGGTAATTGCAATACTTTATTTTCTGTTGAATATTTATGGTGTATTTCATTTGAGTTTATGAGATGTCTGATTTCGTTTTTTATAACCTTAATATTCGATCTCATATTGTGTGAACCCTTATGGTTTGGGTGACTTTTTGGTTTAGCAGTATTGAGTTCTAGCCCATGTTGGTAGGCTTTATCAAAGGATCATGAGGGGTTCTGATTGAAACTAATATGTGAAAAAGTCACAATATGTTGAATCGTGTTTGGTTTAGCATAAAAACATATGTGTTTCGGGGTTTCAACTTTCGCATTGCATTAGTTAAAACCGGTTTTCAACCTTTCTCTGGTAAAGGTTGGTCCTTGTTGTTGTTCTTTTGTCTTGCGAGAGGATGACAACATAACGGGGGAGAGTTCTATGTGAACTTGCGCTTAATGATATATATTTCTGGGGAGAAGAGGATGTGGAGCTTGAGGTAACGAATTTGTTAGTTAATTGTTTTCCTGTTTAAGAAAAGCCTGATTCTATTGCATATATTTATTGCTTTTGCTTAACAAAATTTCGGTACAATTGCTGTTTATGCCATTATTTGTGTATGAATGTGTGTGTGATTCAATTGTTTCTGGTTAAGAAAAACTATTGTTATCTTGCTTTATGGTTTGGTATCAATTTTTTACGCTTACGAAATTACGATGCAATTGCAGTACTATAATGTCTATGTTTGTTTCAATTGCTTCTGGTTGAGGTAAATAATTATGTAAGTTGATTTATTTGGTTTGTATGAATTGTTTATGTCTTAACAAAAGGGTTTTCGGGGTCAATTGTTTAGTCCAATTCGATTCCGGATAAGCGAAACTAAGTTAATTCTGATCTTAGTTAGACTTATCAAAGTGGAGGTTTCGGTTATTCAAGTCTAATCGAATGCCTTAACAAGAAATGCTAGTTAACTAACCTAGTACTTGTCTTGTTTAAAAGTGAAAGGTCTAAGTTATTATTTGAAAAATAGAGTTAATTCTGATCTTTATTTTGGTCTTATCGAACAAGCGATTGTATTTGTACAATCGGTTTAGCAAAAGAACTAAGATGCTTAGTCAATTTTTGATTTGCTAAACTATTAGGGAAAATTGCTTCCGGCAATTGTTTCCTGGGTAACATATCAAAACAAAATTACTTTGTAGTTTCGGTTTTGATATTGGTTGTCTAAAATGGTGTGTGGAACCCTCGTGCTTAACTCTTATAGGTTTTGCAAGTCTTTTAAGATTTGTAAGATCCTTTCGGTTTATCTTTTATTTGCTCGTACCTTTGTCATTTTGTGACAAAAAGGGGGAGAAATATATGGAGTAAACAAGTGATTTGGTATCACTAAGGAAATGACAATGGTGTTTAAACGTTATATCCAACGAAAGAGTAAAGCATAGACTAAGGGGGAGTAACATATCATATTGATACTTGTGGTTATCTTAACTACAAAGGGAATAACAAAGACATGCGGATTGAAAATCTACCTATCTTACCTTTAGGGGGAGTATTAGCTTTGTTATAATAATGTCAACAACGACATTTATGGATTGAATGTATGCAGGTTATTGTGCTGTTGAAACTTGGAATCAAGCGTATGTGTAATGAATTCTTGTAATTTGTTTATCCATATGATGTAAGAGTTTTGTCACTAAAATTGACAAAGGGGGAGATTGTTAGAGCATAGCTCGGTTGAACCCACCAAGCGTTGGTATGTCAAGTTTGGTTGTCATATTTTAGTGAATCAAAACTCATTTAAAGAGTCGCTTGATTATTTACTAGAGTCAACTTCGTATAGGTTAGCTAGAAAGTTAATAGGATATGAGACTTACAAGTATTATGTGAAGACTTGAAGAATGTGAAGAAGTAAAGAGCTACAACGACGACATCATCCTTCCACTTGAGGTTAGTAATATTTGACTTGAACTGTTTCATTCCTAACGTATCTTTCAAGTCGTGCATATTGAAAACATAACTGTGAAGTTGTGAATGATTATACTCTAGTTAGACATAGTATTAATGAATTACAATACGAAGTATAACGTCTATCTTTTGAACTTCGTATATAAGACATCGACATAATCGTATGAATGCTATTGTGATTATGTATGTGTATGGGTGAAGATTTCGTCCTAGGAAACAATGTTTTACATTCGTTTAAAGGAAGTACATTCATAAACTTGTTTTGTGAATCGAAAGGGAAATCGCTAGGCTTATTGGTATTGTTATTCATTGCAAATCTTTGGATTACCAATATGTGTGTTTAGTATAACCTCTCATAACTTGTTTATGTATCTTGGTAAAACTATTCACAATGCCTGACTTTTGTATTGGTATGACTTTTATTAGTGAAACCGATCTTAAGTAATCACCTGAGATGGTATGATCGATTTATTGTAATTGGTATGACCAACTCTAGACATTGGGGAACCGATCCTAGTAAGAGGTGCAACCGATCACAAGAGGGAATCGATCCTTGTAAGAGGTACAACATGTTTTTAGTAATTGGGGAACCGATCCTATGACTTGTGCAACCGAATACAAGTTTATACCATAAATATGTGGTAACCGATCCTAGTACCTAGTCAACCAACTTTTGGTAACTAGCATGACTAATCTTAGTACCCACATGGAGGTAGAACCGAAACTTGTTTTGGTAGAACCGTGAAACTGATGTGATTTCAACTTTGTTGTAGTAGTGGTAAATAGGATTCGAACTCTAAGACTTGTGAAGATTCGAGTTTTTAAATTTAATAAAAATTATATACAAAAATATTAACAAAGTGGGCGAGAGGTACCAGGGCTTAGGATTCCACCAAATTCATTTCTTAAGGTTCAAATAATAATTCTTTTAACAATTATAGCTCAATAAAAATATAAAATAAAGTGACTCTTATTTTTTCCAAGATAGATTCTCAAAATATTAGATGTAAATGTTAAGCATGGGACATCAAATCACCTAAGCTAAGCATGACCCATCTAATCAAATGACAACTAATTAAATAAAATCATAATTTCAATTAAAATTAGTGCAAAAGTCATGAAAAGAATAAAATATAATTACCCAAGTGTGAAATAAGGCTTCCTCCATCGCCCCAATTTTGGGGTTTAGCTCATCATAGTAAACGTGCTCTCAAAATATTTATTTAGGCTCAAAAATGGTTTACAAAGATGAAATAAAGAGAAAATGGTGTAGAACAGGATTTTGCGACGCACAAAAATCGTCACAAAATGAACGATAAAAGACAAGTGTTGTAAACACTGTTGCACAGTCGCTGGAAAGGAGTTGAGAACTGCCGCAATTAAGCGACAGTTTTCAACGACTTTCCTTTACTGGCTTTTGTTCTGCGTGTTCTTGATGTTCATCAGCAGCAACAGCAGCAAAAACCGAGTTTTGTAAAACTCGGATTTCTTCTTCTCTGGCTCTCCTCAGCTCCCCAAACTCTCGACACCCCTTCCTTGTACCTGGAGCAATTTATTTATACTCCTAATCCTCCTTTAATCCGGCCATATCTCCCAAATAATCTTCATTTATCAATATTATTCTCCACGGCCAAAATCTCCATTTTTTGATCTTCCACGCGTTCTCAGCTGTCAACCTTCCTTATTTATCTTCTTCACGCATCTCTGTAGTGCAACATACTCGAACCTCATGCATTACATGCCTCAAACTCGTTTCAAATTCACTTGAACCCGTGAAAACTTGTGTCCACTGTTTTGGATTGAAACACGTTATTAAGCCAAATTTGATCGGAAACAACACCCATTCCAGCTTTCTATAGTCATATCACGTCTACCCACTAAGTTTAAGGGATTGGATCTCACTAAATCACGTCCAAACATCCGATCGAAATTCTGCCAGTGAAGAGAAACGTTTTCCCGCCAAAATTCATTTTTTGAATTTGAGAAGAAGATGTCCTCCCCCTAATCCTGCACGGGTGTCCCTTTAGCACTTGTCTTATGGGGTGCAAATAGTAATTTTTGGGCGTAGACAGTAATTTTTCCGGGGTTCTTTCGACACATTTTTGGGGTGCTTCCGGTGCATTTCCGGGGTGCCTTTAGTACTCTATCCAGGGGTATAAAACACCACTTTTCGAGCCAATTTTGCCGCAAGAGCTTATTCCCTAGAAAATACTTAAAACAACTTTATTAGAAATAACATGAGTCCTAGAAAATGTAGTTATGGGTGAAAATGCGTCACACTTACGTGCTTATCAGAAACCCATGATTGGTGATTTTATAGGATAATCAATCACAGAGTTCTTGGAAGTCAGATGAACCAATTCTAAACTTGTTTGGAAGTGTGGCAAATCGGTTCCAAGATTGTAAATATGAAAAAGGATTTACAAAGTAAAGATGTCGACATACTTTGAACATGTGCAGTAACTCTTACCTTTTATTGTTCAAAGATATTCCTTAATAGCTATTAATTAAGGTTTTTAGTTTTTATATGCTTTTAATTTCAAGCGATTAAAATGCATATCTTTAGAAAATAAAAATTAGTAATGTGCATTTACTAATTGGAGATTTTCTACTGAGATTTCGGTCAATATTTGGACAGAGCATTCTCAAGAATTATGAAAACCGATTTGGACTTTATTGCATATCTTTGAGAATATTCGATTTTGGAAATTCCTTGGTGTCCAAACTTCCTTGGTCTATAAATATTGAAGTTTGCATTTCAAGCAAACTAATCCTCAGAGCCAGCAAAACTACCTAGTTGTGTTGTTACTGGTGGAGCTGTCTATTCAGAGAGGAAAGTACCATAATTAGGCGAAATCTCATACGACCGCTCGTTTTAAAGACTTCTTTGGGATTGGTAAGCTCTACGAGTACCGTTGGTGGGAAACTAGATAATTGCAGTTTATTATTAGTTTTCGATTGATTTGATTGACTAACGGTTGTTGAACTTTGATTGCACCTAGTTTGTTTATGCTTGAGAATCTTGTCTTCTGATATAAGAATCACTCAAACTAGATCGAAGTATCGACGGGGATCTTTAGAACTGTTTGTAGATCTAAAGACGTCTTGTGATAATCCATTGTTAACAGACTCCGTTCTGTGTGTGATTGATCACAAGAGATTCAAGTTGTTTGTGTGTAGGTGTTTATTGAAGATCTAAGAAGATTTGAAGACAAATAAGATTTCTTATTTGAGTTCATAATCTTTGGTGTGCACAAAACTTGATCGGCTGGGGATCCAACTATAATCGGTTTATCTTTGTGATAACCTTGATTGATTAGTTGAGTAGATCGGCATCAATACAATTCTTTGTGATTCAGAGTATTGATTGCATAATCTAGACAATTACTTTGGTAGTTGTTTAATAGATAGATCTAAGAACCTGACAAAGGAGTTTATTTGGATAAACGAAAGAGCCTTTTGTCAAACTCATATCACGTTGTTTGAAATGAGTTGTTACCGAACAGATTTGTTATTCCTTTACTGTTTGGAATACGAACCAAAGGAATTATTCCAAGTGTGTGACTTATTACAAGTTGGAGGAGCAGGGATACTGAGGGAACTAGGTGATATATAGGTTTAGTTGCCTGGTCTCAACTATACGAAGTTGGTTTAGATTTTGTATAGCGGCTTAATTCTGAGAGTATTCAATTCTAGACTAGGTCCCGAGGTTTTTCTGCATTTGCGGTTTCCTCGTTAAAAAAATCTTGCTGTGTCTTTTACTTTTCTATTTCCGCAATTATAATTGTTTTATTATAATTAGAAGTAAAATACACAAGCGTTAATTCATATTTACTTGATAGCAATCCTATTGTGTTTGGTTAAGTCCGAACCTATTATCAAGTAAACATACTTCGTCTTTGTATTGTCTCGATCTTATATCCATAGTCAATCACGCAGGTTATCTTGTTGTCGTATTGTCTCGATCTCGTATCCATAGACAATCACACGAAGTGTGAACCGATTAGTTGTATTGTCTCGACTCAGTCCATAGACAATCACTTTCAGAGAAAGGACTTATAGGTGGAAAAGTTTTAGATTGAGGTATATTTGGGTACCCTCGTCTTTTCAATAGTACTTTGATGTAAACAATAATAAGAAAGATGATTAGGGAATCCTTCGTCGTCTCTGAACCGAAGCTTAATTAAATACAAATTTATTTCTTGTTTAACTTATATTGTTATCAACCGTAGAATAGCAATAAGCTCTTATATCCCCCGGATTCCTACTGTCACAGGATACGAAAGCGCTCAACTACCAGATTCTATCCAACCAACCCACCAAGAATAAGCTATCAAGGTGTAAATTAGTCGAATGCTTTACACTCTGTGAATCAGGTTGATCCTAGCATCAGACGCATAGGCTCGGCCTGTTTACTAGTGTTATCTTTACACATAATTGCTTAACAAAATCCCTCTGTCAGCTCTTGCGATTTACTACTTGTGTAAAGAGTGGATGTGACAATTACACGTATCACACAATCCTAAACTAGTAGAAGAAATATTGATTGGTTAATTTAACTTATCACTTTAAATAACCACTCAATATTCTTAGACAATAAAAACAATAAAGATAATCAACAATAAAGTAAAACTTGAAATAAATGTTGTTAAAGAAAATAACGTTTCATTGTTCAGGACTTTGAAATCATCTGTAATCGGTAAGAAATTTAGCTAGACATAGCAATGGAGTTTTTAATAATTAAATAAAAGAGAAACATTTAGAATAAAATTTGCAAACCAAGTCGCAAACTCCACCCTAAAACGTCTCATGCTCTCTCTGTTTCTAACTTTCTCGCCACAAACGAAAATTGGTAAAAGAAGAAGTGTTTCGGTCTCTTGTATTCGACCTCTATTTATACAACAGAATCACCGCCACATTTCCAAACAAATAATTGATCAGAAAACAAGTGATGCTGATCCCGTGTAGCCCGTAATATTTTAAACGAGGGAGCACCATTTATAATTCGTTCAGTCTTCAATGGGACCCATATGAAACCACTGACTTTTATTCATCATCGTCGATCCATCAAGCTTCAATAAACCGTGATGTACTGCATTACCCCTTTCCGACAAAAGATAAAATTATCAGATATCTATATCCTGACTAACTTCTGCTGCCATCCGCATTCTCCTCCAAAAGCTGCTTAAACCGGCCCCACAACACGTCTTCTCACTATGTGTACGCACCAAAAACTGCTCTCTACAGAGTTTCATACGAACAATAATTATAACTCTCTTCCTCTCCTCTCCTCCTCCTCCTCCTTCTTCCAACCCTAATAGCCGTTTCCATGGTGATTAACGCCGGCAAAGAGTAAAATCAGGATATCCTGAGGTGATAGTTAGATTAAGGGCTAGGGGTTATGGATCTGAGGAAGCTGATAGAAAGCACAGCTGCTTTGCAGGGTAAAATAAACTTTTATTTTCCTCTTGTTTTTTGGGTTAAATCCAATATTTGTTTGATTCATGTTTAGATGTGTCTTTGTATCCTTGTCTATGACATGATGATAACACGAATTAGTCTTTTTTAGTATTTTGAAGGTTTAATCTTTGTATTGTCTCGAATCTGGTTTAGGTCTAGGGTTTGCATGCTTTTCTATCGCCTTTCATGCTTCTTATCTTAAGTGATTTCTAATCTTGGTTGAATATTAATCCTGTTATGTTCTTATTGTGCTAGTTTTTTATTTATTTCTCTCTCTTGCTTCTTATGTGCTGTGAAAAATGGGTTTCTCTAAAAAATGATTTCTAAGGTGTGTAAAAAGAAGGTCTGTTAAAATGAATTTCAAAATGGTTTCTGGTCTTGTAAAAATAATGAACATCTTCTTAGGGCTTCTGGTCTTGTTTCGAAGCTTCTTATCTTTTTATTTTTCTCTTTGTGATCTTCCTTTGCTTTCTTGGACTCAGTGAAAATGGGGTTTTTAAAGGTGTTTTTAAAATTGAAACTCTTAAATTGGGGTTTCACAAATAGGGTTTCTGTATGTGCAGGAAATCGAAAGTTTCTTATTTGTTTGGATAGCTAAATAAATGAATATGTGTTCAAGTTGTATTCCTTCTTATTCGCTGGTTATTGTTTGTGAGGAGGGTGTTCTTCTCAATCCTCTGCCTCTTGTTTCTGGTTGTTTTTAGATCTTCTCTTGTCTCTGAAATAGGCTGCTTAGTTTGTTAACC
>JAJJMB010010578.1:2264801-2277839 GCA_023531105.1 Papaver atlanticum
CCTACGTTGAGCATCACGTACTGGCTTGACATCATCTTCCATTAGGAATCTATGCATTCACATGGTTGGACTAATGCCTTCGATGTCAGCAATTGTCTACCCAATAGCCGTTTTGTGCTCTTTCAGAACCTTAAGTAAGCGTTCTTCCTGAACTGATGTGAGATTCTTTGCAATAATGACCGAAAGCTCCTCCCCATCGCCCAAGTAAGCGTACTTTAAGTGATCAGGTAGAGGCTTCAACTCTAATTTAGGTGCCTGCACAACAAAAGGTAAAGGAACTTCATCAGTTACAGGTAAAGAGATGTATGAGATATTACCTGTTTGAGCTTCTTGTAATGCCGTTAAACCGCCACATATCTCCACTAGCCCTTTGGCTAAGTCAACGTCAAAATTAGGCATGCCATGGACATCCAAATCAATGCTATTTTGTAGCACGGATTCAAGTTCATCTTCATTGTTCAAATCAAACATCTGATATGCTAACGAACCAATAACATCAACAGAAAATGAAGATTGGATATCACTTGGATAACGCATAGCTTCAAAGATATTTAAGTGTATAATCTCTTTGTCAAATTCCATAGTGAGTGTCTCAGTATCGCAATCAATCTTCGTCTTAGCCGTCTTCATAAATGGTCTCCCAAGAAGTAATGAAATAGACGAACAATTATCTCCATTCTGCATATCCACAACAAAGAAATCAACCGGAAAGATCAATTCATTCACTTGTACCAACACGTCTTCCAAAAGTCCCTTAGGGTATATGTTAGACTTATTAGCTAATTGAATGATAATCCCTGTCTCCTTTAACGGTCCCAAATTCAAAGAATCATAAACATCAGTTGACATCACGCTTATGGAATCCTATTGTGTTTTATTAGCTAATTGAATGTTAGATTTATTAACTAATTATTTTATTATAATTAGAAGTAAAATACACAAATGTTAATTCGTATTTACTTGATAGCAATCCTATTGTGTTTGGTTAAGTCCGAACCTATTATCAAGTAAACATACTTCGTTGTTGTATTATCTCGATCTTGTATCCATAGTCAATCACGCAAGTTATCTTGTTGTCGTATGATGTAATTTTAAATAGTGGTAAGAATGGGTTCGTTCAGATTTGTGAAGATTCGAGTTTTTTAAAATTAATAAAAATATACAATAATATTACAATTGGTGCAAGAGGTACTGGGACTGAGGATTTAATTTTTAGAGTGTAAATAACCAAGACACTAGATTCCACTATTACACATGAATAAATGATGATAAAAATTCCAAAACTCTAATTATTTTTAAAATCTCTTTTTCTTAATTCACAAATTATCAAGCATATTCTCAAACATTAATTGTATCCCTTAAGCATAGATTATCTAACCAAAGCATAACCTATCTAATTGAATCACAACTAATTAGGAAAAATTATGCAAATAATTAAAATTCTGCAAAGCAGTAATTTGAGTGAATTATAAATTGCAAAATTAGAGAAAAGTAAAATAATTACCAATTATTCATGCAACAATAGCTTCCTCCATGCCTTGGTTACGCGAGAATTAGCTCATCATTATCATGGAAATATGCTCAAAATTCATCTTTATTAATGCTCAAAAATGGTTCACAAATGATGAAATAGGAGAAAATTGACAAAAACCGGGTTTGTAACACTTCTGTTTGTTACAAACCGAGCTGTTACAGAGAACGATAAAAATGAAGTGTTGTTAACACTGTCGCATTACGACCCTCACCCTATTGTCGCTGTCACTGTTGAAGAACGACGGTTACGTTACGTCTTATGTTCTTCGCGTTCATCATCATCAGCAGCAGCAGAAACTGAGTTCTGCAACTTGTGATTTCTTCTTCTCTGGTTCTCCTCAGCTCCCCAAACTCTCCACACCCCCTCTAAGTCTCCCAGGGACTCTATTTATACCAAAAACAGGCGTTGAATCTCCTCCATTAATTCCGAAATATTCACAATATCTTTTATTCATGATACGGGAATAATCAAGATTTTCATTCTCTGTTTAGCTCCTCCACGCGTTTTTAGAAGTCAAATCTCCTTATTTGTATCCATTACGGTCGAACACACTCCAAACTCGTGCATTACAGGCATCGAACTCACTGTAATTCATGTTATCCCGTGAAAATGTGTGTAACTCTGTTTTGCTCCATGCGATGATTACAACCAATTCTAATCCAAACAGACACCCATAACAGCTTTCTATGGTCATATCACGTCTACCCATTAAGTTTCAGGGATTGAATCTCACTAAATCACGTCCAAAAATCGATCGAAAATTTGACAGAGAAATAAGTTTATTTTCCCGCCAAAAATATTCTTTTGAATTTGAGAAGAACATGTCCTCCCCCTAATCCTGCACGGGTGTCCCTTTAGCACTTGTCTTATGGGGTGCAAATAGTAATTTTTGGGCGTAGACAGTAATTTTTCCGGGGTTCCTCCGACACATTTTTGGGGTGCTTCCGGTGCATTTCTGGGGTGCCTTTAGTACTCTATCCTGGGGTGTAAAACACCACTTTTCGAGCCAATTTCACCGCAAGAGTTTATTTTTTTTAAAATACCTACAAAGACATAAAATAACAAAATAAATACAAAATCGAACACTAACAATATATACAATTGAGACATATTAGACACAATAATGCATCTATCATCGTATTGTCTCGATCTCGTATCCATAGACGATCACACGAAGTGTGAACCGATTAGTTGTATTGTCTCGAGTCAGTCCATAGACAATCACTTTCGGAGAAAGGACTTATAGGTGGAAAAGTTTTAGATTGAGGTATATATGGGTACCCTCGTCTTTTCAATTGGTATCAGAGTAGGCAAACACGAAAAAGATCTAAAAATCTGTGTTTGGTGCGATCCAACCTATAAGAATTGAATCTATGGTTGATTCAGTTAACGTAAAGCAAGATATCAAGAGTTTTGAATTAACACTTGATGATGGCATCTACGATTCAATATCTGAAAACGTTCATGAAATCATCACTAGAGATTCTACTAGACAAGTTAATCTTGTTAATAATGTAGAAATCGATGACGACTGGAAAATACGACTACAAGAAGGGTTAGATGAAATTTCCGATGATGATGACTCAGATTTTGAACAAGAAGTAGAAGAGTATATCTCAGAATACTCTAAACTGCTGGAACCTTTGAAAAATGAAAAACTGAGAACTTCGGATTTTCTTGGTTTTATGATTCCTCTTTATCGCGAGAACAAGAAACTGAGGAGGGTTTTTCAAGGATGTTATAAGGGTTACCGCACCAGTGATTATCTTCTTAAAGATCGTACAGACGAGCTTAATTCTAAGAAATTAGAATGTGAAAATCTTCAAAGAAATCTTTTTTTGTCGGAAAAGAAACTTGCTGAATCTGAAGCAAAGGTTAATTCTCAACAAAAGAGTTTTGAAGAGAAAGAAGGTGAATATCTCTCACGAGAAAAATGCCTTAAGACTGATCTTACTGGTGCTCTTGATAAAATCAAGATGTTGGAATAAGAAAATTTGATCCTGAAAAAGTTCAATGATAGCTCAAACAATTTAACCTCAATGTTAGAAACAAGTAGAAATCATCGTGATACACGAGGATTGGTCTATAAGGGAATAGATGCTTCAAATATTAGCAAAGAGGTAAAATTTGTTAAAGCTGTAAATTCTTCTCAACCAGGGGCTTCCACTGATATCAAAAATGATACTATTTCTTATAAAGAAGTAAATCCAGACAAGCCTAAGAATGGTGTTCAACCAGACTCGTCAAGTGAGGAAATCAAAGAGAGCATCTCTGCTAATGTGAAGAAAGCAAAACCATTGAACAAAGACAAGAAGAAAAAGAAAACTCATCGAGCTCCAATGCAAGCGGATCCACAAAAAGGTAACATTAAAACTCAGACTTCATATATTTCTAAGCATTGTTATTATTATGGTAATAAAGGGCACTTGCAATGGGGATGCAATATTCGTAAGATGCAGGATGTACTTTCCTTTGTATCAAACGAATTGGCTAAGATTGCTCCCCAAAGGAACTCAGATCGATATTGTCCAAAGTTTAGGCAAAAGAATTATTATAATAACAAATCATGTTTTGCTCATCGCTCGATAAGGACATCTTATAAAAGACCCTATTATAGAAAAATAGATAACTTTGCAAATACTAAGACAAGATCTGATGTTCCGAATTTGAGAAAGGTTGTTTCGCAAACTATCCAAAAGGATAATGATCCTAATGGTTTGAAGGAGAAAGCTGCTCCTGCGAAACACAACTCTAAATGGGTCCCAAAGTCCTCCATAGCCAAGAAGGGACCAAAAGTTAGTCATAAGAATGACTCTCAACTGTTAATTGTTGGTGACAATAATTATAAGATTTTTCTTGAAAGACTAAAGAAAGACATCATGTCTAAAATCTCTTGTACTAGTAAATGTTGTGATAATGACACTCTTCATCACAAGTCAAAGAAGAAAAACAAGAGATGGAACAAGAGAAAACAAACCAAGCAAGAGGTTAAGAATGATGATTCTGTCTTAGTCACTCGTGACGAACACGATAAGGATCAACTCAACACAACCTAGTTGTGTTGGAATGTGCATGCTCACCTGTGCTCAATCTTATGAAGGGTGAGGAAGCACATGAAACTGAGCACATGATCTCTCGGTTATTATATGACTCATTAACATCTTTAGGGAGATTGCTTTTCTTCTATACTCATACCTTATCTATCTATATTTGAGTTTTTTTTTATAGAAATGGTAATTTTGAGTTTATGATGTTGATATCTACTGATCATATATGTTTATCTCTTGTTTTTACGGTTAAAACGAGCCAAAAATCGCTAAATTCGGACATTGTATGTAAAAGTTATGTCAAAAACAGTTTAGTGTTGTGATCCATCACAAGTAACTACTAGTGAGAGGTGTAAGAGATCCTAGTGATTGGTGTGATTGGTTCATACGAAGGAGTGTAAAACTGTTTTGCCCATAACCTCTTCGTCCGAACTCGGAATAACCTCATTCTTTTTGCGTTGGTTTCGTAATTCAATTTCCTACAAGATTGAGGTAATTGCAATACTTTATTTTCTGTTGAATATTTATGGTGTATTGCATTTGAGTTTATGAGATGTCTGATTTCGGTTTTTATAACCTTAATATTCGATCTCATATTGTGTGAACCCTTATGGTTTGGGTGACTTTTTGGTTTAGCAGGATTGAGTTCTATCCCATGTTGGTAGGCTTTATCAAAGTTCTGATTGAAACTAATATGTGAAAAAGTCACAATATGTTGAATCGTTTTTTGGTTTAGCATAAAAACATATGTGTTTCGGGGTTTCAACTTTTGCATTGCATTAGTTAAAACCGGTTTTCAACCTTTCTCTGGTAAAGGTTGGTCCTTGTTGTTGTTCTTTTGTCTTGCGAGAAGTTGACAACATAACAGGGGAGAGTTCTATGTGAACTTGCGCTTAATGATATATCTTTCTGGGGAGAAGAGGATGCGGAGCTTGAGGTAACGAATTTGTTAGTTAATCGTTTTCCTGTTTAAGAAAAGCCTGATTTTATTGCATATATTTATTGCTTTTGCTTAACAAAATTTCGGTACAATTGATGTTTATTCCATTATTTGTGTATGGATGTGTGTGTGATTCAATTGTTTCTGGTTAAGAAAAACTATTGTTATCTTGCTTTATGGTTTGGTATCAATTGTTTAGGCTTACGAAATTACGGTGCAATTGCAGTACTATAATGTCTATGTTTGTTTCAATTGCTTCCGTTTGAGGTAAATAATTATGCAAGTTGATTTATTTGGTTTGTATGAATTGTTTATGGCTTAACAAAAGGGTTTTTGGGATCAATTGTTTAGTCCAATTCGATTCCGGATAAGAGAAACTAAGTTAATTCCGATCTTAGTTAGACTTATCAAAGTGGAGGTTTCGGTTATTCAAGTCTAATCGAATGCATTAACAAGAAATGCTAGTTAACTAACCTAGTACTTGTCTTGTTTAAAAGTGAAAGGTCTAAGTTATTATTAGAAAAATAGAGTTAATTCTGATCTTTATTTTGGTCTTATCGAACAAGCGATTGTATTTGTACAATCGGTTTAGCAAAAGAACTAAGGTGCTTAGTCAATTTTTGATTTGCTAAACTATTAGGGAAAATTGCTTTGGGAAATTGTTTCCTGGGTAACATATCAAAAAAAAATTACTTTATAGTTTCGGTTTTGATATTGGTTGTCTAAATTGGTGTGTGGAACCCTCGTGCTTAACTCTTATAGGTTTTGCAAGTCTTTTAAGATTTGTAAGATCCTTTCGGTTTGTCTTTTATTTGCTCGTACCTTTGTCATTTTGTGACAAAAATGGGGAGAAATATATGGAGTAAACAAGTGATTTGGTATCACTAAGGAAATGACAATGGTGTTTAAACGTTATATCCAACGAAAGAGTAAAGCATATACTAAGGGGGAGTAATATATCATATTGATACTTATGGTTATCTTAACTACAAAGGGAATAACAAAGACATGCGGATTGAAAATCTACCTATCTTACCTTTAGTGGGAGTATTAGATTTGTTATAATAATGTCAACAATGACATTTATGGATTGAATGTATACAGGTTATTGTGCTGTTGAAACTTGGAATCAAGCGTATGTGTAATGAATTCTTGTAATTTGTTTATCCATATGATGTAAGAGTTTTTTCACTAAAATTTACAAAGGGGGAGATTATTAGAGCATAGCTCGGTTGAACCCACCAAGCGTTGGAATGTCAAGTTTGGTTGTCATATTTTAGTAAGTCAAAACTCATTTAAAGAGTCGCTTGATTATTTACTAGAGTCAACTTCGTATAGGTTAGCTAGAAAGTTACTAGGATATGAGACTTACAAGTATTACGTGAAGACTTGAAGAATGTGAAGAAGTAAAGAGCTACAACGACGACATCATCCTTCCACTTGAGGTTAGTAATATTTGACTTGAACTGTTTCATTCCTAACGTATCTTTCAAGTCGTGTGATGTGTTTTGTAGTTGTAGTGGTAAAAAGGTTCGTTGCTCGAACTTGTGAAGGATTTTTGAAAATTAAATAAAATTGTTTTGACAATAATAAGAAAATACCGAGACTCTGGATTCCACCATTGACCAATTAATTGATAAACTCTAATCAATATTCATGCAATATTCTTACTTAAAGTGATTCTAATATTTGCCTTTAATAGATTTTTGAAGTAATAATTGTAAGCACGAAGCATGAAACATCAAAAGTATTAAAACTAAGCATGTCCCATCAAAACACTTCACAACTACTCAATAAAAACCAATTTTTCTTTTAAGTTCTATGCAAATAATCATGTAAAATAATTGCAATAAATAATTAAAATAGAACTATACCACTTTTCATGGAACAATGGCTTCCTCCATTGCCTCGGCTAAGGGGTTTAGCTCCTCATATTAACCACTTGCTCAAAATACATATTTGGTGTTCAAAAGTTGATTAAAAGAGTGAAAAGTGCTAAGCAGCGGATTCTGTAACAAATATAATTGTTACAGAACCTATTCAGACATAGAACTGTTGTGAACTGAAGCTAACTGTTGGAAAAATTGTTACAAAGGGTATAGAGTTTGAAAGCTACGGTCACAGTTTCTGCGACTTTCTTTTAATGCTGTTTCGTGTTCTTCGTCTTCTCCGGCCACAGCTGCACCAGCAGAAATTCGTTCTCTTCCAATGATTTTTCTGGCTTCTCTAAGGCTCTAAACTTTCCCCTAAACTTTGTTGCTTCTCAATATGACTCGAATCAACCTATATATATCCACCAAACCCCAAAATCACTCGAGTTAATCCAAATCTTTTCCTTTTTTTCTTCACAACACGTTACAGCCTTTTGATCTTCTTTTTACGCGTCAACTTGGTTTCCAAACTCTCTCAAACTCTCTCAGGACTGAATAAGGACTCCATACACTCCAATCTTGCCGTAAACTCTTCACAAATTCTTTTGTAAACCGAAAACAACTCAAATCGTGAATTCTCCCTGTTTTGCTCCAACACGGATTTCTATCCCTGTTTAATCGATTCTACAGCTCATACCATACTTGTTTATCCTTAACAGGGTTAATCCAACGAAAATCAGCCCTTGAATCTCCTTAAAAATCATCCAAAAATCAAACAGAAAATTCTGTTTTCCGTAGAAAATTGTCCCGCCAATTTTGTTTTGAAAATTTGAGAAGAAATGTGACCTCCCAGGAGCCTTTAGCAACTTTTCGAGCCAATTTTGCCGCAAAAGCCTATTTCTCCAAAAACACCTACAAAGGGATAAAATACCAAAATTAGTACAAAAATGGGTACTAACAATATATACAATAGAGATGAAAATAGACACATAAATGCGTCTATCATCGTGCATATTGAAAACATAACTGCGAAGCTGTGAATGATTATACTCTAGTTAGACATAGTATCAATGAATTACAATACGAAGTATAACGCCTATCTTTTGAACTTCGTATATAAGACATCGACATAATCGTATGAATGCTATTGTGATTATGTATGGGTATGGGTGAAGATTTCTTCCTAGGAAACAATGTTTTACATTCGTTTAAAGGAAGTACATTCATAAACTTGTTTTGTAAATCGAAAGGGAAATCGCTAGGCTTATTGGTATTGTTATTCATTGCAAATCTTTGGATTACCAATATGTGTGTTTAGTATAACCGCTCATAACTTGTTTATGTATCTTGGTAAAACTATTCACAATGCCTGACTTTTGTATTGGTATGACTTTTATTAGTGAAACCGATCTTAAGTAATCACCTGAGATGGTATGATCGATTTATTGTAATTGGTATGACCAACACTAGACATTGGGGAACCGATCCTAGTAAGAGGTGCAACCGATCACAAGAGGGAATCGATCCTTGTAAGAGGTACAACAAGTTTTTAGTAATTGGGGAACCGATCCTATGACTTGTGCAACCGAATACAAGTTTATACCATAAATATGTGGTGACCGATCCTAGTACCTAGTCAACCAACTTTTGGTAAATAGCATGACTAATCTTAGTACCTACATGGAGGTAGAACCGAAACTTGTTTTGGTAGAACCGTGAAACCCATGATTGGTGATTTGATAGGATAATCAATCACATAGTTCTTGGAAGTCAGATGAACCAATTCTAAACTTGTTTGGAAGTGTGGCAAATCGGTTCCAAGATTGTAAATATGAAAAAGGATTTACAAAGTAAAGATGTCGACATACTTTGAACATGTGCAGTAACTCTTACCTTTTATTGTTCAAAGATATTCCTTAATAGCTATTAATTAAGGTTTTTAGTTTTCATATGCTTTTAATTTCCAGCGATTATAATGCATATCTTTAGAAAATAAAAATTAGTAATGTGCATTTACTTATTGGAGATTTTCTACTGAGATTTCGGTCAATATTTGGACAGAGCATTTCCAGGAATTATGAAAACCGATTTGGACTTTATTGCATATCTTTGAGAATATTCGGTTTTGGAAATTCCTTGGTGTCCAAACTTCCTTGGTCTATAAATATTGAAGTTTGCATTTCAAGCAAACTAATCCTCAGATCCAGCAAAACTACCTAGTTGTGTTGTTACTGGTGGAGCTGTCTATTCAGAGAGGAAAGTACCCTAATTAGGCGAAATCTCTTACGACCGCTCGTTTTAATGACTTCTTTGGGATTGGTAAGCTCTACGAGTACCGTTGGTGGGAAACTAGATAATTGCAGTTTATTATTAGTTTCCGATTGATTTGATTGACTAACGGTTGTTGAACTTTGATTGCACCTAGTTTGTTTATGCTTGAGAATCTTGTCTTCTGATATAAGATTCACTCAAACTAGATCGAAGTATCGACGAGGATCTTTAGAACTGTTTGTAGATCTAAAGACGTCTTGTGATAATCCATTATTAACAGACTCCGTTCTGTGTGTGATTGATCACAAGAGATTCAAGTTGTTTGTGTGCAGGTGTTTATTGAAGATCTAAGAAGATTTGAAGAAAAATAAGATTTCTTATTTGAGTTCATAATCTTTGGGGTGCACAAAACTTGATCGGCTGGGGATCCAACTATAATCGGTTTATCTTTGTGATAACCTTGATTGATTAGTTGAGTAGATCGGCATCAATACAATTCTTTGTGATTCAGAGTATTGATTGCATAATCTAGACAATTACTTTGGTAGTTGTTTAATAGATAGATCTAAGAACCTGTCAAAGGAGTTTATTGGGATAAACGGAAGAGCCTTTTGTCAAACTCATATCACGTTGTTTGAAAAGAGTTGTTACCGAACAGATTTGTTGTTCTTTTACTGTTTGGAATACGAACCAAAGGAATTGTTCCAAGTGCATGACTTATTACAAGTTGGAGGCGCAGGGATACTAAGGGAACTAGGTGAACTATAGGTTTAGTTGCCTGGTCTCAACTATACGAAGTTGGTTTAGATTTTGTATAACGGCTTAATTATGAGAGTATTAAATTCTGGACTAGGTCCCGAGGTTTTTCTGCATTTGCGGTTTCCTCGTTAACAAAATCTTGCTGTGTCTTTTACTTTTCTATTTCCGCAATTATAATTGTTTTATTATAATTAGAAGTAAAATACACAAGCGTTAATTCCTATTTACTTGATAGCAATCCTATTGTGTTTGGTTAAGTCCGAACCTATTATCAAGTAAACATACTTCGTTGTTGTATTGTCTCGATCTTATATCCATAGTCAATCACGCAAGTTATCTTGTTGTCGTATTTTCTCGATCTCGTATCCATAGACGATCACACGAAGTGTGAACCGATTAGTTGTATTGTCTCGACTCGGTCCATAGACAATCACTTTCGGAAAAGGGACTTATAGGTGGAAAAGTTTTAGATTGAGGTATATTTGGGTACCCTCGTCTTTTCAATAGTACTTTGATGTAAACAATAATAAGAAATATGATTAGGGAATCCTTCGTCGTCTCTGAACCGAAGCTTAATTAAATACAAATTTATTTCTTGTTTAACTTATATTGTTATCAACCATAGAATAGCAATAAGCTCTGATATCCACCGGATTCCTACTGTCACTGGATACGGAAGCGCTCGACTACCAGATTCTATCCAACCAACCCACCAAGAATAAACTCTCAAGGTGTAAATTAGTCGAATGCTTTACACTCTGTGAATCAGGTTGATCCTAGCATTAGACGCATAGGCTCGGCCTGTTTACTAGTGTTATCTTTACACACAATTGCTTAAAAAAATCACTCTGTCAGCTCTTGCGATTTACTACTTGTGTAAAGAGTGGATGTGAAAATTACACGTATCACACAACCCTAAACTAGTAGAAGAAATATTGATTGGTTAATTTAACTGATCACTTTAAATAACCCCTCAATATTCTTAGACAATAAAAACAATAAAGATAATCAACAATAAAGTAAAACTTAAATAAATGTGGTTAAAGAAAATAACGTTTCATTGTTCAGGACTTTGAAATCATCCGTAATCGGTAAGAAATTTAGCTAGACATAGCAATGGAGTTTTTAATAATTAAATAAAAGAGAAACATTTAGAATAAAATTTGCAAACCAAGTCGCAAACTCCACCCTAAAACGTCTCATGCTCTCTCTGTTTCTAACTTTCTCGCTACAAACGTAAATTGGTAAAAGAAGAAGTGTTTCGGTCTCTTGTATTCGACCTCTATTTATACAACAAAATCACCGCCACATTTCCAAACAAATAATTGATCAGAAAACAAGTGATGCTGATCCCGTGTAGCCCGTAATATTTTAAACGAGGGAGCACCATTTATAATTCGTTCAGTCTTCAATGGGACCCATATGAAACCACTGACTTTTCTTCATCACCATCGATCCATCAAGCTTCAATAAACCGTGATGTACTGCATTACCCCTTTCCGACAAAAGATAAAATTATCAGATATCTATATCCTGACTAACTTCTGCTACCATCCGCATTCTCCTCCAAAAGCTGCTTAAACCGGCCCCACAACACGTCTTCTCACTCTGTGTACGCGCCAAAAACTGCTCTCTACAGAGTTTCATACGAACAATAATTATAACTGTCTTCCTCTCCTCTCCTCTCCTCCTCCTCCTCCTTCTTCCAACCCTAATAGCCGTTTCCATGGTGATTAACGCCGGCAAAGAGTAAAATCAGGATATCCTGGGGTGATAGTTAGATCAAGGGCTAGGGGTTATGGATCTGAGGAAGCTGATAGAAAGCATAGCTGCTTTGCAGGGTAAAATAAACTTTTATTTTCCTCTTGTTTTTGGGGTTAAATCCAATATTTGTTTGATTCATGTTTAGATGTGTCTTTGTATCCTTGTCTATAACATGATGATAACACGAATTAGTCTTTTTTTAGTATTTTGAAGGTTTAATCTTTGTATTATCTCGAATCTGGTTTAGGTCTAGGGTTTGCATGCTTTTCTATCGCCTTTCATGCTTCTTATCTTAGGTGATTTCTAATCTTGGTTGAATATTAATCCTGTTATGTTCTTATTGTGCTATTTTTTTTTCTCTCTCTTGCTTCTTATGTGTTGTGAAAAATGGAGTTCACTAAAAAATGATTTCTAAGGTGTGTTAAAAGCAGGTCTGTTAAAATGAATTTCAAAATGGTTTCTGGTCTTGTAAAAATAATGAACATCTTCTTAGGGCTTCTGGTCTTGTTTCGAAGATTCTTATCTTTTTATTTTTCTCTTTGTGATCTTGTTTTCCTCCTCGTTCTTCCTTTGCTTTCTTGGACTCAGTGAAAATGGGGGTTTTAAAGGTGTTTTTAAAATTGAAACTCTTAAATTGGGGTTTCACAAATAGGGTTTCTGTATGTGCAGGAAATCGAAAGTTTCTTATTTGTTTGGATAGCTAAATAAATGAATATGTGTTCAAGTTGTATTCCTTCTTATTTGCTGGTTATTGTTTGTGAGGAGGGTGTTCTTCTCAATCCTCTGCCTCTTGTTTCTGGTTGTCTTTAGATCTTCTCTTGTCTCTGAAATAGGCTGCTTAGTTTGTTAACC
>JAJJMB010010578.1:2292839-2485987 GCA_023531105.1 Papaver atlanticum
CCTACGTTGAGCATCACGTACTGGCTTGACATCATCTTCCATTAGGATTCTATGCATGCACATGGTTGGACTAATTCCTTTGATGTCAGCAATTGTCCACCCAATAGCCGTTTTGTGCTCTTTCAGAACCTTAAGTAAGCGTTCTTCCTGAACTGATGTGAGATTCTTTCAGAACCTTAAGAAAAATCATGTTACTACAGCTATTGATATTAATACTTTACCAAACCCTACTGTCAAAGATGGAAAACCAGCTGTGGTTATCCCTAAAGATTACTATGAAGAAGGATGTCAAATATGGCGTTTTAGTCTCATTGGTAGACTGGATCTAAAAGGTATTAAACTGGATGATATAAAAAACAATTTGGAACAACAATGGAAACTGGGAGAGGATAAGATTCAGTTTATCCCCATGAACCGTGGTTTCTTCATTATCAAGTTGTTAACTCAGGAGGATAAGGACAAAGTTTATAGAGATGGTAACAAAGATCAATGGATTGTGAATCAACAGCCATTACGGTTGATAGAGTGGTATCCAGGGTTTGATGCAGACAAACAATGTACATCACATGCTACCGTATGGGTCAAGTTTCCAGGTCTTACGGTGGAGATGTGGGTTGAGAAGACGTTGTTATCTTTAGGTAAAGCTCTTGGAAATCCTATTGTGGTGGACAAGAGAACCCTCAATCATGAATATGGACATTATGCTTCAGTATTGATTGATATTGATTTTTCAAAGCATGATACAGATTCTGTTCATGTTGAAGCTGGGGGTCGCGACTTTTGGCAATCTATTGAAATTTTGAAAAGGCCGAAATACTTCTCGAAGTGTAAAATTGTTGGACATCTAGACTCTGAATGCAGGAAGAAGCATGCTACAACTAATACTACTCAGCAGGCAGCTGGTTCGTATTAGCAAACTACTTCTCTCGTTATCCATCAGGGTGATCCTAATGCAGCTTGGCAAGTTGCAACTAATAAGAAGAATGGTAAAAAGAATCATAAGAAACAACCTGAAACTATTCTACAGCCTATAGTTGTGAGTGTTGAAGACACTGTTGAGTTGGAACAACAGTTACAAGTTGATTTGGTGAATTCCGAAGCTGATCTGTGCAGGGCGTCAGCTGAGTTTGAGAGAGCCAAACAAGCTGCTCTTGCGCATACATTTTTAGTTAACAAGGCAAAGTTGGTGAGTACTACTACCTTAAATACTAAGCCAGGTGGGAATGTTGAATTGGCAAGAACTAGACTTCCTAATCCTGGAAGGATTCCCTTATCTTCTTTGTCTACACCGATGTGTGACGCTCTTGAGAAAAGTTCATAATATACTTCTCATAATAAGTTTAATATTCTGGGTGCTAACTATGTTGGAGAATCCTCCAGCAATCCTCTTCTGGAGATTGGTAAGGTTGATGAAGTGGCTAAACGTGCTAAGCAGCAGCTGATAGCTCTCCAGGAAAAATTAGATGCTTTGAGAGATCAGGATTCCATGTCAGATTCGGAAGAATATGAGTTAGGAGTTCGTGCTCGAAAGGGTTATTCACCAAGACTAAAGTCCTCCTCAAATACTTCTCAACAAGTAAAGCTAAATAAGACTCAACACCCTAAGGTTTAATTATGCGGGTTCTTTTTTGGAACATTAATGGGGTTGCTCGTGATGCATCTCAATGTAAACTTAGGGAGTTAATTAGAGAGTTCAATCCGGATATTTTTTTGTCTTGCAGAGCCAAAAGTTCATTGCTCGATTGGTTTTGGTAATAGACTTCAGATGGAAGGTTTTTCTCCACATGTTATTAATAATGCTACATCTACTAGTATTGCTAATATTTGGATTTGTTATTTAAGTGGCATTGAACCCGTGGTTATTAATAAGAGCAAGCAGGCCATAACTGTTGCAGTCGATGGAGTTCATGTCTCTTTTGTTCATGCCAGTTACGTTCAGGTTACTAGAAGGAGACTTTGGCAGCAGCTAAATATTCAAGATACGTCAATTCCGTGGCTTGTCATGGGAGACTTCAATTGTATTCTTAGGCTTGATGAGAAGAGGGGTGGTCTTGAGCCTAGGACTTCAGCAATAAATGAGTTTTCTGATTGGATGGATGATAATAATCTATTTGAAGCAAATTTCTTGGGTACTAAATTTACTTGGACTAATGGTCAGTCAGGTTCTCATAGAATCATTAGTAAGCTGGATCGTGTTGTTATCAATGCTGCGTGGTTAGCGAAGTTTGAGAATTGGCGGTGTAAAACTTTTCCTAGAGAAGTTTCCGACCATTCTACTCTTTTGGGTTTTCCGTTTGTTGTTCCGAGACCTAAAAGAGCTCCTTTTCGCATTCAAAAAATGTGGTTCTTGCACACTGATTTTCTTCGTGTGGTAAGTGAAAGCTGGAATATGCCAGTTCATGGTTCTCTTGACTTCATATTTAATTATAAACTCAAGAGGCTGAAGGGGGTGATCAAGGAGTGGAATCTTGCTGTTTTTGGTAATGTTCATTCACGTTTAAAGCAAGATCAGCTGAGGTTTGAATCTGCATCTCTTTGCTCGGATGAGGATCTAAATGACGTTACTAAACTTAATCTTATGAAGGATGCTATGTCTAGGCTTAGTGAGACTCGGCTTCAGCACAACACTATGCTTAAACAAAAGGCAAGAAACCAGTGGCTTGTGGAAGGTTCAAGCAATACTACTTTCTTCCATAATAGTATACGCGTTCGCAGGAGTGCTAATACTATTTCTGAATTAGTGGATAGTGCTGGCCATACTATCTCTGATTATGATCAGTTGCGTGACCATGTGGTGCAATTCCATGAAGATAAATTTAATGGCAATGAGTCAGATTATGATGCAAGTTTATTCGATGACGAACATGTTAGTATCTCGGAGGAAGATAGTCTTTCCATGGACAGAATTCCTACTTCTGACGAAATTAAACAAGCAGTTTTTGATTTAGGAGCTGACAGTGCTCCGGGGCCGGATGGTTTTTCTGGTTGTTTCTATCGTCATTGCTGGGATATTATTCAAGATGATTTGATAAAGGATGTTATTTTTTGTTGGAGTACTGGTCATATTCCAAATGGGGTAAATTCTAGTCTTATCATTTTGCTACCAAAGGTAAGAGGTGCAAATACTCTTCGTAATTTTCGACCAATTGGTCTTAGTAATTTTTTCTTCAAAATTTTTACTAAAATCCTTGTTACTAGACTGGGTAGTGTTTTGGATAAACTTGTTTCTGAGGAACAAGTAGCTTTTATGAAGGGTCGTAATATCCATGAGAATATAAGTTTGGCTTCTGAAATGGTTAATAAGCTTCACATCAAGAGGAAGGATGGTAACATTGGCCTTAAGCTTGATATCTCCCAGGCTTTTGACACGGTGAGTTGGTCTTTTGTGTTGGAAGTTTTTCGTCGATATGGTTTCTCTGAACAGTGGTGTGCTTGGATTCTTAACATTTTGAATTCTGCTAGAATATCTATTCTTTTGAATGGCAGTCCGGAGGGTTATTTCAAAATAAATAGAGGTTTATGTCAAGGAGATCCCCTTTCTCCTTTGATTTTTGTCTTGATTGAAGATGTTCTTAGCAGAAATATTACGAAGCTTTTTCTGGAAAAAAAAGATGTCTCATATGGTAACAAGAGGTGGTATCTCTCCTACTCACCTTTTCTTTGCTGATGACATTATGATTTTTTGTAAGGGAAACCTAAAGAGTCTTCATAATCTTGTAGACTTATTGGGTAAATATCAAGTTGCTTCTGGCCAAACTGTGTGTAGGCAAAAGAGCAAGATTTATTATGGTGGTGGTTCTTCATTTACAAGGAATTATCTTGCTAATTATTTGGGTATGAGTGTAGCCACTTTTCCTGACCGTTATTTGGGAGTTCAAATTATGCCAGGCATTGTTCGTTACCATCACATTTCTGGAGTTATTGAGAAGATTAAAGCGCAACTTGCTGGTTGGAAGGGTTTTTTATTATCTTTTCATGACCGTATTGTGCTTGTTAAATCCGTTATTGCTGGTTATTCTATTCACAACATGTCTATTTATAAATGGCCTCGCAAATTCATTTTGCAGTGTGAAAGAGCAATTAGGAATTTTATTTGGACGGGAGACTCTAATGTTAGTCGTGCTGTGGTTGTAGCTTATGATAAAGTCTGTTGCCCTTTTGAGGAGGGGGGTTTGGGCTTAACTCGTATGGCTACCATGAATAATGCCCTTCTTATAAAACTTTGGTGGAAAATTCGCACTTCAAAAAAGAAATTGGCTGGCTTTCTTCGTGCTAAATTTTTTGGTAGGAATGGTTGCATCAAGTTGAATGGTTTGAAGTCTTCTATTCTTCCTGATATTATACAAGTGTACAAGATTGTTGAATATAACACTAAAGTGTTGGTATATGATGGTAGAGATACTTCTCTGTATTATGATGCATGGTTATCGGATAAATGTATTGCTGACATCCTTAATGATTATACTTTGGATAGAACTGTGCTGGTTAGTGTTATTTTGATTGCCGGGCATTGGGAAATTCCTGGGGAGCATTTAGAACGCATGACAGCTGCTGGTTTTGATGCTAATCAATTGCATATGACTTTGGAAGGTGAAGATTCAAGAATTTGGATGCCAGACTTAAAGGGGGCCTTCTTTGTTAGTTCAGCAAAAGAATTAATACGTCAGAAGTATCCCAATTTTGCAGGCGCGTCTCTTTTATGGAGAAAGGAAGTTCACCCTACCTTAGCTGCACAGAATTGGAAATTTATGTATGGTGCTTGCGCTACTTATGACATTATCCAAAACAGGTTTAAAATCCATCTTGCAAGCCGTTGCAGCCTTTGTCGAGTCACGGAAGAAACTCTTGATCATGTCCTTTTCCATTGCACTTTTGCTGGCCGTGCTTGGAACTGGATTGCAGATATTTTTGATTTAATTCCTAATGCTAACCTTGTGGTGTCTTGCAAAGCAGCTAAAGGAAGGAGTACCATGATCCGTGACCTGTGGCTGATTACTAATCTTGTCATCAGGTCAGAGCTGTGGACTGTGCGTAATAAGGCTGTGTTTCAACGTCAACAACCAAGCTGGAGTATTTTATTCAAGCGTGTGTTGAAATTGATTCAAGATTTTGTTGTCCGGCTTAAAGGTTTCATGTGGAACAGTGCTGCAGATGTAATAATCCTTAATTATTTTCGTGTGAACCATAGAAGAGTAAAACTACTGCAACCAATTGAATGCTTTTGGGATCTTTCGGAGGAGAATGAGATCCAACTTTGCTGCGATGGGACGGCGAGAGGGAATCCAGTTATTGCAGGTGCAGGTGTAGTGGCACGAGATGCGAGCTGTTCAGTCCTAGGAGCTATGTCTATTGGACTTGGGGTTACTACAAACTACTTGGCAGAACTTTATGGTATTATCGTGGGTATGGAGTGGGTTGTAAGATGGGGAGTTAGGCGAATTTGCGTTCGGTCTGATTCTTATGGTGTTGTTGAAGCTTTTAGGAGTGCTAATATTCCTTGGTTTGCTAGATTAAGGTGGGTGGCAGTTTGTAGGCACTATGATGCAATAAGGTTTATTCATACCTATAGGGAGGCGAATTTCTCTGCAGATGCTATGGAAAAAAAGGGATGTCTTCTTAATGATGAGGAAGGTTTACATTATGATGGAAGACCAATTTTTTTGATTTCTGTTGAATATGCTTATTATAGATTCAAATAGTCTACAAGTTTTTGGGGTTGCTGTGACCTCTTTTCTTGTAAACTATTCTTTGTAAATTTGTTATCTATTAATACAAATTTTTGACTTATCAAAAAAAAAAAAAGTACGCCACTATGGGAAAATGCTATAAGCGACACATTCTCTATCGCTAGATAAAGTTTACATCGCTTAGTAGTACTTCATCTGATATTATATTAATATAATATTAAATATGATAAACAATTTGAATTTGGGCGCGATATAAACTCTTTTCATGTCCCCACAACATAAAACACGTTAATAAAAAAATAAAGAATATTGTTGAGCAGCATTAAAGAGTCGACTTATATTAATAAAGTATTACTGAGTGAGAAATATTTGATCGCCAGCGATAGAAACTAGGTCGCGCGACCAACACATCATCGCGCACAACACTCTATCGCTCGCTGGAAACTCCATCGTGTATGCCTATATGTTATTTCTGACATATAGGCATATGAGTTTGGCAGTTTGGCATACCCATAGTGGGTGCATATATGTCAAATATCAGATTTTGGCATGTGCATAGGAATAGGCCTTAACTAGATTTAGTGCTGCAAAAAATATAACTAGATTTAGTGGTTGCAAGGTGAATTTGATGGAAAGTGATATACATATGTAGACTATATATTACTTAAATATAATTTGGTTGTTATATTTTATGATATATATGGCTAATTTTGTTATGTATATATGAACATTATTTTAGATTAAAGGAAAATACAGATCTCTCTTGAAATTGAACAATTAAACCGCTGGAAAAACATATATTAGTCAGATTAAGGCAGTGCCGTTACGGAACGGGTTATCTCTAGTGATTATACAATTTTAAAAGCATACATTATATTGCACCCATCGTGTTTTAACTCACATTCACCCATTTCTCTTTGAAAAACTTACATATCACAAAGTTTGTAAGTAAAGTCAGATCTGGCGTAATATTTTCTTTTTGTCGCCTCCAACATTTTTGGCACGTATAATTGGATATTTTTTCCGGTTGATTGGGAAGTGTTGTAATTCAAATCAGAGTCTAGAAGATTGACTCTCGAAATAAGTTATCGACAAATCTTACCAATTTTTATCGATAACTTAGTTTTAGTAAAATTATTATCTGAGAAAATGATATTAGAGATGAAACATTAACACCATGTTTTTTTACTCCTGACTCATCTGAGTCATCTAGATCTAAGTGAAATCACCTGACTCATCTGGATCTGACTCGATATGTTTGTTTTGAGTTAGATCTGACTCATCTGACTCAAAAATATGTGAGTCAGTGGTTTGGTCCCATGAGTCAAGGGTATTTTGTTACCTGACTCAAATGGTCCGAGTCATGGGTTATGTCTGAGTCGAAGGTTGAGTCAGACCTGTCTAAAAATTGGAAAACAAACGGTCTGACTGCTGACTCGGTCCGAGTCAGGGGTTGATTAAGATCCAGATGCCGATTCATATGCAAACTGAAAAAGAAGGGGTCTAACAACCTCACCCAATATTTCGCTTAGCAATCTGTATGGACTAACTCCAATATACTTTTAAGAGAATCAACTAGACAGTCAGACTCAATCTTAATAAAAAGTATATCAAAGAGTTATATCTCAATTTCTCGATTTAATCCCAACTCAAACAAATAGAAATCTGTGAGTCTAATTGAATACAGGAGAAATAACTTGAACGGTACCAAAGACCAATGTTCAAGGATCAATCAATTTCAATAAACAACCAAAGGTTGGATTTACCAATTGATTGATACAACGCACAACCTGTGATATTTTAATTATATAACAAAATATAATGCGGAAAAGAAATAACATAGACACCAGAAGTTTTGTTAACGAGGAAACCGCAAATGCAGAAAAACCCCGGGACCTAGTCCAGATTGAACACACACTGTATTAAGCCGCTACAGACACTAGCCTACTAAAAACTAACTTTGGTCTGGACTGTAGTTGAACCCCCATCAATCTCACACTGATCCAAGGTACAATTGTGCTCATTACATCTCTGATCCCAGCAGGATACTACGCACTTGATTCCCTTAGCTGATCTCACCCACAACTAAGAGTTGCTAAGGCCCAAAGTCGAAGACTTTAATAAACAAGTCTGTATCACACAGAAAAGTCTACAGTAATAGATAAATCTGTCTCCCACAAAAATACCTACGAGTTTTGTTCCGTCTTTTGATAAATCAAGGTGAATAGGAACCAATCGATAACCCAGACTTAGATTCCCGAAGAACAACCTAGAATTATCAATCACCTCACAATAATCTTAATCGACTAGCGAAACAAGATATTGTGGAATCACAAACGATGAGACGAAGATGTTTGTGACTACTTTTCTATCTTGCCTATCGGACAAATTAATCTCAAGCCAATCTTACGATTGTACTCAAATACGATAGAAACAACAAGATCAGATAACGCAACTACAGAGAAAATAGTTGGGTCTGGTTTCATATTCCCAATGAAGTCTTCAAGTCGTTAACCTATAGGGTCTTGATAGAAACCTAAGGTTAAAGGAGAATCGAATCTAGCTTATACAACTAGTATCACATAGGAGGTGTGGGGATTAGGTTTCCCAGTTGCTAGAGTTCTCCTTTATATAGTCTCCAAATCAGGGTTTGCAATCTAAGTTACCTTGGTAACAAAACATTCAATATTCACCGTTAGATGAAAACCTGATTAGATTCAAGCTAATATCTTTCAATCGTTGGATCGAACCTAGCTTGTTATTAATGTAACTTCATTTAGGTTTGAGTAACCGTACCTAAACGTGTACACCTAGTTGGTTCAACAATAGTTAACCAATGGTTAGCCATATGAGCACTTTCATATCAACCTTATTCATCTTCACCATAACTAGTTCAAATGACTCAAAAGAACTAGTTAGAGAGTTGTTCAATTGCTTAGATCTCATAGAAGTATATAAGACACAATCGAAGCAAAAATGATTTTGATTCACTCGAATCTATTCATGAACATTATAGCCACGGTTTGCAAAGATTGCATTCCTTAATTTGTAAATGTCTTAGTTCACGAATAAACCGTTTTTAGAAAATAACCCTCTCAAGTACGCATACCGGTACGCATACTTAAGTACCCGGATTGATCTTGTTTTTAGTTTACAAACTCCAGCGGAAATTCATGGGATGTGAACTTCCGACAGTACGCGTACGGGTACGTGGACTTAGCTCCGGACATCCTAAACCAGTAAAGTACGCATACTTTGGTTCAAGAATTTTGGACTTATACAAATATGAGTTCACATACAATGTTTATATCCATTCAAGGTTATATATTCTAAACTATCATTTCAATCATTGAAACATTCTTAGAGGATGTTATATAGCGGTTATTCACACACTATTTTTCATCAAAGTGATTTTCAAGAGATTGAAACAATTAACATGACTTTCGTTACGAGTAAAGATTAACTTTGCCAAAGCGAAAGCTTACCAACACATATTTCGAGAAATGGATAAGCGAGATAAACTCGGCTCGAAATAGCAAATGTATATAATTGTATAATCGAAGTCTATATAGCAATACGACTTTTGTCTCAATATAAGAGATAGAATATATAGACTTTTGAGTGATAGATAAGTTCAAGTCTCCACATACCTTTTTGTCGATGAAGATCCACCAGTTCCTTGAGTAGTTCTTCGTCTTTGCATGAAGAACGCCGTGGAGTCTAGAGCTCAACTACACTTACATCCTAGTCCGAGACTTAGCTATAAGTAGACTAGAAATCAAGACTTATAGTTTTGGCAACTAAACTTGACAAACAAGATTGAGATAGCAACGCTTGCGAGTTTGACCGAGCAGTGCTCTAACAATCTCCCCCTTTGTCAATTTTAGTGACAAAACTATCAATACATATGGAATAAAAAATAAATAAACTTTGCAGCTTCTCATCCACATGCATGATCTCATTGGTTCTTCAACATTACTCGAAATCTTCGTCACTTCCAAGTACTCCAATGATTCCAAAGATATTCAAATCAGCATCACCGTTGTTGAAGATCCGTAGCCATAACAATGAGAAAACAAAAGCTCTCAATCATTGGTACACAGTGTCATAGTATTATTACATAACATAAAAGTTCAATTGTATCACAACTTCGACAACAATACTATGGTGATATGTATCACTCCCCTTTAGTCAATACTTCATCTCACATGAAAACCACTCCCCCTTACATAATGATCCGAAAACCATATGTGTTTGTAGTGTGAACTACACATTAATTCTCCCCCTTTTTGTCAATAAAATTGGCAAAGGTACGAAAACTAGTGGGATCCTAATGAAATTTCCATAGAGACACTTCATGACCAAAAGAAAGTACATATCAACCTTTTTAGATGCAATCATCTAGTCGAAACTTAATGCATTCATCAAGGAGTTTATAAAGATACAAGATAACCCCTATAGTATTCCACAGCCGCACTCCCCACAAAGATTTGGCAATTAAGCACAAGTTCAATTAAGAACTCTCGCCCATAAAATGTCATTCTCGAAAGAACAACAAGAGCGACCTTACTTTCACCAGAAAAGAAGGATTTCTTTGCATATTAACAAATCACATGAAACATGAATTTGTATCCAAAAATCTCAACTGAATTAACCACGAGAGAACCCATGATTAATTCAATCGGAAATGCTCACATAAGAAAACTTACGGAACCGCACAGTATACACATAAAAATGTGGATCAGGAAAGATCAATACTGCGGAATAAACAAAGATTCAATCTATTTTCCATCACTATTTGCACAATGACATATAATAGGCTTTAATCTTTGTAAACAAAAGTTCATCCTTTCTTCCATCAATATTTGCATAATGACATAAAAGGCTTAACTTTTGTTTGTCAAAAGTTCATTCAATCTTTTATCAATACTTGCATATCGACATATGAAAGACTTAACTTTTGACCACGTATGGGACAATCACAGTTCATGGACGTAAACACACATATCCCATAACAAGTTGCAATATATAAAACCATAAAGATTAATACTGCAAAATCATCTTCCAAATAAACTTTAGAATTTAAATAAATAAATCTAAAAACATTGAAGATGAAAATCGTTGGACATAACTATGTGTAATCACAATAATGGCTATTCCAAACCCTAGTTATCCTTCTTAAAACACAAGAACAAATTCTCAAAAGAAGTTTCCTAGACAAACTCAAAAAGACACAACTCCTATGAAGCTTACATTGAATACTCTTCTCATATTACCTATATTCATCAAGCTCGTCTTCGATCAGATCAATCCTGGATTCAAGGTTATCCATCTTTTCTTCGAGTCTCTTGGAAGAGGATTCAAGTTCACTCTTCAGGGCACGCACTTGTTCCAAGACGAGATCCATGGTTAAAGAGAGCTTATCAAAATGAGAGACATATGGATTCTCAACTAAGGAGGAATCACGCTTGTCAGAGCACATCTCACTATCAGAAGAGTCAAAACGAACCTTCTTAGAGGGAAAAAGAACAGTCCAGACATCACTTTCTTTGCTTGAAAGACTTGATGAGGACATGATAGAAGAGAAAAATGAAATGCTCTCATCAAGGAGAAATCTTCATCTTAAAAAGGAATGAAGATAGGGGATAAATTTCCAAAAAGACCTTTGACCAAAACCCTAATAGAATTTGGTTATCCCCAATAAAAAGTCTTTACAGGAAAAACCGTTCACGTTCACAAACCGTTTTTGACTAAAAAATAAAGAGCAACAAAAGAAAATCAAACTAGGAAATCAACGGAAATTTTTCATCACAACCTTCTTGAAGATTATGATTCTTTCCCAAGAGAGACAGACAAGAATCATTTTAAACAAAATTACAGAATGTAATTTCTCCAATCCACAATAGGATTGGGAGATTTCTTACGAGGGGATGAAGTATTTGTTATTCCTTGTTTCTGTTTTTCCTTCAAGAAAGAAGAATTATGCACATCATTCTTTCCTCTATTTTAACTCAGTTTCGAATACCTTGTTTGTTGATTTTCGCAAACTATGAATGGCTTTGGAAATCTCTTTTGAAAGGAATGAGGGTTTCATAGGAGATTTCCTTTTCATCTTCTGAAAACAAGGTTTAACAGAGGAGAAATATTCTTGACCTTTAGTGCTTATAATTTCAAGATGATCCTGATATTCACACAAGGAGACCAAATAGTTTGGTAAGTCCTTGTAGTTCCCCATATCATCCTTTTCAGGGTAATTTGAGACCAACATAGAATCAGGAGTAACTTGCTGATAAAGCTTAAAAGAATTAATCGAAGATGTTCGATGTTTCTTATTAGGATCACACATGCAAGTGACTGCAACCTCCTGTCTTAAATTAAACAGTTGACATTCCAGATATTCAATCTTTTTAATCAATACTTCCTTTTCCAGTTGAAACACTTCTGGAGAAGTAAGATTGTTCATCGTGGAATAATCAGGACTGTTAGGAGGACAAGTGTGATTATCAGTAAGGAGATTAAGAGAACTTGCACAGATATCATCTTCAGGACAGTAGTCAAGAGTAGCCATCCATGCTTTAGATAACCCACTTAACTCCCTATCAGAGCTTTTGGAAGTATCATGGACACCTCTATAGCACTTAGACCAAATTTCATTAACATAGCTTTTCTGAACTTTTCTATTCCTTTTATTGATTGACTGGGTTTTCTTTTGAGACTTTCTTTTACTCTGTCTAAGAGTTTTCTTAAGCTGTTGTACAAACAGTGACAGCGTTGAATTAAAGCAATTCTCATCCCCTGTATTAATCAATTTAGGATGTCGATATTTTTTTTATCAGATGTAGCAATATGGTTGCTAAACAAGTGACGATTTTCTCTTTGACTAAGTTCAAGATCGAAAATCTTAAGCTTTCCAACAAGAGTGTTTCTGGAATATGTATCAAGGTTATTTCCTTCAACGATGGCATGCTTCTTAGAATCGTAACTGGATGGCAGAGATATGAGAATCTTCATCACAATGTCCTTTTCAGGAATAGTCTTACCCAATGCAAAGGATGCATTAACAATTTCAGACACTTTTTGATTAAACTCATCAAATGATTCTTCATCTGCCATACGAAGGTTTTCCCAATCAGAATTTAGGTTTTGAAGCCTAGCTTCCTTTTCACAGGTATTCCCTTCAAATACAGTTTATAAGATATCCCAGGCCTCTTTAGACTTTGTGCACATAGTCACATGATGCTGAAGATCTGGGGCAATGGAATGTATGATAGCATTTAAGCCGTCAGAATTTTGCTTTGCAGCAAGGATTTCTTTTGGACTATATCTACAAATATCCTTGGGTATAGACACATCGCCTTCTGTATCAACCAGAGGAGTATAGCCATTAACAACACGTACCCATGCTTGAAAATCACGAGCTTGAAGAAAAGCACGCATAGCGATTTTCCACCACATGTAGTTTGAGCCATCGAAGACTGGTGGTACGTTTGTGGAGATAGAATTTCTGTCCATAGAGTCAGATCGCTACAAACACAAACTTATAAGGTCTTTAAACGTGTTTGCCTTCTCTGATAACAATTGAAAAAGCGGGGTCTAACACCTCACCCAATATTTCGCTTAGCAATCTGTATGGACTAACTCCAATATACTTTTAAGAGAATCAACTAGATAGTCAGACTCAATCTTAATAAAAAGTACATCAAAGAGTTATATCTCAATTTCTCGATTCAATCCGAACTCAAACAAATAGAAATCTGTGAGTCCGATTGAATACATGAGAAATAACTTGAACGGTACCAAAGACAAATGTTCAAGGATCAATCAATTTCAATCAACAACCAAAGGTTGGATTTACCAATTGATCGATACAACGCACAACCAGTGATATTTCAATTATATAACAAAATATAATGCGGAAAAGAAATAACACAGACACCAGAAGTTTTGTTAACGAGGAAACCGCAAATGCAGAAAACCCCCGAGAACTAGTCCAGATTGAACACACACTGTATTAAGCCGCTATAGACACTAGCCTACTACAAACTAACTTCGGTCTGGACTGTAGTTGAACCCCAAACAATCTTACACTGATCCAAGATACAATTACGCTCCTTACATCTCTGATCCCAGCAGGATACTACGCACTTGATTCCCTTAGCTGATCTCACCCACAACTAAGAGTTGCTACGACCCAAAGTCGAAGACTTGATAAACAAATTTGTATCACACACAAAAGTCTATTGAATAGATAAATATGTCTCCCACAGAAATACCTACGAGTTTTTTTCCATCTTATGATAAATCAAGGTGAACATGAACCAATCGATAACCCGGACTTATATTCCCGAAGAACAGCCTTGAATTATCAATCACCTCACAATAATCTTAATCGACTAGTGAAACAAGATATTGTGAAATCACAAACGATGAGACGAAGATGTTTGTGACTACTTTTCTATCTTGCCTATCGGAGAAATTTATCTCAAGCCAATCTTACGATTTTACTCAAATACGATAGAAACAGTAAGATCAGATCACGCAACTACAGAGAAAATAGTTGGGTCTGGTTTCATAATCCCAATGAAGTCTTCACGTCGTTAACCTACAGGGTCTAGATAGAAACCTAAGGTTAAAGGAGAATCGACTCTAGCTTATACAACTAGTATCATACAGGAGGTGTGAGGATTAGGTTTCCCAGTTGCTAGAGTTCTCCTTTATATAGTCTCCAAATCAGGGTTTGCAATCTAAGTTACCTTGGTAACAAAGCATTCAATATTCACCGTTAGATGAAAACCTGATTAGATTCAAGCTAATATCTTTCAACCGTTAGATCGAACTTAGCTTGTTATAAATGTAACTTCATTTAAGTTTGAGTAACCGTACCTAAACGTGTACACCTAGTTGGTTCAACAATAGTTATCCAATGGTTAGCCATATGAGCACTTTCATATCAACCTTATTCATCTTCACCATAACTAGTTCAAATGACTCAAAAGAACTAGTTAGAGAGTTGTTCAATTGCTTAGATCTCATAGAAGTATATAAGACACAATCGAAGCAAAAACGATTTTGATTCACTCGAATCGATTTATGAACATTATAGCCACGGTTTGCAAAGATTGCATTCTTTAATTTGTAAATGTCTTAGTTCACGAATAAACTATTTTTAGAAAATAACCCACTCAAGTACGCATACCGGTACGCATACTTAAGTACCCGGATTGAGCTTGTTTTCAGTTCACAAACTCTAGCAGAAATTCACGGGATGTGAACTTCCGGCAGTACGCGTACGGGTACACGGACTTAGCTCCAGACATCCTAAACCAGTAAAGTACGCATACTTTGGTTCAAGGATTTTGGACTTACACAAGTATGAGTTCACATACAATGTTTATTTCCATTCAAGGTTATATATTCTAAACTCTCATTTCAATCAATGAAACATTCTTAGAGGATGTTATATAACAGTTATTCACACACTATTTTTCATCAAAGCGATTTTCAAGAGATTGAAACAAGCAACATGACTTTCGTCGCGAGTAAAGATGAACTTGGCCAAAGCGAAAGCTTACCAACACATATTTCAAGAAATAGATAAGCGAGATAAATTCGGCTCGAAATAACAAATGTGTATAATCGAAGTCTATATAGCAATACGACTTTTGTCTTAAGATAGGAGATAAAATAGATAGACTTTTGATTGATAGATAAGTTCAAGTCTCCACATACCTTTTTGTCGATGAAGATCCACCAGTTCCTTGAGTAGTTCTTCGTCTTTGCATGATGAACGTCGTGGAGTCTAGAACTCAACTACACTTACTATCCTAGTCCGAGACTTGGCTATAAGTAGACTAGAAATCAAGACTTATAGTTTTGGCAACTAAACTTGATAAACAAACTTGAGATAGCAACGCTTGCGAGTTTGACCGAGCAGTGCTCTAACACAAACAAACACGGTCTAAGTAGAGAAGACATATTATTGTATTTCAATAATTGTATTATGTTTTTACGTACGTATTATGAAATAAGTATAATAAACAAAAATCAATTTCTAACGTTGGCAGGAAGATGAACTTGATAATAAATTCAAGAATAAGTGTTCGATCAAGTTCAAGCTAAGAGTTTTATTGACTGTTCTTAGTAAAAGTGTTTCTCAAAACCATCCCCTATAAATCATTGCTTCCTTGAAAGGATTTTTTTGGCTATGATGGTTTGCACATAACAGAGAACATCTTTCTCTGTAGTCAATGTTTCGATAATTTTCAAGCGGCATAGGTTAAGAGAGTTAATGACATGCGGGTATATAATCAGTGATTGGTTATAACGTGCAATTAGGATTTGTTAATGGATTTTCTAATGTGTCACCAACATCTCAAGGATACGAAAACAAGTTTTCTTTCAGAATTAGAGTAAAATACTAAGATATAAACGACAAACCATTAATTCTTTTAGTCATGAGATGATGACACTGTCACGAAATGAAAATTAAAACACATCTCTTGGAAATTAAACATACTTAGAAATTTATACCTTCATACCAAAACTTAGTGCATTATGAGATATCAAACCTTATCATCTGCCAATTTTTATTTTGGAATGCAAAATAAATCATCTAAAATGTCCCTAAATCCCTGGCATTTCTGTATCATTTCGACACCACTTATAAGTCCATTTTGGTATTGTCCTTAAGCCCATGTTGTCAACCTATCATATATGGAATCATCATACATTTCAAGGCTAAAATATATGTACTCAAAATCGTTCACCTTATAATGCACAATATTATTTTACAATTCACGGGTGCCCATAAACTAATATAAGTATTTACTTTTAATACATGGGTACCCGACTCTCACCTTATAATGCACGATATCAAGAAACAATTTGTGGGTAAACATATATTTAAAATCATTCACCCATTTAACGATTTTTTATTTTTCAGCGTAAGTTAACTTAGGTCCATTAATTACACAATTTACTCCACAGATGAACGACCTAGATAGAGCTATGAAAGTCTTTTATAGCATTGTGAACCAGACATTCATATTTAAGATATTGATTTTAGAATGCAACATATAAAATTAATCAGATAATTTCAAGGTATTGTAGGTCTATGGAATTCTTGTGAGAAACTTGAAGGTGGGGTTATCCAGAAAAGGAGTGTAAAAAAAGTGCAACTAGAGATATTGAAGAAATGGCTCCACATACACCTAGAAGAAGAGGTTGAACAAAATGCTAAGGACCGAGATAAATATGCTAATTTTATCATTTGAAATCATGTTCAAGTTATTTAGGTATTGGTTGGTTGCTTATTCGTCAAATTTCTATGATGTTCGATTCATTTTCTTCAAACATACGAAACAAACAACTGACTATACGTTGTTTTAAATGTTTTAATTGGGCATCTGACAATATATTATTTGTTCGTTATTTTCTTGTATAGTTAGTGGGAAAATTAATGTAGAAAACCGTAATTTTACAACTCATATTTAATTGCATTACAACATAAACTATTTGCAATGATTTTCGTGTGACTGTGATTTAAAACTCATATTTAACGGGATAATTAGTATTTTTGTTTTTCTTTCCAAATTTTGCGGTACGAGGCGGGGCGAAGCCCCACCACACCAGTCAACAATTTCCATAAGCCCCGGTGCATAGCACGGGTCACATACTACTATGAGAGCTATATTTCCGATCAAAAGACCCACATGTCATATAACTATTGTATTGAAAGATATATCTAAAGATCAAGACTATTTCTATATGGTTAAGAAAAATTGGATATGTATATATAGATAAATATACGGATGTTAAAGAGAGGTATCTATGTATGGTAGAGCACGAAAGACTAAAATGGGCTAATGAAAAAAGCGAGTGTGTATGGGACAAAAAATAAATCCACTTGGTATAACCCAAAAGCACCATTCCCTTTGGTTTGCACAACCAAAAAGTTATTCTGAGCGTCTACAAGAAGATAAAAAAATACGGGATTGTATCAAGAATTATGTACAAAAAAAAGAGAGAATATCTTCGGGTGTAGAGAGAATTGCGCATATAGAGATTAAAAAAAGAATCGACCTGGTCCAGGTCATAATCTATATGGGATTTCCAAAATGGTTAATAGAGGGTAAACCGAGAGGAATTGAAGAATTACTGATCAATGTACAATAAGGTTTTAATTCTGTGAACCGAAAACTCAAATTGCTATTACACGAATTGCAAAACCCTATGGAGACCCTAATATTCGTGCAGAATTTATAGCTGGGCAATTAAAAAATAGAGTTTCATTTCGAAAGGCAATGAAAAAAGTTATTGAATATATGACAGGTGGGTCTTTTGTTCAACAATTCAGTTATATAACTCATCATCGTGGTACACATAACAAGCAAAAAATTTTATGAGCTAGAGAGGTGAATTAAACAAACGCCAATAATCACCAGGCCTTCGGATTGGCTGCAACTAAAATAACATATATAGTTTTCTTTTTTTTTGCTAAGTCCAATAGTTTATTAAAATAACATATATAGCGGATATTAAAAAATCAACGAAAATCTTTGGAAAAAAATGAAAAAATAAATAGAAAAAAACCAAAATTTCCATATATAAAATAAAATAAAGCATCTTAGGATAAAAGAAGACTGAAGATTTTCGTCAAATCTATGTATGTGTATCTTTTTTCATGTATAAAGTTTTTAAACTTTTCTGATCTAATTTATTTCCCTTGGTAGACAGTTAATACTAGAGATTTTATTCTTGATTTTCTCTTGGATTTAAATCGAGATACTCATCAAGATATTTTAGTTTAAAAATCGAAGAACTTCCTGAAAATATGATTTGGTTGGAGATATATTTTTGACATGCATATTTAGTGATTCTTTAATCAGCAGTTAATGCTAAATTTAGCAAACGAGTGATTTCGGCAGTTAATGGAAAAGGATAGAAGTTCGCGGAGTCTAAGTTTAAGCGATTATATCAGTGGCAGTTAATACTAAGTTTACATCCAAACTATGATATCATTGCGTGTCTATTCAAGGGAAACAAAAAAGGCAATTTCGTGGAGCTTAGTTAGAGAGGTATATATAAACTACGCAAAGCTTATGGATATTCACGTTCAGACAGAATATCAAGCAATCAGTCTCTTTTTTCTCTCTCTTAAGAATCAAGCAATTCATATCATACATTCAATGGGTGATACAAAACATCAGGAAACGATGAAGATCTAAGAACAAGGTTAGTAGCACTTTTTTATTATTTTTTAATTATATTTTTTTGGTTAAATTATTAGCCGCTAGTTTAAAGTTGATTGTATGTTGCTATATCTAGGTTGTATTACATTGAATCTGTGATATAATACATTACCGATTGCTTTTTAATGATCCGCCGATTTTAGGTCTTAGAACTACTTTTTAAGTCAGAAACTTAGTAAGAAGGCAAGGAAACTTCCATCTATGATGAAGAAGAGGCGAAAGCAACAGGCTATGTTTAAAAGAAGCCTCCAAGTAAGTTTCTTAAAACATGATTGTTATATAGACAAAATTTAGATTTTATTACTTCACATGGATAGCCAGATTTGATTTTAAATTAGATTTGTGAATTACTACCATAACTTGGCCGGTGCATATGGTGATGTTTTCATTAGCCTTTTTTATTACTCATCCCACCATATAACATTTCTTACTTCGTTTATTGGAGGACACTTAACATCATTTCTCAGTGAAGCATAAGCTCAAGCTGTTTTCAGTTGGTTATCTCCAACTTTTACATTATTGATTTTTTTCTTTCTATACACCGATTTATGGATTCCAATGTGTCCTCATAGGATTTCTGGTGGGCACTACAGAAATTTTACCTGATCAGGAATTGCCTTTTCTTCCATCAAGATAAAATAAAGATATTATTCTTCTCGCGTTAAATTGATATTTGTTGAATTTCAGCAACGTGAAAAATGAATTAATTAGTTAAAATGAAACCAAACAAAGGTTCCTATAAGGATGCAAGTGAATTTTCTCTCTCCACATCAGCAAAGACGAGTGGCAAGGGCGGACCCAGCGGGGAGTGCCTGAGAGTGAAGCTTAACAGGAAAAATTTGGAAACACATTCATCTAGAGCGTTATTTAAGTACTTAAATAATTACTTATAATTATTCACGGCTCTTTCTGGTTTAGATTTTGTAAGTCATGCTTTATAGCCAGTTATGCTCTTTCAATTTATTTCCTACTTCTGGATTATTTGGTTGTTTTTATAGACAGTTCATGGCATCTCATCTCAAGTGTAGACGATTTGCTGTTTATGGATTTTGATGTTGTTTATTAAACTTCTCATATTGGTCTTATTTGGAGTTGTGGATGTATGTTAATTTGCATATCCAGGTACAAAAAGTGCTGAATTTTGAGTATCATCATATAGTTGGTGGGAGTCTTCCATGGATAAATGATTTGGTGGAGGTTCGGGGTTTTAACCAATGTACTTGACCATTTTAATAGCTTTTATGAAGGAAAGAAAATAAGAAAAAAACAGATTTCTAATCGGTTTACGTTGGGGATAAACTTTAGTAAGGTAGAAAGCCAATATTGTTTCTGTCTCATCAAAACTCTCTCCAAAACAGTAATGGGTACATGAATCAAAAGTAAGAAAATAAAATCATGGTGATCAGCTCATGGCGGAATAAAAAAAGCTGAATGCATTTGCAGATGATTCAATTCGGCGCCTCTTGCTATGGACAAATTTATTGTTTTCTTGATTATTATGAATCTAAGGGTCTGTTCGGGTTTGAATTATGAGGTTTGGGAATTGCTACATTACAGTTCCAAAAATCAAGCACTTGCGTTGAAGTCTTCCTATCGTGGAAATTAACTTTTATGCCTTCACTGTGATCAACAAAATAGAAACCTTCGATAGTTTTTCCGTAAAAAAAACCTAATCCATCTAACACATACAAGTATCTTTATAAATTCACTGTATATCTATATTTCATTTGTTGGTAATAAAAAAAATCACTATCTATGGGAGTGCACGGGGAGGATCCATTTCAACCAACCCTACCTATGTATTTTGCTATTTCACTAACACAACACTAAGGAACATTACGTCCCGGTTATGCGTACTTACATTGGGTTTTGTACTCGATCATAAATTCTACCCTTACATTGGGTTTTGTACTTTTCTTTTATGTAAATGTAAGTTATAGGTACAACAATACAACATAATATCTAGGATCCTTCGGCGTAAATTAATTAAATGAAGATGATATGAAACTTTTTAGTGAATTAATATACCATAAATACGAGATTGTCGTGCAATTAAGTAGACATATATTTAATAAAGATAGAATAACTTAAAGTGAATACTTCCTATGGAAGAAGTTGTGACTTTCAGATGGGTCATTTCGTGAATTTTCTAAAGATGGAGGCATATGACTAACACTTTTGTATATGAAGCCAAAGGAGCAAAACCCTTCTTCATTTCTGGAGCGTTAAGTGTTGTCTATTAAGCATGCTGAGTACCAAGCACTATGTGAAGCTGTGAAATGGGCTATAACAACTGAAGCTGGTGTTATTTAAATTTGAAACATACTTAAAGCTTATAGTGGATGTTGTTACGAAGGGCCAATTCAACATAAACTGGCAGATTCATCATTTTATTAGGGATGTTATTTCTGATTTCAACATTTTAAATCTTGGAAATGTTATTCGCTCCTAAAGAAAATAAAGGGTAGAGATTCTTTCTAAAGTAGGACTGAAAAAGTATCATTTTGGGACTGGTACAGGGCGAAGCCCTGCCTCGCTAAAAGGGAGTGATTCCTATCGTACCCGACGCGTAGCACAAATTATATACTTATAATAAGAGGTGTCCACCTAGACTGTGGTGATAGACATTTATGAAAATAGTCTTTTAAATAAACCCATCGCAATTCCATAAAAAGTGCGGTCTAATGTTTTAAGATTTGGTGGAGATGAAGTTTCAAATAATCAGAAAAGAAGTCAACATAAACATATGTGAAATAATGGGCGGTCCTGAATAATCAGAGAAGAAGGCAACATAAGTATATGTGAAATAATGCGCGGTCCTTTTCAAATGATGCAATATAATATTCATTTGGACCTCTAGGTTTAAAGAAAACTGATTATTTGAAAGAAGCTCGCAATAACATGTCAAAGTTCAGGATTTACAATTTTTTTGTTTTTCTAATAACAAAATGCAGTTTCGATTTAAAGACGTCACAACGCATCTGGGCCACGGGTGCTGGGCGAAGCCCCGCCACACCTATCAGCGGTTCCCACCGGACCCAGGGCGTAGCACGGGTTACACACTAGTATCCTTCATAGTGAGTGGGATTTCCCTTTCTTTCCCCAAATTTGAAGAGGAGGAGAGAGAGAAACTGAGCTTCTCTTGACCCTCTAACTCCTCTTACTCCGCTTCTGCTTCATTTCTTTTCTCGTAAAAAGAGTGAGGTATTCTCCACCAAATCGGGAGAAGTGATAGCAATTTTGGTTCTTTTCGCTTATTACAGATATGACGGATGCTCCTGATTTGCTTTCGTTATGTATGAAAGCAATTACTAAAGAAATCATACATAGTAAGTAATTTGTTGAATATATTATTTAATGAAAACATATACTGTAATTAAATTGACTAATTTGGTTTTGGGACAATTTTTTAATTGCTTAAGTTTTTCTTCAGGGGATGCACAGAATTGGCAGGATGTATATGAACTACCACTGGACTTGTTTGATCCCTTAATTAGACGTTTGCCTGCTTTCGGTCTGCAAAAATTACAATCCCAAATGTTAGTAGTAGTCTACGCTGAATTGTTTATGAATAGATAATTTTTTATATTCTGCATTAGTTACGACTGAAAAATGTTTTTCTATAAACTAAATTGCAATTATGGGTGTGATTACATTGTATAGAACTGTAATTATGTCTTTGAATTTAGAATTAGATTGCAAGAGAACCATGTGTTCCTGGAATGGAAATTGTTGGGACATAATCTTCGTGGAGTATAGTACATACTAACTTTGGATTACTCTCGCGTTGATTGGTGCACTTATATATTGTTATGACTTCCTGGATTTGTTGCTTCATGAGAACTGATCAAATCCTTAGCATACTACATTTCTACAATTTTTTAGTGATGGAAAGTGAACTTTTAGGTGGTGCATCGGTGGAATTTTCATTGTTGTGTATGTCAAACATACACTTATTTGGCTAGGCTTCTGTTATTTTCTCTTTTGTACAATCCTTTGTGATACTTTAAGATTGACTTCGGAGGACTTGCCTTTTCAAAAATAAAAAACTGCAGATGACTAGTTATGTCATAGTACATTGTTTTTCAAACTTCGGTTAGGAGGCTTAGGATTCAGTTCCCAGATATTGGTTTTTTATTTACGTTTTTTTTTAATGATTTGGAACGTCAAATTTTTCTCCTTACATTTTCGAATCGAATTGCATATTGCTATATAAATCCATATGCTTATTCTACTGCTGTTCTTATATATTCCACAGTTCATTTAAGAACTATAACGAGTTTTCTGCTGACGTATTCAAGGATGGGAAGAAACGTGGAAGGTTTGCCAACTACAGAACTTATGTTACATGTATCTCTTCTATAAAGTTTGAGAGCTGAATGCTTGTTTTTTAGATACTGTGCCTTTAATTCAGCTTGGGAGTCACTGTTTAAATCAAGGTGGTCGGAGGGGGTCAAGCAGAATAGACCAACTGATCAGTTTACAGAGCAAATGATACCGAAGTCTGAGCAAGCAAGCTTTAGTGGTGACTGGCAGCAGTTGTACTGGGAAGCGCATATACAGAGGTATACTGTTTTCCTGAAAATACAATTCCAGTTCTGATCATAATTAGCAATTCAATGAATTCAAACTTTTTGCGTACAGTTTTGGGTGTGGTCTACTATCTGGGGCCTCGTCAAATTCTTTCTTATCTCTGTTCAAATTCTTTCTTATCTCTGTTGTTGCTTTCCATGCGACTTATAAGTTGTTGTTTTTTTTCATTTGAAAAAACAGTTGCTTAGATGAAGCAGCGGAGGCAGCACTACTTCCATCTTTTGATGGATGTATTGGTGAAATTTCAATTTCGGGTAAACAAACTTCATTGTTTAGTATCTTATGTAATGATTTCTTGACTTTAGTCTTGCTTTATGTTTCATACGGAGTATATGCTATTTACTCTGTGCAGCTGTGCTAAGTGAATAGACTTGCTTTTCCTTGGTCAGTGCAGAAACGATTATGAAATGTGTTGGTTATGACAGATGCCTATGTCACGTATCATGTACTTACTCAAAGATATCTTATCATTGCCAACAATTTGGGTGCTACGCAAGGTGAATACGATAGCATATTGCTCTCATTGATTTAAGTCTATATTGCATGACTGAGATGTACTATTTTCTGTTTGACATTCCGTTTAATATCATTCATGAAAAATCATGTGGATAAATGTCCATTTTTAACATTGGTATTTTATTGGTTACTATGATCTTCCTCCTGATGTCGGACATTGTTTGTCCTTGTTTGACCTTTTTTCTGTTACTTTGTTGACAATTTTCACTGACCACCTAAACCTCTCATCCTCTAGCTACCTACAAGGTGGATTCAGATTGTCGTATGTCGTGTGATCCCGTCATTTATCTGAGGTCTACGAATAATGCAGAGCATCTATGTCATCTACAAGAGGCTACTGCTTTAACAAATTAAATTAATTTTTAGAAAGATATGATGCTTCTTTTACCTTCTTCGTAACAATTGTTAAATTAGTTAAGCTGCGAAGGATCTCTTTTTTGAATAATATCTAACATTTTCTTTCTTTCAGATGCCTGAAACTTCAGAATGTGCATTGTAATGCAGAAACATGCGTAAGATTATCTATGTTTATCCTATTATTTTCTTATTCTTACTATGTTTTTCAATAGTAGCAGCATGGGTTTTAAAAGTAAATCACTAGAGTTTGTCCTTGTAGCTATGTCTCAAATCCTAGACGACATAAACGTTCAGATGTTTTTCTAGAACTCGTATGCTACTTTGTCATTTATCGTTTACTGTTTGCTCAATCACTGACGACTTGATTATCAATAGCGCTTATTAAGGAACAGCAATCTACGGAGCTTGGTCTTACGCGGGATCAAATCTGAAGAGCATGTAAGTGGAACATATGTTCATGTGTAATTGCATGTATGGTCAATGAGTTACTTGGACGCCTGAACTTCAGGGTTTACTACCATTTTGTTTTCTCTGACACAATGAGTCTAATGAACCGGGTATGCATCCATATTATATGAATCAATCTACTAATTTAAAGTAAGTAAGCTAGCATTCTGACTGTAAGTTTATCTGAATTTTGCTTAAGTTCGTGTTATGATGTGAATGCAGGTCAATGGAACGTGCATGCTTTTGAGACAACACTGTGAGACATTGTCATCTCTTGAGTTCATATTCTGCAGGCTTGGGTCAACTGCCATGAACGCAATATTTCATTCTTTAAATGTGAATGCTGCTACAAAACATGGCATGAAGTACTTCTCGATTACGGCGTCCAGTGTTTTGGATAGCAATTCAGTTTGCTTACCTTCTGGGTTTTTATCGTTCCTTTCTTCAGGAAGGTAAAGTTGTTAACTGGATGCTGTTATTATTTTTGTATGAATTTGACATTCATGTTATTTATTTTATTAAGGTCCATGTGATTTAATATCTGATTCAAGAGTTATTTACTGATAAAATTAAATACAAATTAATGGTGCTTCAAAGAATAGAAAAACACAACGTGTGACCAGTAAAAGAGAATATAAACTTCAGCACATGAGAGTAAATGGTTCAATTGATTAAATGTTTAGGTTATTAATCTGATAGTAAATACATTTTAAAAAGAATTGGTAATCTCCACTAGAATGGCGATCTGCCCATTCACATTGTTCAATTAAAAATGGATTGTGTGTTACATAGGCTTGTTGTATTTTATCATCTACATCTATCAATCTTTTTCAAATTATTGTCTTTTTGGTGTAGTTCCTTGCATTTGTTAAGTTTTTCCCAGAATTGCCTGGGTTCAAGTTTTGCAAAGATGGTTTTGGAAACCCTTCTTGATACGTCATCTGGTCTTTCTATCCTTGACCTGTCTGAGAATGAGGTGAGTAGGATACCACAACTTGCAATTGTTTTGTTCTGTAAAAATGAAAATGATAGGGATCTTTAGGGTTGATTCTTGCAGATTTCAGGTTGGCTCATTAGCGCTAAAGGGAGACCCTCAAATTCCACGGCGTCATCATTAGGAACGGGAAAATCCTTCTTGTCATTGCAGGTGCTGAATCTAAGGTATTTGACTCGCTCACCTTGGGTGCGCTCTTCCTTACATTCTCTCTCTTGGTGGGGTGTCTCTTGGTTCTTGATTATGCTTTGCTGAGTTACTTAGACTACTAGATCTATCATTCATCATTTCTTTACCTGGCTTTCTCTTGGTTGTTCTATTTCATTTCAGGGGGAATGATTTGCAGAAAGATGACACAAAGGGTCTTACATATGCCTTGCTTCAAATGCCTAACTTGATAAATTTGGATTTGAGCGACAATCCTATCGGTGATGATGGGATTAGGTATGCCCATTCTTAGACCTGTTTCGTACATTCGGTATGCCACAGTTATCAAAGTTAGTTCTTAAATTTTTCAGGAATCTAGTTCCGTATTTTGCCAAGATATCCGAAAGAGATTTGCCATTGTCTAATGTGAAGATAGAGGACTGCAGACTCTCCTATGATGGAGTAGCTGACCTCCTTAATTATCTCTCAACTTCAAAAAAACAATTGACTTCTCTATCTATTGCGGATAACAACCTTGGGAGGTACTTTTTTTTGGCGTGAAAATGAGATACATGTTATGTTCAGTTTAAAGTGGTATAACATGTCTTGATGATTGATTTTGATTCTCGATGGTTTAGGCAAGTAGCAAAGTCGTTAGCCAACTATTTGGGGGTGTCATGTATTAAGTTACTCAGTATTGAAAACATTGGGCTTGGTCCTTCTGGCTTCTTTGAACTACGTGAAGAACTACCAAAGGAGATGAAACTTGCTTGCATCAACATAAGGTTTTAGCTATAACTTAAAAAGCAGTGCAAATCATGTCCCAAAGAGATATATGTTGACGAGTTTTTTTTCTTTTTTCGAGGAATGTTTTATATAACTTGGACTAGTATGACAATCTGAATTGGTAATTCTTATTTGATAGCAAAAACCAAGGTGGAATTGAAACTGCAAAATTCATCGTGGAACTCATTTCGAGGGCTCTGGAACTTGTTGCAATCAACGCTGCACATAATTTTATGCCTTCGGAATCACTGGAAACTATATGTTCGGCTCTGAGATTATCAAAAGGTATGTCTCAGGTAACATATTAAATGATTTCATTCGCTCGGAGTTTGATTTTGTTTTTGAAGGTGTGGCCATATCAAGGTCGTCTTACTGTATACCAGAATGTATCGTGTCTCCTCATAATTTCAATACATTAGGTTGACACGTAGACTGTCATCCGTTCACTTTGTAATATCTTTGCTTTTCAGCATAAGCTAATGCAAAACAAGACATGTCTTTACTTAATAGTACTTGTTTTTTATTCAGGTAGGCTGGAGCAATTGGATTTGACAGAAAATCCTGGTTGTTACCAACCAACTCCAAATTCCACAGTCACTGATTTTCAGTGCCGTGGAAGACCTCTCATAATTCTTCCGTCATCGCCTGTCGCTGGTGTTCTTTATGACAATGATCCCTAGAGTACATGGTCAATTATTCTTATCTGCCACATGTCCTGTCCGGTGATTCCTGAATGATCGTGGTGGTCAATGTGGAGATTTGACTTGAGGAAATCTACCTACTGCCTCTACAAGTGAACAAGTACGCACGCAAAGCAGAATCAGGTTTCATTTATGAATTCAATTTTCTTGCAACATAATATATAGGGGTTGGCTTTGCTAGAAATACCAAAATATGCTTTTATGACTAATATTTTTCTGTAATCGTAAACAACATTATAGTAGTTTCGAGGAGAGTACAGAATTTTACTTCAGGCATAATTCTCATCTTCATAAGAGAGAAATATTGAACTATATGATATTTTTGTTCAGGGTAGGTTGGCGAACCAGTTGGGAAACCATAGATATCTGAGTTTTAGAAATATAGGAAGGTTGGCGTACCAGTTCGCAAACCGTGAGTTCAGTTGGAAACAGTTCACGAACAGTTACGAACTGATTTCTTGAAGTTGGTATTATATGCTAGCGGTTGGCGAACCCGGTTCACGAACCGTGGTCAATTGTTTGACGAACCCGGTTCACGAACCGTTGTACCGACTGTCCCAGTAGATTTTAGCAGATGCTTAAAGACTTATTTTTTAAATATGTTTAGCATTGCTAGATCTCTCTCAAACACTTCTAAGATTTCATTGATCATTCAAACACTTATGTGTGTATGTCATGATTAAATTTTTAGGTGTTTAAATGAATATCAAATTGCTTTAGTTCTTTGGTATACTTGCCAAACCAAACAATCATTATCCACGGTTCCAGAACCGGTTTCTAGTGTATATTCTTCTATTGTATTTTCAAGACGTAAAAGTATTTGCTTGATTTCCAAGTTATCTTAGCTTGACTTCTAAGCAACCCTGGTCTTTGAAAAATTATAAATAAAGATGCTCTTTCAAGTGGGAAAATCAATCCCCGACACTTTGTGTCCTAGTTGATTTTAGAGTCGTCCTCTATAGACTTAGGTTTCCTCTGAGAAATATAATTAGGTCTACGACTAAAAGACTTCGCTTTGGGGATTCGTGAAGCCAGGTTCGACTATCTTTACCTTGATAGTTCGTGTATCCTAATCATGCTTTTTTGTTATCGAGGTTTTCGTAATCTCTTTCAGGCAAGATCGATAGTATAAAGTTGTCTTCGTCTCAGACTTTGTGATTCCTCAAGATAAATATCTGAAAATTGATGTTAAGTGACCTTTTGAAGATTGTTCTTGAGAGGTGGTTAAGAATCTAGGTTGCCCTTCGGGAGTCGTTAGTTCTGGATTTGTGAGGTTTGCTAGCTTTGTCTATTGCAAACAGATTTCCTCACCTTGATCTTTGATCTAAACTGAAATCAAATAGGCTTATCTGTTAGAGGCAGATTGGTATCAAAAGTCTTCTCTTAGGCTGTAAAGGATGCCAGCCAAGGAGCGCTGGGTTCAAGAGACGTATAGAGCGCGACTGTAACTGAATCGCTTGGAGGGTGGATTCAACATCAACTACATTCCAGTCCAAAGTCTGATAGTATGCTAGTATATGTAGCGGCTTAATATAGTTTGGTGTTCAAATCTGGATGAGATCCCGAGGTTTTTCTACAGTTGCGGTTTCCTCTTTAACAAAATTTCTAGTGTCTTGTGTTTTTCCTTTTCTGCATTATATTGTTATCTGTATAATTGGATTTACGCAAGTTGTACGTATTCAATCTTAGTAGATTCATCTATCTAATTGTAATCGATTACGAGACTTGTTTCTTGTAGAATTCGTATCTTGAAAGCTACATAACAAGTTTAATTACTTGGCAGAATTCCGATTGGATTATTTGGATACGACTAGATTGGTCTTGGATATTGATTTTTGAGATTGTCCAAGTACTTTTCTTAACAATCAGGTTCACAGATTCTTGTCTATACACATACTGATTGAGAAGAGGTTAGAGATATAAACTCTATATACATATTGTCAAGGATCATTCAGTTGGTCTACTTGCAATTGTATTAGGTTTTGTCCATACAGGTTTCCGAATGAAAAAGTTGGTGGTGTACTTGGTACCCCTGCGTTTTTTAATTGGTATCAGAGCAGGCAAACACTGTTTGACCTAATAAGTCTGTGTTTGAATCGAACTTGTGCTTTCACTTCGTGATGAATGAGCATCAAGTACTTCAATTCTTTTAAATGGTATCTAGTACTTCTTTTTGGTTTCCTAAGATTTAGTGATCAATATACTTCACTTTCTGTTGTATTTTAGTTCTGTGAGCATCTTGTGCTTCACCGATTTTCCCTTGAGTGCTTATGTACTTCTCGGTTCCCTTGTATGAGTTTGGGACTTTGTCCTAGGGTACCTGTTGAGTTCAAGAATTTCAAGTAGTAGACTGTCTTTTCAGGGATGTAAAAATAAGACTATGAAATATGACACTTTGTAAAAGTGAAAAATAATGTATTTTGAGATAATGTCTGCCCTATGGGCTACAATTACTTGTTTTAGGTAATGAAATCGACTTGAGTTAGATTTTTCTCAGATTAAAGAAATATTTTCCTGCTATTGGCAGTTTCAGTTACATCTATTGGTAATATTTGTTTAAATGAGAGATATTGGATGGGTAGCTCAGCACTTCCCCCAACAAATTGTTCAACCTATAGGCACCCCGACCTATCTTCCCAGGTCACTGCAAGTTTTCCAAGTTTGGACCCAGGTCTGCTAGGAAGTACTTCTCTGAGCACTAGATCTCTGGGTTGAAACTCTCTGGGTTTTACATCTCTCTGGTTTTTCCTCATGTTTCCCTGATGCTTTTTCAGCTGAATCAGAGCATTTTACCTTTTTAGATCGACCTCATCTAGGATTTTAAAGATGAGATCGTCGTTTACTTTAGAGCTGTCTGCTAGTGTTTTTGCGGTGGGAAGTAGCAGAGCTTCTGAATCTAAGATTACACTTTCTCCGAACATGTGCTTTTGTATTACAGAAGTAACAGAGTTTTTGAATCCTAGCGGAATCAGTTTGAATAGACTTAGCACAAGAACTTTTCTTTTTGGGAGATGCATTTTTTCTTGGTCAGAGAAACATAACTGATCTTCCTTTGTCAAAGTAATCATACTTTGATCATGGCCTTCTAAAAGAGATTTACTTGAGTTATCATGAGTGCCATTGACAATTAATTCCTCTAACTATTTTATTTTTAAAGAAGTCATGAATAAGGATTATTTTTCATATTCACACGTACTACATGGAGTTGGAGGAGTATCCAGTAGACGTTGAAGTTCCAAGGAATTTTTCTCAAGTTGAGCCTCAAGTGAGATAATTTGCATATCTACTTCAGCCTTTTCTTTGAGAAGAACCTTAATTCATGAATCCTTTTCATTAACCTTACCAAAAAGATTGTTGACTTTGTTTTTCATCCTATTGACCTCAGAAGCCTGAATTCCAAGACATCTGAGAATCTCAGCATTTTTCTTGGCTGCTTCCCTTTCTACTTCTGAATCGGATTCATCAGAGAGATACAAGGGATAAAAATTGTCAGCAACCGACTGTTTTATGTGAGCAGAAGGTTCATCTAATCTTGAGAAGGAAGAAGATCCAGTCTCATTGATATAGTCCATAAAAACAGTTCTTTCATAAACCGGTGATACGTTAGTCGAGATTGCACTCCTCATTAAAAATGAAGTAAAGCATTATAATACTCATAGAATAACTGATGAAACACAAGATGTTATCAAAATATTATAAGTGAAAATTAATTGAAATTTTCACATTACTCAAAATCTTATATCTCGAAAAGGTTAGTCAAATAACTTTAAAAGGAAATATCTGGTACGCCAGTCGTACGGGTTCAATTAAACCGAAGACACGCTATAAAGAGCTAAAGAGCAAAAGGACCCATCCTGGTGAGCAGCCAAAAATAAGACTAACTGCCCTAAGCTCCGAACCAACAACTAACATCACAACACGAACCCTGGCTAGGTACCCCGAAGTAAGATCTTCCCATCATACGCTATAGTTCTATGTAGCTGCCATCGCTAGCGTCGCAGGAAAAATCGCCCATAAAGCAAAATAGCTCAAATTACAGGAAAATAGATAAAATATAAGATAAGCAATCAAATGAATTGTATGTACAAAGAAAATTCTGGTATAAAAGTGAAATACATGGTCTATAAACCTCATCAGACCAGGTCGAGGAAATAAATTTGAAAAGGCCATAAGCAAAAAAACCGTAGGCATAAAACTAGGGATGTCAATGGGATACCGAATTCCGATAGACGTTACTGATAATCCGAGTTCCTATAGGTAATTTTCCGACATAACGGTAATCGGAAATCGTTAACTGAATTTTATCAGTAATTATTGTCTTAACGAAATGGTATCGACTGAGGCACATACCGGTTGGTTAACTACTGATACCGATAATGGTAATTATTGTCCAAGGATGCAATTGTTTTTGAATTTCTTTGTGTTATTTTTTTGTTGCAAGAACATGTAAATAAGAAACTTTGGAACATTTATGTGTTTACATTGTGTTTGGCATGGATTTTGAACAAAAAGCTTCTTATTTATAACTGAATTTGGGTCTGAAAAACAGGTTATGTAGAACTCTGTCAGATAACAGTATTTATCGGTAATTATACTGGTATTCGATAACCTTAACGAAACGGTATCAGCTAGGATTTTGAGAATTCCGCCGGAAATTATCGGTATTGGAATTCCGGTAGAAAATTATTGGTAACGGTATCGGCTAAAAAAGTTACCGTTTCGATAAGTTCCGTTGACGGCCCCACATAAAACGATATGAGAAACAAAACCCAAATCTTCAAAGGCCCGTAATAAAAGGAAGAGACTACGAAAAATCAGTTTAAACGACCTACTAAATAGTTCGGTTACTCCAGAAAATAACCAAGGAACGGAAGAGTCGAATGCACATATCGAAAATCAGAAATGGCAGATTAACAGGTCAATCATTCTAAGAGGTGACCAATGGTCAAACGAACCGAAAGCATAGGTCGATCTAGACCACGAGCTACTATAAGACTAAAGTCAGATCGATGACAACATAATAAATCAAAAATCAAAGGAATGATAAAAGTCAAAACTCGACCCAAAGAGTACGACTCTGGTCAAACGATACACTGTGGTCGATAGAACCTGGACAAATCCATAAAGGACCACATGAAAAATACAGATCATTCTGAAGGCATAATCCCGATCCATAAAGATCATAATAACCCATAAGCGAATCAGATATAAACAGAAAATACATATCACATGGCCACAAAGGTCAACATAAGCTCAATATAAAAATCGACCTGTAAAAAACCAGATCGATATAACATGACTTAAGAATCAAAATAAAAACTAAGTCCTATGAAGAATAAAGTCTAAAGCTTATAACCCATTGGAGGTCATAAAACATGAAAGGTCGAGAAGCTTGGAAGATTCCAGATCAGGAAAAATCTAGATCAAAAACTAACTCGATCTTATTATCTGATTCAGATCATAAACATGGTTTAAAAATCAAAAAACAAGGGACAAAAACTTATGAAGATTCAATCAATCAAAGCTTAATATTTCAGAACAGATTAAAGCTTAATTGATCAAAACTTAATGGTCTAAGCAAGGATTTTTGATAAAAATTCAAAACCTAAACAAAAATACTCTTCCAAAGAAGGGGTGGGGGGTGGGGAAACAAATTGGGTGCAAGTATCAACAAAATAAATTGCATTCATCTAAACTCCATAGTTACAAAAGAAAAAAAAACATAACACAAAATGGGTATTTAATCAAAATCCTCAGAGGACTGATCAGGCTCACTGTCACTAAGGATTGACTTTCCTTTACCTACATTAACATCAACATTGGTAGCAACAGCACGACGAGAGCTTTCGCCAATATCCAAAGAATGTGGAGGGAGAGATCGGTCAAAGCAAGATTCTCACGAGCATTCTGAAGCTCTCGAGTTAACTGAACAATTTGATCCTTAAGAAGATTTTCGTTCACCTCATGTCCCCTACACTTCGCACTCAGATCTGTTATCTGGCGAGTTAAACTCAAGTCGTTTGATCTTTCAAGCTCAAGTCTAGCCTTAAGCTTAGAACAAGAAGCTATCAAAGATCTCGAAGAGTGGGATTCATCGGCTATTTGCTGAAGATGCCTTGAAAAAAGGACCCCTCTAGCAAAATCATTCATCAACTGCGAAAAGAATTCTATTAATCAGTAAAAATAATTGATTAATAGATAAAACACAAACAAACCTGTGAAAAAAAATACTTACCGAGATAATTTGTACCCCATCTGATTTAAAGCTCGGAAATTTCAGAAGGCGAAGGCAATGGATCAGTCGAGTGCGAAGAAGCTAATAAAAACTTAAGTGTGTTTATACCCAAAGATTACTCCTAGGTAAAAACAATGTACTGTCAGAGTACTTTCTTTAGGTTCGAAAATCAAAATCGTACAAAACGAGCATAAACCAAGAAATTGTCCGTTCACGTTTTTCTTCGGTTATAAAGAGAGAAGATGGGTTTATCTTAGAGGAGGGAAAGCAAAGAAAGTTGAGGAAATTAGTGGTGATTGAATTGTTGTGTGAGGTTGTTGAGCTATGAAAGAGGCAGAGCTTGAGAATGATAAGCTTGTTCTATTTTTTGAATAGACAAAGGCGTCTATTTATAGTTGTAGGGAACACTCACTATTTCCTCATTAGTAGTGGAAGTCGTGAAGAGATGGGGACATGGAGATAGTGGAGGTAATGCTAAAGTTACACATTATGCTAGGGAAGTTTCCAGAAACTTGTAAACCATTACTCTATCACTCCTTTAACTGCTCTTAACCGTTACCACTATTTGTTACTTATTTATCATGGAGTGTTTCCACGCCGCTTTGTACTGTAAACCACCAGACCAATACCCATGAAGAATTCCCCCATGTAACATGTTTTGATTTCTCGTAGGAATTAGTTAAGTCATGGACTATCTCTTGTCTTTGACTAGGCTATAGCCACAATATATTTTGACGGAGTATTCAACGTAAGCTATCCAGACCTCGTCAAAGTGACATAGCTTGAAGAGATAACTCAGATCCAAGGTTCGTGTGAGTAATAAGAAGTTTGCTGTAAGATGGCATTGTTAGCAGGCTCATGACAACATAGTATGGACATGGAGTATTTGTGGCACATTAGTGGCATATTTGTGGCATGTTTGATCATGCTAGCCACAATAATGCGCATAGGTGCTATAGAAATAACCATGGCCTGGGATTCGAAACCAAGTTGGCCTAAGACGCGGCCAAATTGATTTTGGTACGCTGTCCATGGCCTAGGAGGCTTGGGAGGTTGTCCAAGGTGGCTTGGGACATATTGGTGGCGCAGGGCACAGTCAATGGTAGCGCGGGCAATGACCGATAGTGGCGCAGGGCATGACCAATGGTGGGACGCTGGCCAAGTTATCTTGGCAACTCCTCTTGACTACTTGGCCCGTCAGCTTGACCATGGCCATGCGTAGTTTGCGTTGGCACTTTGTTAGTACCCTGGAGTACACATAAAACATATTCAAGGAATTCTTCCATGGAAGTTCTGCTACTCGAATTGATGTTCAATGTAACTTTGTATTGGACAATATGCTTCAAATAGTAATTTAATCCAAAAATGGCATAAAAGCTCATTCTAAATATCTATAATTTGCATTTTCAGTGTACTATGATTAATGCATAACAATATGCATGGCAGTGCATGAAATAACGAGAGTTCAGCAGAGTGAAGCTCTGAAATCTTGCAGGCATATACATATATAAGAAAGCTACAAGGTCAATATAACTATTAATTAGATATTGTACTCTCAATTCTCTTGCGGAATATAATGTAGAAGTACGAATCTATAATTCTGATGCCTGGTCAAGAATTCATACATATTTATTTCGTGTTTCTGCAGTCGGGCAGAGGCATTATTATAACTTTCTCCCTTGCCAAAAATCCATCATCAACATTAAATCCCCTGCTTAGTGCGGAATAGTAATGTTCGTGGTATGCACTAGATGGTGACACTGACACTACAGAGATCTCAAAGAATTTTGAAACTCATAAGACAAAAAGTGAGTAGTCGTTTCTTTCTTTTTTCACCTTTATATCACGATGGATATGTCGTCCTAGACTAGTTAGTGAAGTCTCGCCTTGACTGGTATCCACAAACGAGTCACACCAATAATTTTGGAAACAGCTGCGATCGGTGTGACTTGGAGATAGAAAGACCGTCTGTGCGAGCGAAGACATTGGCTAGAGTTAGAATGCCCGTTCACACGAGCAAAGGTGACCACGACCACTAACCTTGGTGGGACGGGACAAGCAAAAGTGTCCATGACCACGAAGCTTGGCGGGACGCTGCAGACAACTTAGTCCCGCGGGATTTGCTCAGCCATCATGGCCCAAAAGGGGTTTCTCCCCTTTAAGACTCATGTATATGTGAGTTTATTCCCCCTTTTTTTTTTTCCTGTGAAGCAACTCCTTCCCGATTCTCTGTCTGTGGAAACTCGTATATTATTTCTTATTTGGTCTTAAGTGCGACCTTGGTGCATTGATTTGATGATTTTTTTTTTAATCCCATACTGACAACAACTTGTTTGCAGGTAAACCCTAATATTATAATTGTTGCTTCTGATTTGTGGATTCCTCTTGTTAGCTTCACCATAACACCATTAAACTCAGGTATGATAAAGTTTATAGCAATCTTCCATGATGCTAACTTGATTGATGATTTTTGTTTATATATATATATATATAAGTAAACCTATAACACCTGGTGTTTTTAGCATGGCGCATGCTCAAAAGATGCGCCATGGCCTGAGATGAAGCTTCATCTCAAGCTTTTGTTGCGTTTAAGAGGAACATTAGCCAAGGGCCAAGCATGGCGCATTGCGAACGCATATTGGCCAAGAGCCAATGGCGCACCAAATGGTGCATTAGGCCAGTTGGGAGGATGGCCTAGAACAAAGTAGCACCATTATGGTACATTACGCAGGTCATTGGCTTAGGGCCAATATCACATCACTATGTTGCATCAGGCCAGAGCAGGATGACTTAGGAAATGTTCAGCTATCATGGCCGGACATTGGAATTGGCCTGTGGGCCAGAACTGATTGTGCAACCATCATGGCCGGTTATTCAGAGAAGCAAGCACCTCAAAAATGGACTTGGTGAATGTCACTTTCCTCTCCAACTTTAAGTTCTAAAAATGTATTTAAAATATATATAGGGAGGGGTAGTTGGTTGAAGGTGCATATGCGGTCCATGCATCAAGTAAGCTTCATAGCTTAGCCGGAAGAGTATAAATGATGCTTAGCCTCATTTATTATCTGTGTAGCCTTGCCAATAGAGCATATTAATCACGGACATTACTATGCCATGCCGCAGACTCAGTAATGCACAACCTTAGTGTATTTTGACCAAACGTCCTACACAGACTAGGCCATTACCAATATTGCTTGCCCACCGCCTTGCAAACAAGTTGGCTTAAGTCGCCGTCCCTTCGAGGATGAACTACGATTTGTGCTTGATCCCTTAGTAAGGAAGGGTACTTAGGAAGCCGCAATGAGTTTTAGCATTTCCGGTACAACACTTTGTCGCTCATATCATCTAATTGCGAGATAAATACGGTATATTGGCCTTTCATATCATCTGGCTCTATAATTCGAAGCAAGAGATGATTGTGGCCATACTTGATGCCCTACGTCTAAGATGTGGTCGGGTCAAATACATTTTGTATGTGACCCCTCTTTATTTTTTGACACCTATTTAACTTAAAAACCCGCCCCCTCCAAATCCCCTTAACTGTTTTATTTTTTCAGAAAAAGTAGGAAGTTAAAAATGAATAAAATAAATAGTTAGGTAATAAAACTATTTTGGAAGTTTTTTCCTACTTTATATGTCGTGTCAGCATTTAAAAAGGGGCCACATACTTGAAGTATGTGGCCCCTCCACATAATAGCCGCACAGTACTTGATAAGGAAAGTTGCATTCCATTCCTTGGATGCTCATACTTCCTATCAAGACGTTCGACGTAGGCATGTACCAATGACGCATTAGGCATGACTAGGAAAGTAAGATACGTTAATTGCATCATGCTTGTAGAGCATGCTTGCAAGGGCATATGAACGTGCATTTTCTTAGTTCTAAGTCCCGGATTCTAGCATCAGAGAGGCGCATCGGGGAGTTATGGCATGCGCGCAACTGGCGCGCTAGGCGTAATTTTACGGTCAGTCACAAAACCCAAACCTTGTATTTGATTTGTATGATTGTTGATATAGAAGCCTTTTGAACCCATTGTAGATGTCTAGTGAATATGAGAATAATGCCGCTATAGCTTCCAGTCGTGATAGAGTTGAAAATTCTGATGTCATTTCCTTAGATGATGTACCCAGTATCCGTGACAAGCTTTTTGAGGGTGTTTCCGAAGATGCTGCTTATCCAGATTATGTCGGATGTTTCCTCCCTAGTGTCAACGCTATTTCTATGATTCAACAAATTTTCCCGTGTGCTGTAGTCAGATGTTGTTTGTACATGGGAGAGTATAGAACTTCGTTTGAGGAGTTCAGGGCGCCTCAAATTCCTATGTCCGGATGGAAAGGATGGGTTAAAGTTATGCTGACGAACCCGCAGATAAAATCGGTTGTAGAAAATGTTGGACTATTCCACGCTGTATGAGTGTTTGAGTCTTTGAATATTAGTTAGGATATGAAGGGATTGCTTGCATTTATGTCCCGCTAGTATGGCGCAACTAATACCGATGTATGTTCCTAGGGCGTGCTGACAATCACCTTGGAGGACGTAGCTATTTTATTGCAGCTATAGGTTGTTGGCAGTATTCCTACAAAATTGTCTAATCAAGAGAAGAAACATGTCTCTTTCCTTGCTCGTAAGATGAATGAATTGCAGAAGCCCCAATCTGATAACACGAATTATTCGTCCCGGGCAGACTACTGGTTGAATGGTAGCACAAGTGCCGACGGCCTTGTTGTTCATGACCATCCTTTGTGTATTGCTGCGTTCCTCGTACTTTGGCTCTCTAGATACATATTTGAGGACTCTCCTGGAGGTATGCTGAAACCTAAGGTTGCCTCTCTTACTATTACGCTTGCTGGTGTTAAGACCCTTCCTCTCGGTAAAGTATTTTTGGGTTCTTTATATTCTCACTTAGGTTCTTTCATTCGTGATATGAGAGTTTCCAACGGTTACACCAGGGTAGATTCTTTTATCCACGTTATGTTCATGCAAGCTTGGCTATGGGAACACTTCCCGAGTACGCCGCCATGGCTCGGGCTCTTTTCCCAAGCTCAGGAGTTGAATATGCTAGGATAGTTCGTTGGAGTAGAAAAAAGACCCTTTTCTTCTGTTAGTCTCATCAACTTACTATATAATGAAAATAAGGTGAGTTTCAGACCTTGGGGTTCGACGAATCCACAAGTAATTCCATCAGAGACTTTTTCTACGAAATCTGGCAAAGTGTTGCGTTCTGGTCAAGTGGCGAAGGTAATATTGCTACAACAGGTCAAGTTGTTTTCGTTAATAGTTGTATTCTAGGAAATCTTCTTGCTTTCAAATCTGGTTTCCTAGTTGAGAGTTACAATATTGATTGCACAACTCGACAAATGGGTTTTGACCATTCCATTCCATGTTCTCATAGAAAGGCTCCTTCTATAGACTCTTTAATGCAGAGTGAGGGTGCTCATAGCATTCGGGTCCTAACTCTTTCTTTTCTTGAAGCAAGTAACAAATCATGGGTGACAGACAAATAGGCTGATTTATGGGATAAATAGCTCGCCATCCTCAAGAATTTTATGTCAAGTGGTTTCTCTGATGTTCGTGGTGCGCCATCTGAAGGTGAAAAACTTCGGCCAAACTTGAAGATTACTTCTGCTACGCGGCGTGAGTCGATCACCAATTTGATGCAGTTAAGACCCTTGGATTATCGTTTCTTTAATGTCGTTATTAATGTAGCAATTAAATGTTTAATTATTTCTTTGCGGTCGTGGCATCCAGAAAGATTGCGTCCAATTCTTGGTTTTGCATCTGCCGTCAGTCCCCAGTCTAGAGAGAAAAGGCCATGAGTAGTCATGCCTGGAAGTGGAGATCGTCTTCGGAAGAAGAAGGTAAGTGTCTTTTATCCCCCTTTTATCCGTCTTTCGGTATGAAGCGTATTCATACTCTGTCCTGATAAGTACTTTTGCACAATCTCAGAGTGTAATCCCTAGAAGTGAATCAAGTTCACAACCTTTCAAGTTCGGCGTCCCAGCTATTCTTGGCATCACGGCACCCTATGTTGTAAGCAAAGTTTCCTTCGGAAATTCCTTGACGTCGGGAAGCACCATTGTCGTTGGAGGCACCGAGGAAGAGAACAGGGGTGATAAAGAGCCTGAAAAATCGTCGCAAAATGAAATAATTGAAGAATCCGGAGCTGAAGACGAAGAATTTGGTGTTGAGTCGCATTGCGAAGCATCCTCTACTCATGTCAATTTGTCGTTGACTCAAGCACTAGTGGAAAAGGGGTTGTTTAAGACATTATGAAACGACACAAACAGTGAATATCGCACCATTTAGACAACTCAGAAGTGTGCAGGACCAAAGTCAAACTATCGTTGTATCTTGACTTTTGTTGACTTGAACAACGATAGTTTGATAGCGTTTTTTCACTAGTAGATTTTCTACAGAAAAGTAACACTTATACATCCGTTCTCTTTAATTCTCGTTTTCTTCTTTCTCCTCTTTTTTCTCTGCCAAAACCTTTTATTTCTTCTCTCCTTTTCCTCTTCAAAATCTTCCCTTCTCTTGAGTTTTGTTTCAGATCGTCCATGTCTTAAGAATTGTGAGAATAACTTCGTTTTTGTTATAGTAGGGATTGTTTCGAAGAATGGAAATCATCAGGGTCACTTCGTTTTGTATTGAAAACCCAAAATTTTGAATCTAAAACTTCAAAATCATTTTCTTACTCAACCATTTTCCTTTGATGTTAGGGTTGTGATAAATTGTTCTTCTGCTAATTCGTTGTTAGGGTTTTAATATCTTCAACTTCAGAAGGAAGTTAGGGTCTGCAAATGATTCTTTCCCATATATGTCTTTCTTATTTGTTTATTGTTAAGTTTCGTAACTCTTTTGATCTTTGTTGTAGGAGTTATTAGAAGACCGATCATCAATGATGGTTCATAAGGTATATCTTTTAAACCCTAACTTATTCGTTTTATTTTTGTTGTAGATCTGGTTTAATATGTTTCCTATGAGAGAAATTAGTGTTGGGTTTTTATCTTGGATGTCAATTTTAGGGGATTTCATGTTTAATCTGTTACTTTAGTTATAATTTTTTTGATTTGTATTCCATGTATTTGTTTTTTGTTTTTGTTTTTTTCCTGTTTTGGTATTATCTTGTTTAATATGTTTCCTATGAGAGAAATTAGTGTTGGGTTTTTATTCTGGATGTCAATTTTAGGGGATTTCATGTTTAATCTTTTGATCTGTATTGAAATAGCGGGGGCCTAACAACCACACCCAATATTTCGTTCGGCAATCTGTATGGACTAACTCCAATATAATTCCAAGAGAATCAACTAGACAGTCAGACTCAATCAAGGAAAGATATCCAAGAGTTATATCTCTTTTTCAAATCAATCAACAAATCAACAGGATGGCATCCATGAATTGATTGGTATGAGAAATACTTGAACGGTACCAAAGACCAATGTTCAAGTGTCAATCAATTTCTATCAACAACCAAAGGTTGGATTTACCAATTGATTGAACTACGCACAACCTATGATATTTCAATTATATAAACAAATATAATGCGGAAAAGAAATAACACAGACACCAGAAGTTTTGTTAACGAGGAAACCGCAAATGCATAAAACCCCCGGGACCTAGTCCAGTTTTGAACACCAAATTGTATTAAGCCGCTACAGACACTAGCCTACTACAAGTTAACTTCAGACTAGAATGTAGTTGAGCCCTAACCAAGTCTCACACCGATTAAGGTACAGTCGCATTACTTACGTCTCTGAATCCCAGCAGGACTCTATGCACTTGATTCCCTTAGCTGATCTCACCCACAACTAAGAGTTGCTACGACCCAAAGTCAAAGACTTTATAAATAAATCTGTCTCCCATAGATAAATCTATCTCCCACAGAAGTACCTATGAAGTTTTGTTCCGTCTTTTGATAAATCAAGGTGAACAGGAACCAATTGATAATCCGGTCTTATATTCCCGAAGAATATCCTAGAAATATCAATCACCTCACAGTAACTTAACTATATGGTAGTAGAACAAGTTATTGTGGAATTCAAAGAATGAGACGAAGAGCTTTGTGATTACTTTTTATGTCTTACCTATCGGAGATAAATCACGAGCAAATCTCGATAGAACAAGTAAGATCAGAACACACAACTACAAAGAAAATAGTTGGGTATGGCTTCAGAATCCCAATGAAGTCTTTAAGTCGTTAACCTATAATGGTTTTAGGAAAAACCTAGGTTAAAGGAAAATCGACTCTAGTCGCAACTAGTATCACACAAAAGTGTGGGGATTAGGTTTTCCAGTTGCTAGAGTTCTCCCTTATATTGTCTTCAAATCAGGGTTTGATAGCTTTGAAACTAAGCAATCAATATTCACCGTTAGATGAAAACCTGATTTAAGATTCAAGCTAAGTTTGCTTAAAACCAAAGAAATATCTCTCCACCGTTAGATGGTCTTAGCTTGTTACACACAAATGAAATATATTTTCATTTAGATATGGGTAACCATACCTAAACCTGTATATTGAGTTGGCTCAACAATATTTAACCGAAGTTTGCCATATGAACACTTTTGTATTAACCACATTCATCTAACACTTCTAGATCAAATATGATAATCAATCAAACATAAAAGATAATCAAATGAATCTAATTGTGTTGCTCATAGAGTTGTTCAATTGTTTATATTCTCATAAAAGTATACAAGACACAATTGAAACAAAATTGGATTTGATTCATGATTGTACAAAGTACTTATTCAAGAATCAATTCATTAACATTAAGCCACGGTTTGCAAAGATTTCATTCCTTAATTTATAAATGTATTTGTTCATGAGTATGAAATCATACTAAACCGATTTTAGAACTTTAACCACTTAGTTTGCAAACGGGTATGCAAACTTAAGTTCTGGACTTTGGTCTTGTCCGACAGTTCGCAAACCGGTATGCATACTGTCATCCCGGACCTAACTCAGGTAGAAACATTCGCATACTCGTATGCATACTTGGTTCCCGGACTTTAACAGTTAAAACTGTTCGCATACTGGTATGCAAACTTTGTTTCCGGACCTGAATCATACCACAACAGTTTGCATACTGGTATACATACTGTGTTATATCCAGACAAAGGTTAATTGTTCTTAGAAGACGACAATAGCTGTCTCACACAAACTATTAGCTTATAAGTAATTTTCAAGTGATCGAATAATCAATACGAAACATTCCGAGTCGACATCAAATGTCTGTCTCACACAAATCATGTAAGATGTTTCAAGGAAATTTTCACATGATCATCTTTTGACTTATTGTTTAGTTTCCAACAAATAAATTGTTTCCAACTAAACTCGTCAAGTATAATGATGAACGTAGCTAAAGCAAAAAGCTTCCGATACATATTTCGAGAAATATATAACCAAGTTAAACTCAGCTTGAAATATCAAACGTGTATAATGTAAAATTCTATATAGCTATACGACTTAGTCTCAATAGGAGATAAAATAGAATAGACTTCTGAGTGATAGATAAGTTTTAGTCTCCACATACCTTTTGTTGATGAAGTTCCTCCAAGCTCTCCTCAGTAGATCTTCATCTTCAATCGATGAACGCCGTGAAGTCTAAAGCTCAACTACACATTCTATCCTAATCCGATACATAGCTATAAGTAGACTAGAAATCAAGACTTATAGTTTTGATCACCTAAACTTGACAAACAAGCTTGGGATAGCAACGCTTGTGAGTTCGACCGAGTAGTGCTTTAACAATCTCCCCTTCTGTCAATTTTAGTGACAAAACTATCAATACATATGGATTACAAAATAAATAAACTTTGTAGCTTCTCATCCAACATGCTTGATTTCCTTGGTTCTTCAACATTCCTTGAATCTTCGTCACTCCAAGTACTTCAGTGATTCTGAACGTGTTCAACTCAGCATCATTGTTGTTGAAGATCCGCAGCCATAACAATAAGAAAACAATTGTTCTCAATTATTGTTATACAGTGTCATAGTATTATTACACAGCATCAAAGTTCAATTGTATCACAACTTTGAGAATAATACTACGGTGATATGTATCACCCCCCCTTAGTTAATACTTCATCTCACAATGAAAACCACTCCCCCTTACATAATGATCCGTAAACCATATGTATGTAGTGTACACTACAAAATAATTCTCCCCCTTTTTGTCAATATAAATTGGCAAAGGTACGAAAACTAGCGGGATCATAATGAAATTCTCAAAGAGATACTTCATGACTAAAAGAGAACATATCAACTTTGTTCCGATGATTTCACATAGTCGAAACTTAGTGTATTCATCAAGGAGTTTATAAAGATACAAGATAACTCCTACAATATTCCACAGCCGCACTCCCCACAATGATTTAGCAATTAAGCACAAGTTCAATTAATAACTCTCCCCCATAAAATGTCATTCCCGAAAGAACAACAAGGGCGACCTTACTTTTACAAGAAAAGAATGATTTCTTTGGACACTAACAAATTACATGAAACATGAATCTGTATCCATAAAACTCGAATAAATTAACCACAAGAGGACCTTAATGATTAATTTTAATCGGAAATGCTCAACATAAGAAAACTTACGGAGCCATACAATACTTTCACATAGAAGTGGATAAGTTAAAGATCAATACTGTCGAATATTCAAAAGTTCATTCTATGTTTTATCAATATTTGCATAAAGACATAATAGACTTAACTTTTGACATATATGAGATACTCATAGTTCACGGACGAACACACATATCCCATAACATATTTTTGCAATATATAAAACCAATAAAGATTAATACTGCAAAATCATCTTCCAAATAACTTAGAATTTAAATAAATAAATCTAAAACATTGCAAAATGAAAATCGGTCGCAATAGCTATGTGTAATCACAATATTTGCTATTCCAAATCCTAGTTATCCTTCTTAAAATATAAGAATAAATTCTCATAAGAAGTTTTCTAGATATTAAGATTCTTGAAAAATTCTTTATCGTCCCCGAACTCCTTGTCGTCAACAAACATTGGAACATAAGGTTCGTGAAGAAGGGAGTCAATTCCAACAAACCTTCTTGACTGATGCCAAACCAGGGCCTTCTTGTTAGAGCATAGCTCAGTTGAACCCACCAAGCGTTGGTATGTCAAGTTTGGTTGTCATATTTTAGTGAATCAAAACTCATATAAGAGTCGCTTGATTATGTACTAGAGACAACTTCGTATAGGTTAGACTAGAAAGTCTAGGAATATGAGACATACAAGTATTACTCGAAGACCTGAAGAACGTGAAGAAGTAACGAGCTACAACGACGACATCATCCTTCCTCTTGAGGTTAGTAATATTGACTTGAACTGTTTCATTCCTAACGTATCTTTCAAGTCGTGCTATATTGAAAACATAACTGCAAAGCTGTGTATGAATATTTTACTATAGTAGTGAGACATGATCATATGATCATAGTATTAAGGAATTATACTACGAAGTATAACTCTTATCTTTTAAACTTCGTAGATATGACATCGACATAATATTATGAATGCTATTGTGATTATGTGAATGGGTAAAGGTGAAGATTTCATCCTAGGAAACAATGTTTTACATTTTCTTTAATGGAAGTACATTCATGAACTTGTTTTATGAATCGAAAGGGAAATCGCTAGGATTATTGGTGTTGTTATTCATTGCATATCTATGGATTACCAATATGTGTGAGATGGTAGAACCGATCATAACTTGTTATGTATCTTGGTATAACTAATCACAATGCCTGACTTATGATTTGGTATGACTAGTTTTGATTAATTAGTGTAACCGATCCTAAGTAATCACCTGATATGGTATGATCGATATTTGTAATTGGTGTGACCGATCCTAGTAATTGGTGTGACCGATCACAAAAGAGTTGTGTAATCGATCCTTGTAATTGGTGTAACCGGTCCTAGTAATTGGTGTAACCGATCCTAGTGACTGGTGTGACCGATCACAAGCAATACCATGAGTATATGGTAATCGGTCCTGGTAATTGACGTAATCGATCCTGGTAACTGATGTAACCGGTCCTGGTAACTTGTGTGACTGATCACAAGTATTCCATATTAAGGTATAACCGATCCTAGTGATTGGTAGAACCGATTGAACTCATGAATGTGATTTGATATTTGATCAATCACATAGTTGTCTTGGAATACAGATGAACCAATTCTAAACTTGTTTGGAAGTGTGGTATAATCGATTCCAAGATTGTAAATATGGAAGAGGATTTACAAAGAAAAGATGTCAACATACTTTGAACACGAACAATAACTCTTATCTTTTATTGTTCAAAGATTTTCCTTAATTACTCAAGGAGATCCCGGTTCGAAATAAATTAAGAATCTTTTAATTAAGGTTGTTAGTTTTATATGCTTTAATTACCAGCAATTAAATGCATATCTCTAGAGAATAAAAATTAGTAATGTGCATTTACTAATTTGAGATTTTCTATTGAGATATTTCGGAAAATATTGGACAAAACATTTCCTGGAATTATGAAAACCGAATGGGAATTTATTGCATATCTTGAGAATACTTTCGGTTTTGGAAATTCCTTGGTGTCCAAACATCCTTGGTCTATAAATACCTAAGTTTGCATTTCTAGCAAACCATCCTAAGAGCCATACAAACTTCATCTTTTTGTTGTTTCTGGTGGAGCCATCTATCCGGAGAGGAAAGTACCCTAATTAGGCTAAATCTCTTACGACTGCTCGTTTAAAGAATTCTGTGGGATCAAGAAGCTCTACGAGTACCGTTGGTGGGAAACTAGATAATTGCAGTTTATTAGTTTTCGATTGATTTGATTGAGTAACAGTTGCTGAAATTTGATTGCACCTAGTTTGTTTATTCTTGAGAATCTTCTCTTCTGATATAAGATTCACTCAAACTAGATCGAAGTGTCGACGGGATCTTTAGAACTGTTTGTAGATCTAAAGACATCTTATGATACTCCATTGTTAACAGACTCCGTTCTGTGCGTGATTGACCATAAGAGATTCAAGTTGTGTTGTGCAGGTTTTAATTGAAGATTAAAGAAGATTTGAAGACGAAGAAGATTTCTTATTGGTTTCTCATATCTTTGTGTAGCACAAACCTTGATCGGCTAGGATCCAACTAGAATCGGATTTATTCAATTGATTAGTTGCGTAAGATCGGTAACATCTAATAATTCTCTTTAGATCTATTTTGATTGTTACAAATTTGAATCTTATTGCTTAGGTAATAGAGATTGAATTCATTTAACCAGGCAAAGGAGTTTATTAGTTTAAACGGAAGAGCCTTTGCATATGACTTGAGATATCTTTATCTGGAAAGAATCAATAGAGTTGTTACCAAACAGATTTGTTGTTCCTTTACTGTTTGGAATACGATCCAAAGGAATTGTTCCAGTGCGTGCACTTATTGAATGTCGGAAGCACAGGGATACTGAAGAAACTAAGTGAACTAGGGTTAGTTGCTTGGTCTCAACTATACGAAGTTGGTTTATATTTTTTATAGCGGCTTAATTCTGAGAGTACTCAATTCTGGACTAGGTCCCGGGGGTTTTCTGCATTTGCGGTTTCCTCGCTAACAAAATCTTGTTGTGTCATTTACTTTACCTTTCCGCAATTGTAATTGTTGTTATTATAGTTTAAAGTAAATTACATAAACGTTAACTCCGCTTTACTTGAGAGTGATCCTATAGAGTTTGGTTAAGTCCGAACCTATTATCAAGTAATCACACTTTGATTGTTGTATTGTCTCGATCTCGTATCCATAGACGATCACACAAAGTGTGAATACCGATTTGTCGTATTGTCTCGACTTTGTCCATAGACAATTACTTTCGGTAAGAGGACTTATAGGTGGATAAATTAAAGATTGTGGTGTATTTGGGTACCCTCGTCTTTTCACTTCTGAATTTCAAGAGTTCTTAGAACAATAGCCTTTATTTGCTGAATCTCCTTCCTTGTTTCCTTCAACTCTTCAAGAACACCAGAAAACTTCTGAAGATTTGAGGGGATAACCCTTGGTTTCTTCATATTCTTCCTTTTTCTATTCAAAGTTATAGAGGAAAGAGATTTATCTTTTTCCTTCATCATTGATGGCTTAACAATCATATTAACATCTTTTCCATCATAAGATATGATGCTTGGAGTCTCCATTCAAATATGGAATTGTGAGAGAAATACACAATTCAAGCTCTACAAACAATCTTGTGATAAAAACAGTTTTCAGGGAAGGAAAAATAAATGTAGGGTTACGGAACCTTTATACAAAGTAAATAGGATTCACGTACAAACAACTCTCAACCCTAAAAAATACAAAATTATCGATTTCAACCCTCTTTCAATGATCAAACAGGGTAAACATTTTCAATACCAATTTAAGATATGAAAAGATTAACAGAATTCCACAAAACAAAAAGAAAAATAAACAAAAAAATTCTTTTCCTAACGTCCGATTTGTGCTACATTCTTGTCTCTTTGAAATCAGGCACATGATACAAGATGCACTCTTAACACAATTAGGATGTGTTGGGGTGAACAATAATCTGTCCACCAAGTAATCCCTGTATGGCATTCTTTGTACCCTTTTTCATAGATCGTCTAAACCTGGTTCTTTTCTGTAGTGGTCTATGTTTTTCTTTAGAAATTAATTTCTTCGGAGATGAACTAAATTTACATACCTCAGATGTATTCGACTTCTGAACAAGTTTGTGCTTGTTTGCTAATCGATTTGCTCTCCGTTGAAGTTTGTTGACATATCTTATTTTATGTTTGTACTTGAAACAATTAGAGAGTACATGACCTTTAAAAGTACAATAAGAACTTGTCAATGTGGATGACGGTTCAGGCACCATGGCCAAGCATGCTGCTAAACAAATTGAGGTACCTAAAACATGTAAGATAGAATTTTCAGTAGACAGGGTAAAATCCATTTTATCCTCCAAGGTGGTCGAAGAAGTTTCTCCAGGAAGAATATCAAGATTGATGTACGTATTGCTACAATTAAAAAAATTAATATTTTTGCCAAGGAGTGCAACACTTGATTTTTCATCTTCATTTGAATCATAGTGATCAGACATTTCATCAAGAGTTGCAGCAAGACCTTTGTTTCCAGTGTATTTTCTATGATTTGGATACTTATTAGCAAAATGACCAAAACCTTTACACTTGAAGCACTGTGGCATATCCTCATCATCAGTATCGATAATGTCCCTATTTATATGAGGGGCACGATCATGAGGTTTAACTGATGACCTGGGTTTATCTCTGATGAACCGTTTACTTCTCTTCAAAAAAAGATCTCTAAACTGTCTTGTGATCAGTGAGACTAAGTTGTCAAGATCTTCATCTGATGAATCAGTCTCAATAGGATCAACCACAAAGTTTCCAACACTTTTACTTTTATCAAGTAATTTAGTATTCTTTTGTGCTTTGAAAGAAATATCCTTTTCAGATTTGGATATATGCTCATGATCAAAGATCTTTAACTTCTCAACAAGAGTATTTCTGGAAAGCGCTTCAAGGTTATTTCCCTCAACGATGGCATGTTTCTTAGAATCGTATCTAGCTGGCAACGATCTGAGAATTTTCATCACAATGTCCTTTTCAGGAATAGTCTTACCTAATGCAAAAGAAGCATTAACAATTTCAGACATTTTGTGATTAAACTCATCAAATGAATCTTCGTCAGCCATACGAAGTTTTTTCCAATCAGAATTTAGGTTTTTAAGCCTATCTTCCTTTTCAGAGGTATTCCCTTCAAATACAGTTTCTAAGATATCCCAAGCATCTTTTGATATATTGCATGTAGTCATATGGTGCTGAAGATCTGGGGTAATGGCATGGATGATCGCATTTAAACCGTCAGAATTTTTATTTGCAGCGAGAATCTCGTCTGGTTCATACGCACCAATATCCTTTAGAGCAGTTACACAATTTACAATAACCATTGGAGGATCATATCCATTAACAACACGAACCCATGATTGAAAATCACGCTCTTGGAGAAAGGCACGCATATCAATTTTCCACCATAAGTAATTCAAGCTATCGAAGACTGGCGGTACGTTTATAGAGATAGCACTTCTGTCCATAGGGTCAGATTGCTTTAAACACAGACTTATGAGGTCTTAGCGTGTTTGCCTGCTCTGATACCAATTGAAAAAGCGGGGGTCTAACAACCACACCAAATATTTCGTTCGGAAATCTGTATGGACTAACTTCAATATAATTCCAAGAGAATCAACTAGACAGTCAGACTCAATCAAGGAAAGATATCTAAGAGTTATATGTCTTTCTCAAATCAATCAACAAATCAACAGGATGGAATATGTGAACAGATTGGTATGAGAAATAGTTGAACGGTACCAAATACCAATGTTTAAGTGTCAATCAATTTCTATCAACAACCAAAGGTTGTATTTACCAATTGATTGAATTACGCACAACCTGTGATTTCAATTATATAAACAAATATAATGCGGAAAAGAAATAACACAGACACCAGAAGTTTTGTTAACGAGGAAACCGCAAATGCAGAAAAAATACGGGACCTAGTCCAGTGTTGAACACCATACTGTATTAAGCCGCTACAGACACTAGCCTACTACAAGTTAAGTTCGGACTGGAATGTAGTTGAGCCCTAACCAAGTCTCACACCGATTAAGGTACAGTCGCGTTCCTTATGTCTCTGAATCCAAGCAGGACTCTACGCACTTGATTCCATTAGTTGATCTCACCCACAACTAAGAGTTTCTACGACCCTAAGTCGATGACTTTATAAACAAATCTGTCACCCACAGATAAGTCTATTCTGATAGATAAATCTCACTCCCACAGAAGTACCTATGAAGTTTTGTTCCTTCTTTTGATAAATCAAGGTGAACAGGAACCAATTCATAATCCGGTCTTATATTCCCGAAGAACAGCCTAGAAATCTCAATCACCTCACAATAACTTAACTATATGGTAGTAGAACAAGTTATTATGGAATCACAAAGAATGAGATTAAAAGCGTTGTGATTACTTTTTATATCTTACCTATCAGAGATTAATCTCGAGCAAATATCAGAGAAGATAGTACTCAATACGATAGAATAAGTAAGATAAGAACACGCAACTACAGAGAAAATAGTTGGGTCTGGCTTCAGAATCCCAATGAAGTCTTTAAGTCGTTAACCTATAATGGTTTTAGGAAAAACCTAGGTTAAAGGAGAATCGACTCTAGTCGCAACTAGTATCACACAAAAGTGTGGGGATTCGGTTTTCCAGTTGCTAGAGTTCTCCCTTATATAGTCTTCAAATCAGGGTTTGATAGGTTTGAAACAAAGCAATTAATATTCACCGTTAAATGAAAACCTGATTTAATATTCAAGCTAAGTTTGCTTAAAACCAAAGCAATATCTCTCTACCGTTAGATGGTCTTAGTTTGTTACACACAAATGAAATATACCTTCATTTAGATATGGGTAACTGTACCTAAACGTGTATATTGAGTTGGCTCAACAATAGTTAACCGAAGTTAGCCATATGAACACTTTTGTATTAACCACATTCATCTAACACTTCTAGGTCAAATATGATGATCAATCAAACATGAAAGATAATCAAATGAATCTAATTGTGTTACTCATAGAGTTGTTGAATTGTTTATCTTCTCATAGAAGTATACAAGACACAATTGAAACAAAATCGGATTTGATTCATGATTGTACAAAGTACTTATTCAAGAATCAATTCATGAACATTAATCCACGGTTCGCAAAGATTGCATTCCTTAATTTATAAATGTATTTGTTCATGTGTATGAAATCATACTAAACAGATTTTAGAAATTTAACCACTTAGTTTGCAAATGGGTACGCAAACTTAAGTTCCGGGCTTTGGTCTTGTCCGACAGTTCGCAAACCGGAATGCATAATGTCGTCCCGGACCTAACTCAGGTAGAACCGTTCGCATACTGGTATGTATACTTGGTTCCCGGACTTTAAAAGTTAAAACCGTTCGCATACTGGTATGCAAACTTGGTTTCCGGACCTGAATCATACCACCACAGTTTGCATACTGGTATGCATACTGTGCTATATCCAGACAAAGGTTAATTGTTCTAAACTCCCATTTCGATCATTGAAACATCCTTAGAAGACGACAATAACTATCTCACACAAACTATTAGCTTATAAGTATTTTTCAAGTGATCGAATGATCAATACGAAACATTCCGAGTCGATATCAAATGACTGTCTCACACAAATCATGTAAGATGTTTCAAGGAAATTTTCACATGATCATCTTTTGACTTATTATTTATTTTCCAACAAATAAATTGTTTCCAACTAAACCCGTCAAGTATAATGATGAACGTAGCTAAAGCAAAAAGCTTCCAACACATATTTCGATAAATATATAACCGAGTTAAACTCAGCTCAAAATATCAAATGTGTATAATGTAAAAGTCTATATAGCTATACGACTTAGTCTCAATAGGAGATAAAATAGAATAAACTTCTGAGTGATAGATAAGTTTTAGTCTCCACATACCTTTTGTTGATGAAGTTCCTCCAAGATCTCCTCAGTAGATCATCGTCTTCAATCGATGAACGACGTGAAGTCTAAAGCTCAACTACACATTCTATCCTAATCTGAGACATAGCTATAAGTAGACTAGAAATCAAGACTTATAGTTTTGATCACCTAAACTTGACAAACAAGCTTGAGATAGCAACGCTTGCGAGTTCGACCGAGCAGTGCTCTAACATGTTTTGGTATTATCTTGTTTATATTCGGTGATTGTCATTCTTCTCAGCACATTAACAAAGGAAATAAAGATGGACTTTATATCAGTTCCACTCGAAGAGTCCAATCTTATTGTTTGTATGAAAAAGTAAGTAGGTCAATATGATACTTCATTCTTCCGTTTCTTATAATCTAATTCAGAGACTAATAGGGACCTAATTTACTCAATATGCAGATATTCCATGCTGATTACACATTCCTTCGTAGGTCTCATCCGATGTGAGGAAATTGATTCAACGTATTCTGGATCCAAATCATTTAACTATCAGTTTGCAAAACCAACAATGCTCTGATTACTTTATTTTGTTTACTTTACAATTATGTTAAGTGTTAAAAAAAAATCTTGTAGAGGATAACCATTCCAGAAATTTTGAAAAATGAATAGTTGAAGAAGGGATACTTATTTTGAGAGTGTGAGATAGGCAGTAACACAATGGATCTTTTACTGAATCAGTAAGCTATTTTTTATATTAAATTCATGTCGAGTAATCATCAACTTTAGGTCCTCTTTTTGATTATTTTACTTTGGTCCACACTTTGTAGGAACTACAAGAGATAGCCTTAACAATAATTGGCGGTGGAACTCTTCAGTGAGCTACTATTAATCATCTATTTTTTTTATCATGTCGAGTAATTATTAATTTCAAGTTATATTTTTGATTCTTGTACTTTGCTTCAAACTTTGTTGGAACAACAAGAGGTATCTGCAACGACAATCGAAGGAGAAACTCATTTAGTAAGCTACTATATGTTGATCATCGGTTTTTCTTTTAATTCATGTCGAGCAATCGTTTCACATTCTGTTTTTGATTCTTTTACTTCACTTCAAATTATATTGGAACGAACCACTAGAGCTAGCTCATTCAGTAAGTTACAAGTAATGCTTGATTTTTGTGTACACTTCACGGACTTCATGCTTTCAAACCCTTAAGTGTTGGTGGTGATGGTAGTGAGATCTTCCTATCAACAATAATGAGTTAAAGATAAGATGGTTAGTGAGTATTTTTGCTTCATTGGTATAGAGTATTGCTTTCCTTTTCCTCCATATATTTCTTACTTGAAGATACTATGTTATTAGGAGCTTGTCCTTTCTGGATACCTAGTTGGATCCTGCATTCATGTCGTAGAGATCAAGATGAGAGATATAGAGAGCAAAGGGAAAAATCTGCATCTCAAGTAAAAAGTGGGTTTAATTGTGGTAAATTGCTTGGATTTGTGAGCTTAGTGGTCCCTCTTTATCTGCTTTTGAGGTGTATTCGCTTCATTTTGGATATCTAGCGAAAGAAAATTATCTCAATCTTTCTAAAATTGCAGAAATGGAGAAATGAGATTTGTGTAAGTTTATCATCCCTGCGTATGTCAGAAAAACCATCATAGATATTGACATTTTTTGGCCTTTATTGATTGAAAACTGCGTAGGTTCTTTTAATTTGTAGCAGTTGGAAAATAACAATTTTATTACCTCTATTAGCTCTTCATATGTTCTTGTTTTGGTATACAAGTTATCGTGGTGGTGTAGATTGTGACGGACACCCTGTAATGTTTGTTGTAGGAGCCCACTTTCTACTGTGATGTATCGATCTGAAGCACTTTGTGCTCTATGTAGTAAAGGTTAAAAATTATGTATTTCATCCTTGCATACGTATGGCCTAACATCTCTTATTACTGCCTTCTGGCATATAACTCTACTTGAGAATTGATAATACAACTAATATTCTTCTTATATTCCAGTGTTTGAACCTGTTACAAAAGACTTATTCCATCATCTGCTTTCACTCTGCAGCATCTTTTAGTAATTTTTTGAGTATTTGGTTCATTTATTATGCTTTTGGGTTTAGCATTGGAACTAGCGGTGGTAGTTGGGTCTGTGCATGGAAGGTGGGGATTGGGAAGTGGGGTGATAGATGATTTCGTATGTTTGGTATATGATAACTACATGGTAGACTGTTTACTGATTCAACGTGTTCTTTAGTTAATGAATATTGTTCTGATATTATTCAACCAACTGATGGTTTATGCTTTCATAGGTTATTGTTGAGTTTATTTGATCAAAGCTTATTGGATTTGTGACTTCAAGAACAGAGCTTTCCTGATATATGTATAGTTATTTTGCAGGGCTATGTTTCATTTATTGGTTCTTACCTCCACTTGTATGTGTACTGCAGATTGATAATGCAATTGATCTTGTGATCCCAAGGGGGTAGCTATGAATCAAAGAAAGAAGTTGGTGATTTAGATGAGATAATTCTAGAGTGTACGAGGTATAGCTTCATATACTCTGAATCTATCTATGGTTATATGAGTTAATTGCTTTGTTTTTTTGTATTTTGGTGTCATAATTATTAAGTAGACACTAGCCACTAGAAGAGAAATATGAGACTGCTTGGATTTGTGACACTTATTGCACTCAATTAGTTTGCCTAGTTCAGTAAACAGTCTTATTGCTATCAAGCCAAAAATGTAAGAAGGGGTATGTTTAATTCAGTTCACCGTCTTATTTCATGTACCACCATTTTCCTTGAAAGTGTTGCGAAGAGTGGTCAACAAACCAACATAAGAAACTTATAGTTGATAGTGTAGCCCTTAATCTTAGGATTTTCTCGCATCATAGTAATGACATGGTTCTAATAATCTCTAGATTGTTTAAAGCTGAATGCCTGGATTTTGAGTATATATTTTTATGGTAGTTTCTTTGTACTTTCGTTGTAGAATTGTGTTAAACTCATGCCTTCAGTACGGTGTGGTTAAAATTTTAATGATGCTGTCATTGAAGATCCTTATCTAATTCCAAATTGATAGGTAGTTGAATGGACGCAACACCCAGTTGAGAGAGGCATTGAAGTATGTTATAGCAAAGCAGAAGTATCCTTAAGCGTGTGATTCCAAGCATCGCCACTGTAAGGTCATATCTCTCTTCCTGTCTCTCTTTTATATATATAATGACAAGTACTTAATTCAATGTTGCATATAGATGGATATTAAACTTCAGGTGTATATATATAACAAGATAATTGGTCAACCATATACACCTTGTTTTGTGTTTCCTGGTCATTGAGTAGACTGTAGAGTAATCCCAATTATTGAGGAATTTTTTTTCCTTATGGCTGCAAAAATATTGCTTGGGATGCAGAGTAATCTCAATTATTTGAATGTACAAGTGAAAACTTCCTGCACCTGTATGAACGTTGAGTTGTCTCATTCGAGGTGGAACTTAGATTGCTGGAAATTTTCTACCACAACATTCATATTGTATTGTGTATACCAATGTGCTTGTTAGATTTATGCTAAAATATTTTAGTATCTACTGTCATAAGTGCCTAGTATTGATTTTGTGCACCTTTCGCTTTGACAGAGAATTGTAAGAGAAATCCAAGATGGGAAGCGCTAACACTATCTAAAAGAGCGGACTTGTTTGAGTTCATCGTCCGGCAATATCTTGTTTTGCTGGTTTGTAGTTGTCTTTATGAACCAGAGAACTTAGATATGACTTGTATGAATTCAGATTTGATTACTTCTTTTTGAACTGTGTAACAAATATAATTATTTTTATTTAAATGGCCATTTTTCGAATTTATAAATTCGAGTTTTATTTCAGGGTGATTTGAGTTTAATTTCAGATTTATTTCATCCCAGTACTGCAGTCAGACAAATCTGATATGGAATTCAGCTGAATCAGCTTCGAAATTCAGCTGAATTTCTATTGTTTTATATTATAAAATTAAATCTACGACGTACACTAGGTGCCGTACCTAGCGATAACTCGAAAGTATCGTAATTGAAGAGTCAAATTGAAAGCGTCGTTCCATAAAAAAACACTAAATCTACGGCACTTTCAACGACACCTCCAAAGTGTTGTATATATCGCTAATACGACACTTTTCAACTATCTTAAAACAACCTTTTTCCATTAGTGAAGTAAGTTTGCTTTATTGTTTTGGAACCATAATGACCTGATTATAACCGTTAAACCGATAAATGTGTAATATCACATGTGATTTTATGAAAAATTTCGGCGATTTTCGTCGTCAGAAAATTTCAGATTTGTGTCTTCTTGCCAAAACGTCTGTAGAATCTTAATCAGAAGTCGGAATGAAGTGGTTGACCTCTCATTCTTTATCTAAGAGGAAGATGTAATTTCTGCAAAAACAATTTCTTGATTTGGAGTCCATTTGGTAGGTGAAAAGGTCCTGACACCGAAAATTCAGAACTTTCTAGGAAAAATTCTGTAGGTTTTCAGCTGTCATGGAGTCGAGAGTTTCAGTCGCCATTTATAGCTCGTTTATCTGATTAATGCGCCTTTTTAGTATGTTGTAGAAAACATCCATACGAATCATTGGATATATTACTCAACCCTATATTCTTGACTTATTAATGCCATTTTCAGTTATTCCTAAGGGCAGTGTAAAAAAAAAGTTTTTGACGGAGTTTTTACAAAATGACCCGTAACCTTTCTATACTACATGCCATGTCCCAAAACACTTGTTAATGAATGTTTTGGTTGCTAATGGACATATTTATTTGGTTGAACATTTTTAGAATCATACACAATGCTCATTAATATGAGAATGATGTTCTTTCTTTACATTGTTTTCAAATAAATGTTTTTTTAGCCAACTTGAGCTATGTGGACTGTATGTTTGAGTATTAAAACTTTGAATTGCTAATGATAGGTCCGGCCGAACTACCGTTACTGATTCAGGGTTGTCACAGTTGGTATCAGAGCCCGTGATCCTTATGGACATGTGGCGTTATGAGGCACACTTAATTTAGGTACTTAGGTTTTTGCTTACGTTTGACGTAATAGTTGTTTTTGACTATTTTCTCTAAGTAGAATGAATGTTGATTTTGCTTTTCCTTTTGTTCTAGTCATGTCAGGAAGAAGAGGAACCAGAAACACGAGAAATACTGGGAATGGGGAAGCTCCTGATGTTGTTGAGGTGATGAGGTTGATGACTCAAACTCTAACGACGACAATGGATAATCAAAGTGCTTCCCTTACGGCTCTCATTCAGAACCAGAATGGGAATCATAATGCGCCGCCACCACCACCAGGTGGAGATGATAATGGTAACCCACCAGGTGGTGGTGAGAAAGCAGCATGGTTGAACTTACTGGAGAAGTTTGTGAGATTGAAACCACCTCAATTTGAAGGTTCATCTGATCCACTAGTAGTTGACAAGTGGAAGGAAGACATCGATAAAATCTTTATGTCTATGAGGTGTACACCAGTTCAAAGGCAACAACTTGTTGTTTTCCAACTATCCGGTGAGGAAAGAAAGTGGTGGATGAATTCAGCGATGGGGTTGGATCAGAATACTCTCACTTGTGCTCAATTTTGCGAAAGGTTTGATGCAAGGTATTTCCAAGTCACTGTGAGACATAAAAAGATTAAGGAGTTTGCTGATTTGGAACAAGTTAAGCATATGATTGTCGATGATTATCTTGATTGTTACATTAGTTTACAGCGTTTTGGGTACTTTATGACCCATGATGAAGATAAGTCAGCTAGAAAATTTGAGAATGGTTTAGGGGTCCATATAAGAGGTCAGGGGATTAGCTATTGTTTCCCTACGTTCCAACAAGTTGTGGATAGTGCTAGAGCTACGGAAGCTGATTGGTTAAGGAATAAGGAGACAAAATAGAGAACTTCTATTACTACGAGGCAAGGAAACAACTACCAAAACCAAGGTAACAGGAACAAGGGTAATGAAGACAATCATAGTGATAGAAACAATTCGAGTGGTTGGAAGAGACAAAGGTCTTACAATGGGAACGTGAATGCTACATCTACCTTTTACTGCTACAATTGTTGGGATCCTGGACATAAGAGTGATCGTTGCACTAATCCTAAATGACCAAGGCCAGCGACACTAAATGATACCCAAGGACCCGCCAAACATACTAGAGTTCAGCAACATAATAATCAAGCAATAAATAGGAGAGAACAAACTCTAACCATGCTCTTGTGCCGCAAAAAGAGCAAGTGCCCGATGGAGTTGTGGAAGGTATGTTCCTCATCCATAAAAAGCTTGGTAGGATCTTGTTTGATTCTGGTGTAACCCATTCGGTAATGTCACCTTTAGGAAAAACTACCTTGATTGATCATATAGTTAGGGGATGTAATATACAGTTAGGGAGTTTAGATTTTCCCACTGATTTATTTGTGCTTGATATGGTTGGTTTCGATGTTATATTGGGGATAGATTGGATATCGGCCTATCATGCAATGCTTGGTTGTCAAGGGAAATTCATAGTATTTTCCATACCAGATTAGCAAGGCTTCTTCGTTGTTACTACTACAAAGGAGGCTCCTCCTAAAGCTTACTTTTGTGGGTACATGAAGAAGACTGTACTGTTCAGGTTGACCCTGAAAAAGCGGGGGTATAACAACCTCACCCAATATTTCGCTTAGCAATCTGTATGGACTAACTACAATATACTTTCAAGAGAATCAACTAGACAGTCAGACTCAATCTTAATAAAAGTATATCAAAGAGTTATATCTCACTTTCTCGATTTAATCAGCAATCAAACAAATAGGAATTTGTGAGCCCGGTTGAATATAAGAAATGACTTGGACGGTATAAAAAACCAATATCCAAGTGTCAATCAATTTAATCAAAAACCCAAAGGTAGGATTCATAATTGATTGAACTTACGCACAACCTGTGATATTTCAATTATATAGAAATATAATGCGGAAAAGAAATAACACAGACACCAGAAATTTTGTTAACGAGGAAACCGCAAATGCATAAAAACCCCGGGACCTAGTCCAGATTTGAACACCACACTGTATTAAGCCGCTACATACACTAGCCTACTACAAAGCTAACTTCAGTCTGGACTGTAGTTGAACCCTAATCAATCTCACACTGATTCAAGGTACAGTTGCGTTCCTTACGTCTCTGATCCCAGCAGGATACTACGCACTTGATTCCCTTAGCTGATCTCACCCACAACCAAGAGTTGCTACGACCCAAAGTTGAAGACTTAATAAACAAATCTGTCTCACATAGAAAAGTTTATTGAATAGATAAATGTGTCTCTCACAAATATACCTACGAGTTTTTGTTCCGTCTTATGATAAATCAAGGTGAACAGGAACCAATCGATAACCCGGACTTATATTCCCGAAGAACAGCCTAGAATTATCAATCACCTCACAATAATCTTAATCGATTAACGAAACAAGATATTATGGAATCACAAACGATGAGACGAAGGTGTTTGTGACTACTTTTCTATCTTGCCTATCGGAGATATAAATCTCAAGCCAATCTTACGATTGTACTCAATCACGATAGAAACAACAAGATCGGATCACGTAACTAAAGAGAAAATAGTTGGGTCTGGCTTTACAATCCCAATGAAGTTTTTAAGTCGTTAACCTACAGGATTTCGTGAAAAACCTAAGGTTAAAGTAGAATCGACTCTAGCTTATGCAACTAGTATCACACAGGAAGTGTGGGGATTAGGTTTCCCAGTTGCTAGAGTTCTCCTTTATATAATCTCCAAATCAGGGTTTGCAATCTAAGTTACCTTGGTAACAAAGCATTCAATATTCACCGTTAGATGAAAATCTGATTAGATTCAAGATAATATCTTTCAACCGTTAGATCGAACTTAGATACAAATGAAATGCACCTTCATTTAGGTTTGGGTAACCATACCTAAACGTGCACACCTAGTCGGTTCAACAATAGTTAACCAATGGTTAGCCATATGAGCACTTTCATATCAACCTTATTCATCTTCACCATAACTAGTTCAAGTGACTCAAATGAACTAGTTAGAGAGTTGTTCAATTGCTTAGATCTTATAGAAGTATACAAGACACAATTGAAGCAAAATCGATTTTGATTCACTCGAACCAATTCATGAACATTATAGCCACGGTTTGCAAAGATTGCATTCCTTATTATATAAATGTTTTAGTTCATGAACAAACCGATTTTAGAAAGTAACCTACTTAAGTATGCAAACGGGTACGCATACCTAAGTTGTCGGACCGAGTTTTGTTACGCCAGTACACGTACGGGTGCGCATACCAATTCACACTTCCAAACACCAGCAGAAATTCACGGACTTGAAACTTCCGCCTTTAGGCCTCGTTGAATTCCATTCACGTGCCGCGCCTTTAAGGTGACTCTTTACCCTTTACACATCTGGTAGATTTAAGCGCTCTTACAGGGCATTGGAATAACCGATCTATGGCACCTTTGAAAGTCCTATGTTCAGCAGTAATAACGGAAGCGTAGAAAGGTTTCGTCAACAAGAAACTTACGATTCTGATTCAACATTCATGGGGCATAAAGCAGATATGGCGAAGTAGGTAGTGGTACTGGGTGGACGGTCTATCCTCCCTTAAGTGGTATTACCAGTCATTCTGGAGGAGCAGTTGATTCAGCAATTTCTAGTCTTCATCTATCTGGTATTTCATCGATTCTTCTTAATTTTGGCACCCTCTAGAAAAAGATCCTTTTTTTGGATTTTCGCTATAATTCGAAGATATGGATCGCTCCGATGATCTCCTAAACCCATATCCTCACTTTCTTTTGCATAGGTCTTAGGAGGCAGTGCGGAGCCGTTCGTGCCTTGCGTCAGCCTTTGATCTCGAAGAGCCAGAAGGGCCAAAGCACAACAAGCCTACCCATCATCAAAGCAAAGCCCATGCAAGCCGAAAAGAGCTCTATTGTGCGTTTGTTTTTTCCATATTGCAAAAGCAAAGAAAGGAAAGTCTCGGATTTAGACTTCGGTACGCATACTTGCCCGAGATTCCAACAACCGCCGGTACGCATACTTTAGGTTCCCAGTTTTGGACTTTTACACAAATGTGAGAACACACTATGTTTATATCCAAACACGGTTACTTGATCTAAACTCTCATTTCAATCATTGAAACTTTCTTAGAGGATGTTATAATAGGTTTTATTCACAAACTATTTTCATCAAAGCGATTTTCAAGTTATTGAAATAATCAACATGACTTTCGTCACGAGTAAAGATGAACTTGGCTAAAGCAAAAGCTTACCAACACATATTTCAAGAAATAGATAAGCGAGTAAAGATAAACTCGGCTTGAAATAGCAAATGTGTATAATTGAAGTCTATATAGCAATACGACTTTTGTCTCAAAATAGGAAAATAAATAGATAGACTTTTGAGTGATAGATAAGTTCAAGTCTCCACATACCTATTTGTTGATGAAGTTCCACAAGTTCCCTTGAGTAGTTCTTCGTCTTCATTCGATGAACGCCGTGGAGTCTAGAGCTCAACTACACTTATTATCCTAGTCTGAGACTTAGCTATAAGTAGACTAGAAATCAAGACTTATAGTTTTGGAACCTAAACTTGATAAACAAGCTTGAGATAACAACGCTTGCGAGTTCTACCGAGAAATGCTCTAACAATCTCCCCCTTTATCAATTTTAGTGAAAAAACTATCAATACATATGGAATACAAAACAAATAAACTTTGTAGCTTCTCTTTCAAATGCTTGATCTCATTGGTTCTTCAACATTACTCGAAATCTTTGTCACTTCCAAGTACTCCAATGATTCCAAAGGTATTCAATTCAGCATCATCGTTGTTTAAGATCCGTAGCCATAACAATGAGAAAACAATAGCTCTCAATCATTCTTATATAGTGTCATAGCATTATTACACAACATCAAAGTTCAATTGTATCACAACTTCGACAACAATACTACGGTGATATGTATCACCCCCCCCCCCTCCTTAGTCAATACTTCTTCTCACATGAAAACCACTCCCCCTTACATAATGATCCGTAAACCATATGTATTTGTAGTGTGAACTACACATTAATTCTCCCCCTTTTTGTCAATAAAATTGGCAAAGGTACGGAAATTAGTGGGATCCTAATGAATTTCCATAGAGATACTTCATGACCAAAAGAAAAGCACATATCAACTTTTTTAGATGCAATCATATAGCCGAAACTAAATGCATTCATCAAGGAGTTTATAAAGATACAAGATAACCCCTATAATATTCCAACCGCACTCCCCACAAAGATTTGGCAATTAAGCACAAGTTCAATTAAGAACTCTCCCCGATAAAATTTCATTCCAAAAGGAACAACAAGAGCGACCTTACTTTCACAAGAAAAGAAGGATTTCTTTGGACATTAACAAATCACATAAGAATATGAATTTGTATCCAAAAATCTCAATTAAATTAACCACAAGAGAACCCATGATTAATTTAATCGGAAATGCTCACATAAGAAAAACTTACGGAGCCGCACAGTATTTACATAAAGATATGGATCAGGGAAGATCAATACTGCGGAATAAACAAAGATTTATTCTATTTTTCATCACTATTTGCACAATGACATATAATAAACTTTAATCTTTGTAAACAAAAGTTCATCCTTTCTTCCATCAATATTTGCATAATGACATAAAAGGCTTAACTTTTGTTTTGTCAAAAGTTCATTCTATCTTTTATCAATACTTGCATACTGACATATGAAAGACTTAACTTTTGACCACGTATGGGACAATCACAGTTCACGGACGCAAACACACATATCCCATAACAAGTTGCAATATATAAAACCATAAAGATTAATACTGCAAAATCATCTTCCAAATAAACTTTAGAATTTAAATAAATAAATCTAAAAACATTGCAAGATGAAAATCGTTGGAAATAGCTATGTGTACTCACAATAATGGCTATTCCAAACCCTAGTTATCTTTCTTAAAACACAAGAATAAATTCTCATAAGAAGTTTCCTAGACATTAAGACCTTTGAAAAATTCTTTATCGTCCCCGAACTCCTTGTCATCAACAGCCATTGGGACATAAGGTTCATGAAGATAGGAGTTGATATCAATAAACCTTCTTGACTGATGCCGAACCAGGGCCTTCTGAATCTCAAGATTCCTAAATGAAAAAGCCTTTATTTGCTGCACTTCCTTTCTTAATTCCTTCAATTCTTCAAGAACACCAGAAAATTTCTTAAGATTTGAAGGGACAGCTCTTGGTTTTCTCATATTCCGCCTTTTTATTTTCAAATTTGAGTGAAAAAGAGGAATGTCTTTTTCCTTCATGATTGATGGCTTAACAATCATGTTAACATCTTTTCCATCAAAAGTTATGATGCTTGGAGTCTCCATAACAATATGGGTTTGTGAGAGGAATTTCTCAAAACAAGCTCTACAAGCAAACTTGTGATAAAAGAGTTTCTTAGTGAAGGAAAAAGGAATGTAGGGTTACGGAACCTTTATACACTTAAAGGATTTACGTACGGACAACTCATACCCTAAAGAAGGCAGAATTGTCTATAATACCCCTCTTTTTTATTGATATAACAGAGAAAAATCTTTTCAAAAACAATCAGATAAGAAAAGATGGAAGAATTCCAAAACAATTCAAAAGCAAAAGAAAACACACATTTTTTTCTTTTAAAGTCTGTGAAGTGCCAACTCTTGTCTCTTTTGAACCAGGCACATGCGATAAGACGCATAACCAACACAATTAATTTTTGCTGGGGTGAACAACAATCTGTCCACCATACTTTTCTTGAATGGAATTCCTAGTTCTCTTTTTCCCAGACTGTTCAGACCAATAAATTTTTGTTAATGGTCTAGACACATCTTTTTAAATTAACTTCTTTGGAGAAGAGATAGGATTACATACCTCAATCGATTTCTGAACACTTTTGAGCTTGTTAGCTAATCGATTTGCTATTCGTTGAAGTTTGTTGACATATCTTATCTTATGTTTGTACTTGAAACATTTTGAAAACTCATGACCTCTGAGAGAACAATAAGGACATGTCAACCTGGAGGAAGGTGTATACATCTCATCTGTGCAGGCTGCAAGACATATGGTGGAACCTGCAAAATCTGAAAAAGAGTTTCCAGTAGAAACAGGTAGATCAATTTTTTCTTCCAGATCGGTTGAGACTTCTTCTGAAAGAATATCAAGATTGATGTATGTATTGCTATAATTATCAAAATCAATATTTTCACAAAGAAGTGAAACACTTGACTTTTCGTCTTCATTAGAATCATAGTTGTCAGACATTTCATCAAGAGTTGCAGCAACACCTTTGTTCCCAGTGTATTGTTTACGATATGGACACTCATTTGCAAAAGGGCCAAAACTTTTACACTTAAAGCACTGAGGCATATCATCGTCATCAGTTTCATCATTATCTCTATTTTTAGGAGGAACACGATTATGAGGTTCAACTGATGACCTGGCTTTATCTCTGGAGAACCGTTTATTTCTCTTCAAAAGAAGATCCCTAAAATGTCTTGTGATCAAGGAGACTGAATTGTAAATATCTTCATCTGATGAATCAGCCTCAGAAGATCATCTTCAGAGATGCAAACACTTTTACTTTTGTCAAGTAATTTAGTGTTCTTTTGTGCTTTGAAAGCAACATCCTTTCCGGATTTGGATGTATGCTCATGATCAAAGATCTTTAACTTCCCAACCAGAGTATTTCTGGAAAGAGTTGCGAGATTAATTCCTTCAACGATGGCATGCTTCTTAGAATCTTATCTAGATGGCAGAGATCTGAGAATTTTCATCACAATGTCCTTTTCAGGAATAGTCTTACCCAATGCAAAAGATGCATTAACAATTTCAAACACTTTGTGATTAAACTCATCAAATGACTCTTCATCTGCCATACGAAGGTTTTCCCAATCGGAACATAGGTTTTGAAGCCTAGCTTCCTTTTCAGAGGTATTCCCTTCAAATACAGTTTCTAAGATATCCCAGGCTTCTTTAGACTTTGTGCAAGTAGTCACATGATGCTGAAGATCTGGAGTAATGGCATGTATGATAGAATTTAAGCCGTCAGAATTTTGCTTCGCAGCAAGGATTTTTTCTGGACTATATCTACCAATATCCTTAGGTATAAATACATCGCCTTCTGTATTAACTGGAGGATCATGGCCATTAACAACACGTACCCATGTTTGAAAATCACGAGCTTGAAGAAAAGCACGCATAGAGATTTTCCACCACGAGTAGTTTGAGCCATCGAAGACTGGTGGTACGTTAATGGATATAAAATTTCTGTCCATATAGTCAGATCGCTACAAACACAGACTTATAAGGTCTTAAACGTGTTTTCCTTCTCTGATACCAATTGAAAAAGCGGGGGTATAACAACCTCACCCAATATTTCGCTTAGCAATCTGTATGGACTAACTCCAATATACTTTCATGAGAATCAACTAGACAGTAAGACTCAATCTTAATAAAAAGTATATCAAAGAGTTATATCTCACTTTCTTGATTCAATCCGCAATCAAACAAATAGAAATTTGCGAGCCTGATTGAATACAAGAGAAATAACTTGAACGGTACCAAAGACCAATGTTCAAAGATCAATCAATTTCAATCAACAACCAAAGGTTGGATTTACCAATTGATTGAATTACGCACAACCTGTGATATTTCAATTATATAAACAAATATAATGCGGAAAAGAAATAACACAGACACCAGAAGTTTTGTTAACGAGGAAACCGCAAATGCAGAAAAAATACGGGACCTAGTCCATATTTGAACAACGCACTGTATTAAGCCGCTACAGACACTAGCCTACTATAAAGCTAACTTCGGTCTGGACTGTAGTTTAACCCTAATCAATCTCCCACTGATTCAAGGTACAGTTGTTGTGACGCTTCGTACCTTTTTCCGGGCTTAAGTGAACCTGTTTAACCGAATTCCATCCTTAGAATGCTTAAAATCCTAATACTCAAGTGCCTTTAACACTCTTAAGTTATCCCTTAGTAATCTCAATAGTGATGATTAGTAGATGTGATGAACACTTAAGCATGTTTTACATGTGTCATCCAAAGAGGTAGTCAGGGGCAATTGGGTAATCTTTTATACATTGAAAATAAAACAGAAAGAATGAGAGGGGGAGATCTTCTTCCTCTTTTGTATTTTCTCTTTCTATGGTAACTGTAGAAAAATGAAGAGAAAGTGAAATCTTGTATCAGGGAGCTTTATAGATATTTGAGTATATGAAGTTCTTCTTAACGCTGCGGCGATTATCTTATTTTTGAAGTGGATTTAGAATTTGGAGGTAAAAACATCTTTTAATTTCCGTTCTTCCATCTTCATATTCTAATTGAATCATGCAAATAGTTTTGGTTAATTATTGAAGTGAAATGATTATTCTTCATGTTATTTTGATATTCTTATGATTCATATCGACTTGAATCAGTGAGAAAATAAAATTAGGGTTCTTATGAAAGTTGGGGATTTTCCTCATATTTGTTTATAATGTCATATTCATGGTAAATGGTTGAACGGGTTTGTGTAGTTTCACCCAAATTCAAGTTGTAATGAAGAGATTTACACACTTCTTTTCTTTCACTTGTAAACCTTAGAAAATCTGTTTTAGTTTTATTGATATCTTGAGATCCGTTGGTTGGATTGCAATGAAATTTATATTTGTAATACTTCTTTGTGTAACGAAAGTACCATAAAAATTTGAAGAACATCTGATCAGTTTAGGTATTCGTAAGTGTGAGCTAAACGCGACTGCATTTTGCAGACTAAAGTGCTGGACAATTTCAGTGATTGCTATGGTTCTCATTACCTGATTATCGGTTTTAGCTGAAATTTGGATATGATGTTTATTACATTATTACTTACTTGCTGTATAAATTTGTCATGTCCCATGACTTATAGGGCACCCGTGTATAAGGGCACCCGTGGTGTAGTTAGTATTGTTAGTATGTGTCTGGCACATGTGCCATTCTTCTACTCTAATATGTATCGGGTTTGTTTTCTCTTTCTTTTCATGGAATAGAATTTGTGTGTTGTTCTTCCCTCTTTTGAGGTTTATCTCTAATCTCTGCAGAGTAGATCCTGTAGAATTAGGCCTGCTTATCCAATTATAATGTAGATCACTATAAGTGGTATCAGAGACGGTCTTTCCTTGGATTGATCATGGCTGATAGTAAGGCTTTAGCTGTTCTTCATGTTCAAGAAGTAATTGCAAGGGGCTTAAAAAATAAACCATCTCATCTTATTCTAGCCAAATGCAAGGTAATTCTAGCAACCAAAACAAAGAAATTGCTATTACTAGAGCGTGAGATATATGTGAGTCAATCTGTTGATGGGACTTGCGAGAGCTTTGAATTAGTTGGATCTGCGTTGAAGGAGGTGACGCTAATGGAGAAAGAAATCAGTCAAAAACTGGAAGAAACTCCTATTGATTCAAGTTTAGATGTCACTCCCAATTCTTCGGATGAAGATGATTCAGGTACTGCTTTGAGTTTTCAATTTCAAGAGATTGCAAAAGCTGGAGTTAATGATTTTGTAAAGAAGAATTTCGTCAAATTGAGCGAGGGTTTCAAACAGGTAGTATTAACCCTAACTCACAGACTAATAATGGCTAACTGTTTTTCCAGTATTACGAATTCTTCTCGTAGCTTATTCGATCGTGGAAAAGACAAATTGAAGTTTGATTCTAAATTGGGGTTTCCTTATTGCATGGGTGTTCAATTTTTGGATAGATTGTATAGGAAAATTGTTCAAAAGCTTGTTTATCACAGTGGGTATCAATCAAATGGGTTTTATGGTGATTCAATTGCTTGTATGCTAGCGGATGATGGTTTTATTACTACTGCTTGGTATATGTTTGATAAAATGCTTGAGTGCGAAGATATGAGAAGATTATTTGATCGAGGAAAGCAATTTGAAGCTATTAACAGGTTATATTTCGCCATACACCTAACTCAATTTACTTCTGCATGTGATACTTCATCTAGTGCTTTGTATACTCGACTGATAATTGATCGAGGAAGAGATTTGGATGGGTCTATTTTAGTGGATCGATACACTGATGAAATTGTGTCGAATTTGTTCATTGGTGCCGGCTAGAAGTTTTACTGGTGAATTCAAATACGTTTTTAATTTTTAAAGATGGTGACAAATATTCTTGTAAGAAGTTGTGGCTTCGCCGTGGCTTTGGTTTCGCTCGAATCTTGTTTGATCGTGGTAAAGATTTGGACGTGCTTAAAAGTGGGAATTCTGTATACGAGCTAATTCTGGAATTTGGGTACTGCCTTGAACTGTTAATTAAGTATCCAGAGGTATGTTTGTTTGTTAACCAAGGTGATGGTTGTGTTACTCGCAAATTGTGTGACAAAATATTTCAGCAAGGTAAATTGGCTGGGAGTATAGAGTGGAGATTGCGTAGTGGGGATTTATCAGATGCCGCGGAAGTCATCTTTGGTGAATCATTGAATATCCGTGTTGGTGTACGTGAACATAGACATGGCTCACACATTATTTTGCTGGCTTTGAAAATTATTTTACAAATTATTTTAAAAATTATATTACTGACTTTTACCATTGTTAAGAGATTCGTCTATCCTTTGTGCCAGAATTTTCCAAATCATTCGCATGAGATCTATAACACCCTTCAAGATAAAGAAATGAGTACTCAGGTAATTCAGTATGCGTCTTGGGTTGTGTTTAATTCCTTTACATATTTTCTGGCTAGTTATGGTCATCAGACTGGAGTTCATAGTGGGTCAGAATGCTTCGGAAGGATCCCAGTAGATAGAGCTGATGAGGATAGAGTTTTAATGGCAGTTAAGCATCCCAATTGGAGTTGTCTGTCCACATCTGACCTTGCACGGTATCTTAATTCTTGTTGCAACCATGTGGTGGGTGTATTCACTTCTCATCCCACTCTCTACTTACTTCCTTGTAACTGTTATTTGTGGGGTTGGGTATATGAAGCAACCAAGAGTTATATCTGGAACAGATTTCTTGCGAGGTTAGTGGGAACTCAGATCTCACTCAGGGTGATTCAAATTTTAAATGTGCTAACGTTGGTGGATTTCTTGAGGTGGAAATTCAAACTGCTTTCAAACAGTTTAAGGAGTACAAGAAATTCTAGTGGGTTGGACCGGGTTGTTATTGTGTTACTGGGATTACCTAGCTCTACAGTTTGTGGTTGTGATAAATGGAGTTTCAGTTGGGTTGAGAATGTTACAAGAATTCTTTTACTGGAAAGTACATGTCTAAGCGTGCTTCCTCTGCAAATTCTCTGTGTTCGTCTTTCGAGCTTGGATTGTCCAGTACTTTCACGGAAGTTATATAAAACCATTCCAGTTCAAGTTAGAGAAGAGCGTATTGAGGTAATTTGGTATGCCTGTTGGTTTGTTTTTCCCACTCATTTATATATTACATCATGTTGTTGCCGGTGGTTGGGGGTTCATAGTGGCCAAGAATACTTAGGCTGGAAGGAAGTCATGGTAAGAGTGGTGGAAGACGCTGCAGCTTTGAAAATAACTCAAATATGCTGTCTTATTAAAGCTTTGGGAGCTATTAATTATGAAGACTGTATTAGGAGTCTACAGCTTAAGAACTGTTTGAGTGTGAGGATATCTACGAGTTATTATTGCTCTCTGGATTTCAAGCTCAGGTTCAAATGTGTCCAGCTCCATACATTCTTGATGCTATCTCTCGAGGAGTTCAAATGGAGAGTGGGAATGCATAACAGGTTCAGAGAAGCCGAATGGAACGAACAGCCATTCACATTAGATATTCAGTTAGAGGTAATATTGTCCTCTTCAGACCCAGGGATTACTAGTCAGTTATGGCAGGTTGCATTATGTAGCTTACATGAATTCTAGACACTCTTTGCAATTTCAACTCCTAATTCAGTTAAAGATCACATCACCAGATTTACCATGCACAAGATGGAGGTAATCTTATACAATTCTGGTTCATGTTGCATTGATTGGAGTTGGCAGATCATTTACTTTTGTAAAAGAGAGCTATATGGTTCCATTGTTGTTGGGACTGTGGGAATCCTTCGCAGACAGTTGTGGCAGGTGGAGTTCAGGGCCTTGCAAAATAAGAAGCTTGAGCTGATTCCCAGCAGTAAAGAAGTCATCTTCTCAATAAGAGATGGGAACGAGAAGTTTTCTGTGCTAGAAGACAACCTGAAGGTTCATGCTCATGGCTCAACTGGAAGTAAACTACGGTCTATGATTCTCAAAGGTACACATACAGTCAATTTCAATGTTATTCCTAAGTTGTTACCCAAGGTTGTGAATGGCGCTTTTACTAGTATTTACCCAGACGTGAGTTCAACTTATATGGGCCTTGGCATTGAAGATCGTATGGGTCACATCTCTTACAGTGTCTGCAACAACTATGCATCTCTTCATCCCCGCTCATTCCATTTTCATATCTGCCATCCTTGAGGACAAGGATGATTTGAAGGGGTGGGATTTGTCATGTCCCATGACTTATAGGGCACCCGTGTATAAGGGCACCCGTGGTGTAGTTAGTATTGTTAGTATGTGTCTGGCACATGTGCCATTCTTCTACTCTAATATGTATCGAGTCTGTTTTCTCTTTCTTTTCATGGAATAGAATTCGTATGTTGTTCTTCCCTCTTTTGAGGTTTATCTCTAATCTCTGCAGAGTAGATCCTGTAAAATTAGGCCTGATTATCCAATTGTAGTGTAGATCACTATAAAATTTCAGGAAGATCAGAGTACTTTAGATACCCCAAAGTGCGAGCGAACCAGGACTGATTTCTGCAGGTCGGTAGTGCAATCAGTCAACTTGTGATTTGTACAATTTAATAACGAACCATTAGAGTGTGGCTATTTTGTAACACGCTGTAGTACCTTGAGTCCTAGGTCTACCATAAAAGTTTTGAGACGATCGGATGAGTCTAACTACCGTAATAGTTTTACTATTATGGTACATTACCATTTCTATTTCTTGATTATTTGACTAAGCTTAAGTAAATGATGGCAATGAAGAGCCACTAAAGTTCACCCCTGTAATATGAATTGCTCTTACTATGGTGTTTGTTGCGACTTCACCATCTCCACTTAATGACACCGCTAATGGTTGCCTAATTCTCACTTTTATGGTACATTACCATTTGTAGATTATATATCACTTTTGTTGGTGGTCTTATGAATGGCTGGATATCCTAGTTTTGTATCTTCAATGTGTTTATCAATGCCTATACATATATGTGTACTCCGTAAGGTAATTCTGGGTACTACATGTAGATAATTGATTCTGATTGGGTATTTAAACATGTCCCAAGTGTTGTTTGACTTCCATAAGATTACTGTCAGTGTATGGTTATAGTATTTTCGGACTTCGTTAATTGTTTAGTTAAATTTCGTTGAATTTGCAAATCATTGTCATTCTTCTGTGGTGTAAATGTATAGTGCTAGCTATTGTAAGTCTGACATTAGTTTACTGCCGTATTTCTATGAGATATTCTCTGGATGTGTTAGTCAACTTTCGCTGGGTAAGCTTTCCCTTTATAAGTTTATTTTTGAAATTTATAAATGTTACTTTAAATATTGTTACTGGAAATGAGATATTCTCTGGACTGCTACAAGTATACCTTGTTCTGTTTCACTATCTCATGCGAGTTTGTTTAGATGGATTGCCTATTTAGATATCGCTTCTTGTTGTGCCTTAAAGTTCCATCATAATGATAGGTGTTTTGAATTATATGTGATGTAGCTATGGGGAACCCACACCATACGAATAGACATGAGATGTAGCTAAGTAATTGATATGGTGTTCCTATCCGCATTTATCATGTCACTGAGAAAATTATTGGTGTTTTAGTCTAAATTTACATGCCCGGTGGCTAGACTCGCATAACTTTGTTTTATTTTATTTTACTTGTTAGTGGCAAATCTTAACAAGGATCGACTATATTGCTAGTGTATGAGAAATGCAAGGAATGTAGTTTTATTAATTTCGGTTACTTAGACCCCTTTTACTATAAATTTTGTGCATGTACTTAGTGTGACCTGGTTATTTGGATTTGTTGTGCGTGTCCGCATCTGTCGGTAAAGAAAGTTAACTACAGACTCTGGTTTCAAGTATGTGGATGACCTATCTTATTAATGTGCTAGTGTCTAGAGGAGATTTTATAAACATGTTGTCGGAGTAGTTCTAATTTATGTATTTGAGAATAAATTCATTGTTTTAAGAAAACTTTCCTGAAAATGATGATGATGAAATTATTGGAATGATTGTGAGGTCAAGTGGTAGTCCCTTTGTTGTCATGGAAGGCATGTTATTCCTGTATTTCCACAACAAAGATTTTTCATTTGTCATTGATGAAACTGTGATAAAATCTGATTGTCTGGTATAACAATAATCGTATGGTGATGATATTAGCAGAACATGACTATAAGTTTTTCACTGGTCACTGGTTATTATGTGTTTCTCTGTTTGTATCTTGATATTAAGACTTACTCTTCCTATTTTAGGGACTCCGAGGTTAGGCCACAAGTATAAATATCCCATTTGTCTTGTTATTTTGCCATGAATTGTTTCTTTGTTGAGTGTTCTTTTGTACACAAATAAGAAAAATGATTGACAATGTACATTATTGGATTATTCGGAGTAGTACTAATTCATTATGTATACTGCAAATGAAATAAGTTTACTGATATGGAATAAGAGATAATTGCTACTATGGAGGGTAGTTCATATTATCTAAATAAATAGCTGACGAACTACGGTCGTGCTTGATCCCTTCGAGCAACGGAGAGGGTACGTAGGCAGCCGCTATGCGGTTCAGCACAACTCTACAAGGTTGTTCATATCATCTGAATGACTTGGTTACTTCTTTGCAGTTTATACCATGTATTCGGAGATGATTGCAACTTTGGCATAATATATCGTTGGTAAGAGGTAGTTGCAGTATTAGCTGTTCATACTATCTAGTGAGAGATGTTTGTTACCATCTCTCATGTTAGACAACTGGCCTTGTAAATTATTAGAGTTGGCAATTGGCCAATTGGCCATCTCCCATTTTTGGCAACTGGCCATATAAATTGTTGGAATCGGCAACTGGCAATTGGCCCTCTGTAATTTCGGGCAATTGGCCCTCTGTTATTTTCGACAATTGGCCGTCTGTCATTTTGGGCAATTGGCCCTCTGTTATTTTCGGCAAATGGCTGCCTGTTATCATTGGCAACTGTCCGTCTCTGATTTTAGCAACTGGCTATATTTTATTTTCGGCAATTGGCCGTCTCTTATTTTGGCAACTGGCCGACTCTTATTTTTGGAAATTGGAACCCTTGTGGAATTATATGAGTATTATGGTATGGGACATATGCTCATAGAATTCTAACCTTGAGAATAATAAATTTCTACAGTGTGCAGGATTATGAATGAACAAAATTTTTACCTGAATGGCGTATCAGAGAGTTGGAGCTTGCCAAGCGGGTCGTAACCCGACCCGTTGGGAGCAAAAATTCTCTGGTCCATCACAGTTGTGTTCCTTACGTCTCTGATCCCAGCAGGATACTACGCACTTGACTCCCTTAGATGATCTCACCCACAACCAAGAGTTGCTACGACCCAAAGTCGAAGACTTGATAAACAAATCTGTCTCACACAGAAAAGTCTATTGAATAGATAAATCTGTCTCCCACAGATATACCTACGAGTTTTTGTTCCGTCTTTTGATAAATCAAGGTGAACAGGAACCAATCGATAACCCGGACTTATATTCCCGAAGAACAGCCTAGAATTATCAATCACCTCACAATAATCTTAATCGATTAAGGAAACAAGATATTGTGGAATCACAAACGATGCGCCGAAGGTGTTTGTGACTACTTTTTATCTTGCCTATCGGAGATATAAATCTCAAGCCAATCTTACGATTGTACTCAATCACGATAGAAACAGCAAGATCAGATCACGCAACTACAGAGAAAATAGTTGGGTATGGCTTCACAATCCCAATGAAGTCTTTAAGTCGTTAACCTACAAGGTTTCGTGAAAAACCTAAGGTTAAAGGAGAATCGACTCTAGCTTATGCAACTAGTATCACACAGGAGGTGTGGGGATTAGGTTTCCCAGTTGCTTGAGTTCTCCTTTATATAGTCTCCAAATCAGGGTTTGCAATCTAAGTTACCTTGGTAACAAAGCATTCAATATTCACCGTTAGATGAAAACCTGATTAGATTCAAGATAATATCTTTCAACCGTTAGATCGAACTTAGATACAAATGAAATGCACCTTCATTTAGGTTTGGGTAACCATACCTAAACGTGTACACCTAGTCGGTTCAACAATAGTTAACCAATGGTTAGCCATATGAGCACTTTCATATCAACCTTATTCATCTTCATCATAACTAGTTCAAGTGACTCAAATGAACTAGTTAGAGAGTTGTTCAATTGCTTAGATCTTATAGAAGTATACAAGACACAATTGAAGCAAAATCGATTTTGATTCACTCGAACCAATTCATGAACATTATAGCCACGGTTTGCAAAGATTGCATTCCTTATTATATAAATGTTTTAGTTCATGAACAAACCGATTTTAGAAAGTAACCTACTTATGTATGCAACCGGGTACGCATACCTAAGTGGTCGGACCGAGTTTGGTTACGCCAGTACGCGTACGGGTGCGCATACCAATTCACACTTCCAAACTTCAACAGAAATTCACGGATGTGAAACTTCCGCCAGTATGCGTACGGGTACGCATACTTGCCCGAGATTCCAACAACCGCCGGTACGCATACTTTAGGTTCCCGGTTTTGGACTTTTACACAAATGTGAGAACACACTATGTTTATATCCAAACACGGTTACTTGATCTAAACTCTCATTTCAATCATTGAAACTTTCTTAGAGGATGTTATAATAGTTGTTATTCACAAACTATTTTCATCAAAGCGATTTTCAAGTTATTGAAATAATCAACATGACTTTCGTCACGAGTAAAGATGAATTTGGCTAAAGCGAAAGCTTACCAACACATATTTCGAGAAATAAATAAGCGAGATAAACTTGGCTCGAAATAGCAAATGTGTATAATTGAAGTCTATATAGCAATACGACTTTTGTCTCAAAATAGGAGATAAAATAGATAGACTTTTGAGTGATAGATATGTCCAAGTCTCCACATACCTCTTTGTTGATGAAGTTCCACAAGTTCCCTTGAGTAGTTCTTCGTCTTCATTCGATGAACGTCGTGGAGTCTAGAGCTCAACTACACTTACTATCCTAGTCCGAGACTTAACTATAAGTAGACTAGAAATCAAGACTTATAGTTTTGGCAACTAAACTTGACAAACAAGCTTGAGATAGCAACGCTTGCGAGTTCGACCGAGCAATGCTCTAACAGATCCCTTCTATACTCGTAGTAGCATAATTTCTAGATGTTTTTGTAGAGATTCCAGGGTTACCACTGCACCGAGAAGTTGAGTTTTTTATTGAGTTAGTGCCGGGTACAGCACCGATTTCCAAGGCACCCTATCTTATGGCTCCCGTTGAAATGCGTGAACTTAAGGAACAAATCTAACAATTGATGGATCAAGGATTTATACGTCGCAGTATTTCACCTTGGGGAGCACCAGTGTTGTTTATCAAGAAGAATGATTGTTCACTTCGTTTGTGCATCGACTATCGTGAGTTAAACAAGGATACAATTATAAATAAGTACCCGTTGTTACGGATTGAAGACTTATTTGATCAATTACGTGAAGCTTGTTGGTTCAGTAAGATCGATTTAAAGACTGGCTACCATCAGTTGAGAGTTAGGGAGAATGATGTCTCTAAAACAACATTGTTATCAAGATATGGTTCTTATGAGTTTTTGGTTATGCCTTTCGGACTTACTAACGCACCAGCCGTTTTTATGGATTTGATGAATAGGGTGTTTAAGGATTTTTTGGATAAGTTTGTCATTGTCTTCATCGATGACATATTAATATACTCTTCTAGCCGTGAAGATCATGCTAAACATCTACAAATGGTATTGCAAACTCTTCGTCAGCATTAATTGTATGCTGAGCTCTCTAAATGTGAATTTTGGAAGCAATAATTTTAATTTCTTTGACATGTTATATCAAAGAAATTAAACAAAGTTCACGGCAGTGTTAGCTTGGAAGCAACCTACATCTGTAACGGAAGTGCGAAGTTTTCTAGGATTGGCTGGTTACTACCATAGATTTATACAAGGGTTTTCAAGCATAACAGGTCCGTTGACTAATCTGACTAAGAAGGGAGTTCCTTTTGTTTGGAAAAAGGAATGTGAACAATCTTTTTGCACCCTAAAGAAGAGGCTGACTTCAGCACCTGTTCTTGTACTTCCACGGACTGATGGTGGTGGTCTAACAGTTTATACAGATGCTTCACTCCATGGGTTAGGCTGTGTACTTATGCAAGACGGTAAGGTCATAGCTTATGCATCTCGACAGCTACACGTACATGAGAAAAACTACCCAACTCATGATCTGGAGTTGGCAGCAATACTATTTGCCCTGAAGGTTTGGAGATATTATTTATTATGGGAGAAATTTCAGTTATTTTATGATCATAAAAGCCTTAAATATCTGTTTACTCAAAAAAAAAACATGAGATAGTCCAGGTGGATGGAATTGTTAAAGGATTATGAGTTTTCGCTTGAATATCACCCTGGGAAAGCAAATGTTGTTGCTGATGCATTAAGTAGAAAACCGTGAGGTGTTGTCGCTTTTCTTATGTCTCTTGAATGGAAGTTATTACAAGAGGCTGCACAATCTGATTTCATTTTGTCCTCAGGAAATTCATAACAAAAATTTGTGGGACGGTTACTAGTACAACCAAATTTGATTAAGAGAATCATTTCATCTCAAGTTAAAGATTCATGGTGTCAACTGAAACTTGAAGAAGTAAATAATGGAAATACCTCAGAAATGGTAATAGGTTCTGATGGAGGATTGAGGTTCGTGAAAATACTATGTGTACCTGCAGATATGGATTTACGTCGCATCATTCTAGACGAAGCTCATCGTGGTAAGTATACTATACATCCAGGGAGTTCGAAAATGTATTGTGACTTGAAAAGACACTTTTGGTGGCACGGAATGAAGCTCGATGTCGCTTAGTATGTATCGAAGTGTCATGCTGCAACCTTTGCCGATCCCAACCTGGAAATGTGATGATATATCTATGGACTTCATAGTCGGTTTACCTAGATCAAAGTCTGGTCACGACTCAATTTGGGTGGTGGTAGATCGCTTGACTAAATCTTCGCATTTCATTTCAGTAAAAACTACATATACTACAGACAAGTTGGCGCAATTATATATTGACAACATTGTCGCGTTGCATGAGGTACCGTCGTCCATTTTGTCGGATAGAGACTCGCACTTTACCTCGAGGTTTTGGAGCAGTTTCAAAAAGGCTTTAGGTTCAGAATTAAGATTAAGTACTGCATTTCACCCACAAACGGATGGTCAGACCGAGAGAGTGCATCAAGTCTTAGAGGATATGTTAACCATTGTTTGACATCTTCACACAGTAGCTGTGACATCCACACAACATTTCTACTTCAGTATGTCTTTTGAAGATGCAAATTTCATCAAAGCAATGAAATTAAAAGCACAACAAAATAATAAGGATGCTCACATCAGCGTCTACAAAATGGTAACTTTTCAACTCTTACCTATTTACGATTCCACTAACAGTAGTGATTGTGATACAAGAGTTAATACTTCAAAATTTGCTCGTTTCTTCGAACCTGCAAATACGAGCAAAACTTATTATTCAAAAATCAAAACTTGATTTTTCGAGAAACCGTGAACATAGTTTTCATTGTGTGAATATCCACTACTAAATTGTGAAAGCTCACGCCAGGACATTATTTCATCATAAATAATTGTCTATTTTCTAATGATTATTCAAAATCAAAATTTCGGTTTTCAATTTATTTATTTTTCAAACGTGAATCATTCACGTAAATTTTTTTTTTTACGTGAGCAAGTCATGTACACATGAGTGAAAAAATAAATATCTTTTCGTACGTGAGCAGGTCATGTACACATAATTTTTTTTTCCCTTCGTACGAGCATCGTCTTTCAAACGAGGGTTTATTCCGATTTTGTGAAAGTTCACACATCAAATAAAATTTTGGTTTTCATGAAAGCTCATAGATAAAATTTTCATCATTAGACGCAGGCCTATTTCAAAAAAAAAAATATCTCCTAAGTTAGGGATTATTGCTCGTTTCTTAAACTAACGAACGAACGAACGTCCGTTCCTAAAACAAGGGTTTTCATGAAAAACTCACGCCTATATATGCATATGTATATATAATTTTTAACATGAACAAATTACAAAATAGCAAACAAAAAAAAAAATTACCTGTCCGTGCCGGTCGGAACTTCGCCGGACGGTGATCGGTGACGGTCGGTTCCGGCAAAAAAAATTCGCCTCCTGCTGCTCGGACTTGAAGGAGATGAAGAAGAAGGGGAGGTGCTTGGTCGGTCAATGGAGGAGAAATAAAAAAAAGGTGTTTATCCCTTTTATAACAATTTTATTTCCTAAACCTAATTCCACAAGGATTTCCTTTCTTGGGCCCTGACCCGTGAATCCTAAACCGACCAAGATTGAGTGTTCCGCCACCCAAATCAGCAGTGCCACATCAATTTATGCTCATTTCAAATGATGCTCTATCATGCTACTGGGATCTTCATTCAAGCAATAGCTCGCTCGTACGCGACATCATTGGAGCAAATCGAAAATCCGGTAACATTCTTTTTACGACTAAGTTCAATTACTTATTTCGTTTATGGATGAAAAATCACCATCCAGTGCTGACTAAGGAACATGATTGTCCCTCACTAAGCAGGGGACTTAATGTTGATGGTGGATTTTTTAGAAAGGATAAAATCATAAAACCATAATCTTGCATATCCCTGATCAAGTAATCAGACGAATATTGAGACTCATGTCTCTCGATTAAGCATGAAATCTCATGCCACGATGATCTCTGACTGAGTGTATCGCCTCTTAGATCATCCATAAGAACCTTTGACCGAGTGTATTGCCTCTCAGAGCATACATGAATATGCAGTCTTTCAATTGAGACCACGACATATTTCATCGATGCTGAACAATTTCAGTAATCACTTCTGTATAAAATCGAAAATGGTTGGACGGCTCCTAGATGTATTAACCACTAGTATAGAGTAATAACGTCTTCAGGATGTCTCAATGTTCCCTGATTATACAGAATAAACATTCAGAACGAGTGTGACGCTTCTACTAGCTCATACCTCGATTATCGAATAATTATAATGTTCCTAGACATCGTGCCTGCTAGTATAGAGCCATCAATTAATTATTTCTAGTCGTAAGATTCATCAATTGAATTCCTAGAAAACATTATACGTTCCTTATAATATTTCGTTACTTCAATTCATGGCTTTTCCCAGTGGAATCCATAGGTTAGTAATAAATATTCAACGTACGAGCATCTGAGCCACCACCGTGTAAGCCCCGACAAAATGGTGCAAGTGTACTCAACAATGATGCACGAACGAGCACCCAAATGCACGAATGAGCATTCAAAAATATGGACGAACGAGGAAACCTATGCAAATAGGGAAGAAAAATAATATTAATAAAATAATAAAAAGGCGTCTAGCGGGACCGGCCCCACCGGTCGGCCGGTCCCACGCCTCTCCCTTTTATTTTCTATTATTTTATTATTTTTCCTAATCTCATGAAAACTCATTCATTCGAGCAAACTCCCACGTTCGAGCGAAATTCACAGTTTCTCCATATTTCCTTCACACGATGAAAAAATAATATGAAATAGGGAAAGGTGTCACTGGACCGGGCCTACTAGACGGCCGGATATGCCTATCCGTGGCCGGTCCCACACCCTATAATTCCTTATTTTATTATTATTATTTCCTTCATCTCATGAAACTCCTCCGTTTGAGCAAAAACCCTGGTTTTCCCAGATTTTCTCAAAATATTGCTCAAACGGTGAAAAAGCCAAAAAGTCAAATGGTCACATGACCGGCTAGGATTCCCATGCAAATATTAAAATATTATTTTAATATTATTAAATTATTGATCGCACGAGCAATGTCATACTTGCTCATTCAAGCAAAATTGAGAGCTTCAGTCAAGATCAAACTCTTCTGAAAATCCAAAATAGTGCTCGAACGCTCGTCAGAAAATATCAAAATTCTCAGGATTGGGCCACGAGCAACATGGTGACATGGGCATGCTACCTTGACCGACCAAGGTCTTTCCTTTGGCTTGCAAGAAGCCGGTCCCACGCATCTTCATAATTTGACCTAATTTGTTCATATTGGGTTCAAACTCTTTCCAAACAATTTGGAATTTCATCAAACGACCATCAGATGGTCCCACACCACCAAGAGCCGGTTCTATGCCCTCTTGATCGGTCCCTCACTTCTCCATAATTAGGTTTTATTACCTAATGCTCAGACGAGCACTATTTTAATAAATGATTAAACCAGCATTTGATCATTCTTTCACCAACTGGTCTGCAAAGGACTTTGGTGCTTGTTCATTCGAACATCTGGGAGCTACAAGGTCGGCCCATCATCCCATGTATCCGGTCCCTCTCTCACTCGTTGGTTGATTGTCAATAAATCAATTGATCAGCAATCGATCAAAATTAGGGTTTCGAATCGGATGTTATTCAAAGCATAATTCCGAACAGATTCAAACACTAATAATTTTATGTTGATCCAGCAATCATCATTCTAATTATTATGCTCGGTCCAACTACCAGTATTTTAAATAAATATTTTATTTTGGTCGTGTAACCAATAATTCATTAAACGAGCGATATTTTCTCAGACGAGCAATATTTGCTCTAACTATCAATATTCAGTAATTCATCAAACAAGCAATATTTGCTCAGAAGAGCAATATTTGCTATGACTATCAATATCGATTCAACTATCAATATTCAGTAATTCATCATACGAGCAATATTTGCTCAGACTGTCAATATTCATCACGTTGACTCACTATTAACGATCATTCAAGAACTATACATCTATCCCAATAGACATGCTCAATTCATGAACCATAGAGCATTCGTCCATCATGCTCGATTCAACAATACTAAGAGTCATCGTCTAGTCAAGTCAAGAACTGACTAAATACACGTCTACTTTGCAGACTCCACATTCATGAGACATCAATCGTCACATGGGGGATATTAACTAGGGTTTTGGTTTGGCGGCCTACGACACGTGTGTTCATCCACGATGATATATGTGAGTAAGTCGTGCAAGCGGTTGAGGAAGTTGGCAAAGTAGTGGATGGACGATCAACCCAGTCTCCGCACGACATGAAACTGGTTAAATCACGATCTCCCATTTTCCCACTATTCCACTCAAACAACCGTCACACTTACTGGAGATCAATGTGTCCACGTTCTAGCAATATAAATAAGTTCTCTGAATTCATGATTGAACAAGTAAGAACAACACGGGAATTATCACAACAATTCTCATCTGAACAATTACTCTCAAATGAGCAGAATTCAAACTTATTCGAACCCAGCAGTTCATCAATTTGCAGAAACTTACAACACATTTACAATCCCTTTGATCATCATTGATCTCACACATACTTCTCAGCTTCCCTCCTACAGACCGACCCATCCTATCTTGTGACCGAATTGACTCTAGAACGACCATTTTCTTGGTTTAGGACGGAGTCCTACAGATTGATCTCTCGAACTCAAAGCACTCCCGTGCAGTGCATCTGTTTCCAAAAAGGTTAAAGCAATTGGCTCGGTTGAGGAGTCTTCGTATGCACGGTCGTCTCTTTATTTCCTAAAAAACCAGAAAATCGTTTTTCCCCATCAACAATTTTCCGTGTTCAAAGTATGTTGACATCTCTTCTTTGTAAAACCTCTTTCATATTTACAATCTTGGAATCGATTATACCACACTTCCAAACAAGTTTAGAATTGGTTCATTTGTATTCCAAGACAATTATGTGATTGATCATATATCAAATCATATCCATGGGTTTAATCGGTTCTACCAAACACTGGGATCGGTTATACCCTAATATGGAAGCACTTGTGATTGGTCACACAAGTTACCAAGACCGGTTACATCAGTTACCAGGATCGGTTACATCAATTACCAGGACCGGTTACCATATACACATGGTATTGCTTGTGATCGGTCACACCAGTCACTAGGATCGGTTACACCAATTACCAGGATCGATTACACCAATTACTAGGACCGGTTACACTAGTTACAAGGATCGATTACATAACTTGTCTGTGATCGGTCACACCAATTACTAGGATCGGTCACACCAATTACAAATATCGATCATACCATCTCAGGTGATTACTTAGGATCGGTTACACTAATTAATCAAAACTAGTCATACAAAAATCATAAGTCAGGCATTGTGATTAGTTGTACCAAGATACATAACAAAGTTACGATCGGTCTACCAACTCATACATATTGGTAATCCAAAGATTTGCAATGAATAACCGTACCAATAAGCCTAGCGATTTCCTTTCGATTCATAAAACAAGTTCATGAATTACTTCCTTTAAACAAATGTAAAAAATTGTTTCCTAGGATGAAATCTTCACCTTTATCCATTCACATAATCATAACAGAATTCATAAGATTATGTCGATGTCATATCTACGAAGTTCAAAAGATAAGCGTTATACTTCGTAGTCTAATTCCCTAATACTATGATCATGTGATCATGTCTCACTACTAGAGTAATATATCCATACATAGCTTCGCAGTTATGTTTTCAATATAGCACGACTTGAAATATACGTTAGGAATGAAACAGTTCATGTCAATATTACTAACCTCAAGAGGAAGGATGATGTCGTCATTGTGGCTCGTTACTTCTTCACGTTCTTCAGGTTTTCGAGTAATACTTTTATGTCTCAACATTCCTAGGCTTTCTAGTCTAACCTAAACGAAGTTGTCTCTAGTACATAATCAAGCGACTGTTAAATGAGTTTTGACTCACTAAAATATGACAACCAAACTTGACATACCAACGCTTGGTGGGTTCAACCGAGCTATGCTCTAATATCTACCACACTTCCAAACAAGTTTAGAATTGGTTCTACCATAATTCCAAGACTACTATGTGATCGGTCATACCAAGTCACAATGGTTAGTTGTGATCAGTCCTACCAAGTCACATATATGGTTCAGATCAGTTTTACCAATCATTAGGATCCGTTCTACCTAAACATGGTACCTACTTGTGATTGGTCATACCAGTCACTAGGATCGGTCATACCAATTACAAGGATCGGTCACACAACCACTTATGATTGGTCACACCAATTATGAGGATCGGCCATATCATCTCATGGTGATTACTTAGGATCGGTTACACCAATTACCAGAACCGGTCATACCAAATCATAAGTCTAGGTAATTGTGATCGGTTATACCAAGATACATAACCTGAGTTAAGATCAGTTCTACCAACTCACACATATTGGTCATCCAAAGAATATGCAATGAATAGCCGGACCAATATACCTATTGATTTCCCTTTCAATTCATGAAACAAGTTCACGAACTTACTTCCTTTAAACAAATGTAAAACATCATTTCCTAGGATGAAATCTTCACCATTAAACCATACACATAATCATAAAACTATATATAAGATTATGTCGATGTCATATCTATGAAGTTCAAAAAATAAGCGTTATACTTCGTAATATAATTCCTTAATACTATGACCATATTATTATGATCATGTCTATCTACTAGAGTATTATTCATATACAAGCTTCGCATGTTATGTTTTAAATATAACACGACTTGAAAGATACATTAGGAATTGAAACAAGTTCAAGTCAATATTACTAACCTCAAGTGGAAGGATGATGTCGTCACTATAGTCCTTACTCCTTCTCATTCTTCAGGTCTTCGGAGTAATACTTGTATGTCTCAACATTCCTAGACTTTCTAGTCTAACCTACACGAAGTTGACTTTAGTATTTAATCAAGTGACTCTAGATGAGTTTTGATACTAAAATATGACAACCAAACTTGACCTACCAACGCTTGATGAGTTCAACCGAGCTATGCTGTAACAGGTTTCAATAAGAAACGCGATTCGGTCGATATTGAATCCCCATTCATTGGATAAGTCTCGTTGAGATTGTTTAGCATTCAAACCGCTTTCTCCCAGGGTTTCCGTATCTTGGTGCATATATATACAAATATGATTAGTGTTTGTAGTAGAGATCCTTCTTCTAAACCCATATTCTTTCATCATGTCAGACAAGAGTGGATAATCTTCAACACAGCCAGACCCTTCAACCAAACGCAGACGATATATATCTAGGGTAAAATATAATCATCTCTTGATTGAAGCATTAGATTTCTTTTCTCTTCTTTTTTAACGTTCACATCGGGTTTTTCAGAGTGGATGAAGCTTTGGGTCTCATGATAACTCCCCTGTTAGGATCATCAGAATCAAGAAGGTCATACCGGTATATTTCCTCAGCTAGTTGATACCTGTGTGCACGTCAAGACCGGTAACCCTTTTCTTTTCTTTTTTTGTAGAGGTATCCTGCTGGGAGGTATGTGATAGTAGTTGATGATGATGATCTTGCGACTCCTCTTCCTTGCGACTCAAACACCCCCACTGCTGCGACTCTGGAAGACGCTGATATGGGTATCCCCACGTATGAGTATCCTAATGAAGGCTTGCCATTTGACATCCATATGAAGTTCTTGTCTTCTAGTTATCGGACTGTTGGTGAGTTCCTAGTACGGAAAGAGTTTGTGCCCTTGTACACAAAGATATGGAGAAGGTACGGCTATATTTCCACCAGGGATTTGGTGCAACACTGTTAGTCTTCCTTAGTAACCACGGTGAACTGTCTTTTCCACATGATCGCGAAAATGGAAAGCACATCTATTTGTGATGTTGTTGAATCAACTGTTGAAAAGTGGGAAAATATGATATCCACTTGTGAATCTATGAAGTTCAATGTGAGCTGGCTTCGACAACGGCTTGATATCATCAAAGTTGATCGAGCAGGTATCATTGCCAATGTTGTTCCTGCTGTAAAGGCTATCTTGGAGGAAGAAAAGGCTTTGGCTGATGAATCTGAGAGAGTAGAGCAGGCAATCCGAGATTTGAAGAGCATGACTAAAAGGTATCAGAATAGGATGAAGATGATGCTTTCAAGGGACTACAACTTGCTAGATGGTCTTCTCTGAGCTATTTTATTCAGGCATTTTGTTGCTCCCTTTTTTTTTTGAATAAGTAGGTATGAGAACGATTGATTGTTCCCTTTTTAGGTTTTGAGCATTGTTTTGGAAAATAAATTGCATTTAATTTTGGTAAGGAAATGAAGTTTACATTAACATGTCTTAACTAGTAGAAAATTTAAGTAAGTCGGATATGAGAGAAATGCCTGATCGATGAAGCCACTAGGCTGTGAGAGATGGAATAATGTTTAGGCATAGTATGCCTTGAGCCACTTGCCATTGATGACTGCCTCCATTTTTCCTCCATCCACCTTGACAATCTTATAATATCCACTATTATAGGCTTTGGTAACCATGTAGGGGCCTTCCCATTTAGAGGAAAACTTTGGTGCTGACATGTCTTGCTGATTATGCTTGGCTGTCTTTAGTACCAGATCTCCTATTTGATAAACCCGAGGTTTTACAGCCCTGTCGTATGCCATGTTGATCCTATTTCTGTAAGCCTGAGCATGCTCTTCTGCCTTAGTTCTTCTAGAATTTAGAGTGTCTAAATCTGTTATCCTTGAGCTTGCCGCTTCAGTCTCGTTCCATTGAACTGCACTTGCTGCTGCAATCCTAGCCGACGGGATTTTGATCTCTGCTGGGAGAATGGCATCAGCGCCATAGACAAGTGAGTAAGGGGAGACCCCGGTGGAGCTCCTAGGTGCACTCCGATATGCCCACAGCGCCATAGGTAATTGCTCATGCCATGTTCTGGGGTTATCGTGCATTATCCGACTAAAAATTCGAATCAAGGTCTTGTTGGTGCTTTCGGCTTGTCCATTTCCCTGAGGATAATATGGAGTAGAGAAGACTTGCTTGACACCGTACTCTTCAAGTAACTCTCTTACCTGCTTGTTAGCAAAGGGAGTACCATTATCAGTAATGATGTGTTTGGGAATACCGAACCGACATATGATGTACTCTTTGATAAACGCTGCAATAGTTGCTCCAGTAGTTCCCCTGAGAGGAATAACTTCGACCCATTTGGTAAAGTATTTTGTCTCAGTTATGATATATTCGTGATGTTTTGATGATGGGGGGTTGATCTTCCAGATAATATCAAGTCCCCATCTATAGAAAGGCCATGGATTGCTTACTGAATGAAGGGGAACACAAGGCGTATGAATGAGATTTTCATGAACTTGACACTTTTGGCATTTCTGAACAAATGTTGCTACATCATCCTCCATAGTCGGCCAACAATATCTTTCATGTACCTGAAGGAACAACTTTTTCTTCCCCTGGTGTTCACCCTCATATGTCTCTTTCAGCATAGTCGTGATTTCAGAATTTTCCAAACATCGTAGCAGGTCTCCTCCAAAGCTCTTGCGGTATAAAATCCCTTCTTGAAAGATGAATCTCTTTGCTCTTTTATTTATTTTGACTGCATCTCGTTTGTTAGTAGGCAGTAAGACATCACGGAAGTACTTGTTGTATGGTTCTCGCCAGTCCCCATCCTGATTGATAGTTAAGATTTCTAATTAATGTGGTGGTGCTTGACAGTTGGAGCAAGACCCTTGTAGCGCTCAGGATTTGGTTTTCATATTCGTCCAGTAGTATCTGAGGCATTGAATATGTCGATAAAGAGTCACCACTAGCGTATGTCCATAGATCTCGTCATGAATACGCCTAAGCTGCAGCTGCGTTTCTTCATCTCTAAGGCATCTTGACAAGGATCCATCTGAGTTTCTGAAGTACAACGCTCCATGGAGCATGAAGAAGTTTTTTAGGGTTTTGAGGCCGATCTTCCCTTGAGAGAGTGAAATGTTAAGTTCCTCAACGATTGGAGCTCTCCAATCATCGATTTTGGTATATTTGGGATGTGAGATCCATGTTGATGCCATAGTTCGTCTTTTTACTGTCAGAGTCTCTTCCAAACCGTCAAACTGCAATTTAGAGGCTATGGTAGCTAGATAATCGGCGTGCTTGTTGTTATTGCATCCGATATGAACTATAGTTGCATCAGCAAAGCAATTTAACCATTTTTGCGCTTCAGCTCTACAAGGGGATAGGGTTACCTCTTTGAGTGAGTACACTTCATTCATTTGGTTGACTAGTAGCTTTGAGTCGCCTCTTACTTCCAGATACGTTGCCCCTGCTTGCTTAGCTAGTGATAACCCTATGAGGAAAGCTTCGTATTCCGCTGAATTATTAGTGCATTGAAAATATAGCTTGAATGAATGTGAAAAGACTTCACCGGTTGGAGATACCAGAACTACACCAGCTCCTCCGGTGTTATTGCTAAGAGTAGCGGAACCGTCTAAATAAAACAACCATGCTTCTTCTTTGACAAAAGAGATCTCAGGAAACTCTCCAGGAATATCTTCATGCAGCGTAGTAGTGTCTTCTCCTGGAAATGCCGCTAATAAGTCTGTTACTGCTTGCCACTTAATGGCTCTTGGAGGAGTGCATGTTATGTCGAACTTTGACATTTGGAGTAACCATTTAGCTAGCCTTCCTATCAAGGCAGGTTTTGAAAGCAAGAACTTGACAGGATCAGATTTAGCTACCAGTACCACTTTATTTGATAACAGGTAGTGCCTAAATTTTTGAATAGCATGGGCAAAAGCAACACATGCCTTTTCTTCCTTAAGGTATCTAATTTCAGCATCTCTTAAGGTATGACTGAAGTAGTATATGGGGTATTCGACCCCTTCATCATTTTCCTGAGCAAGGAGGGCTCAAACAGCAGTGTCACTGGAAGCAGTGTAGAGAAATAACGGTCTTCCTTGTATAGGAGAATTCATGATAGCAAGTGATGACAATATTTGTTGGCTTTTCTGAAAGGCTTCTTATTGCATCGCCGTCCATATAAATCTTGCTCCTTTCTTCAACAGTGGGGGTGAATGGAGCAATAAGTTGAGTCAAGCCCGATATAAAACGCCGAATGTAGTTTATCTTACCCCATGAAGCTTTGGAGGTCCTTCACTATTTGTGGTGGAGGCATGATGATAATGTCTTGAGTCTTGGTTGGATCAACCCTGATTACCTCAGCAGTTACTTGGAATCCCAAGAACTTGCCCGAAGAAACACCAAAAGCACATTTCAAGGGATTCATCTTCATCTTGTATTCACGGCAGCTTTCAAATACTTGTCGTAAGATGTCTGTATGAGTTGCTCGAGTTTTCGACTTGACTACTTTGTCATCTACATAGTCTTCGACTTGCTTGTGCATCATATCGTAAAATATTGTAGTCACGGCGCACTGATAGGTAACACCAGCATTCTTCAAACCAAAAGGAATTACAGTGTAATAAAAGTTTCTAAGGGGAGTTCGAAATGTTGTCTTACTTGCATCATGCTCGTACATCTTTACTTGGTTGTAGCCGTTGTATCAATCCATAAAAGAGAACATGTTGTGTCCACTAGTAGCATCCACTATCATGTCGATGTTGGTAAGAGGGAAATCATCCTTGGGACAACATTTGTTCAGATTCATGAAGTCTACACGGCACCTGATATGTCCATTCTTATTCTTGACAGGAACCACATTGGCCAGCCAAGTAGGATGTTGAATGGGCCGGATGAAGCCTGTAGCGAGCAGCTTCTGAATCTCAGCTTTGATTTGCTCTTCAACATCGTGTCTAAATTATCTTTAAGGTTGTTTGACTGGCTTGGATCCAGGTATTATATGTAGATGATGAGTGACTAGCTTCTCATCTAAGTCGGGCATTTCCTCGTAGGTCCAGGAAAATATATCTTGATACTCCTTCAAAAGGTATATAAGCTTTGCACGTTCTTCTGTCGACAGAGTTGAATTGATGTAGACAGGCATTGGAGCTTCTTCCGTTCCAATATTAATGGTCTCAATCTCATCTGTAATGGAGTAAGTACCATCTTGCATCTTTCGTGGAGCGTCTCACACTTCTTCTTCTTGCAGCTTGTCGCTGTGATTGCATTCTTATGGACGAGGAGATCTCATAATAGCCTCCCATGTTAATTGCTAACAGAGGCACCGGTAGATGTTTGTTCCTTCAGTATCACGACTTTCCATGAAATTACGCTCCCTCTTAGTACGGAAATGAGTCGAGTTTTTACCTGATGGAATAAATTTGGCGTGTCCTGCCGAGGGAGATGTCTTGGAGGGTTCAGTCCCCTTGTTTAGCAATGACATTTTGTCCTCCTCCTCGATCAATGCCCATGTAGGAAGTGGTGTGCAATAGACTTTGTTTGATGAGCCTTGCGGGTTCTCTTTTGGTTCAAAGAGTTCAACATCATAAATTGGAGCATAAGGAGACGCAGATGCAGATATGCGAATGACTTCTTCACCCAACATGGTCTTCAGGCACTAGTGATATGTTGAAGGAACAATTCTATTATCATGGAGCCACGACCTCCCCAATATCATGTGGTAGTCTGGCTCTTTCTCTATCACCTCGAATTTCACTTTTGATTGAACAGGTCCTCCTGTCAGGTCTAAGTAGATATCCCCATACGTGCTAGTCTGGTTTCCTTCAAAAAAAATCATCACAGTGGGTTGTCGTATAATCTTGTTTTGTCGAATCCTGACTGACTTGAGAGCCTTAAGAGGAATAAAATTCGAGGCTATTCCCGTGTCAATGAGAGCCTTTTTGAATTCTGAGTCTTTAATGCGCGTAGTAACATACATGACCCTATTACGAACTTCTTTAGCCATCATTTCGTCCTCTGTGAAAGTAACACTGATTATGGACATTTCCGACATCTTCGAGCCTTCTGGAGATGGGGGAGTCAGGTGCGTGTCCAGAGCTATTTCATTGATTGCAGCACACGTTTCTTCCCGCTGATCCTTAGAGAGGTGCAGAAGCTCACATAACCTCTCCACCAGAGACGCTGCTTCCTGATCTGCCAGCATCTTGTTAGTGGTGAAGCTTCTAATTTGCGTAGGAGAAGGATTATCAATCGGAGTATTCTCTCCTTGTGTCGGAGATCTTGGGTCTCTAAAAACCCCACGATGTCCCAAGTCATCCAATAGCCTTTGAAAAATGGTGAGCGCGCCATTCAACTTACTTTCCCAGCACGCCAGTTTCCTTGCCAGTTCTTTCTGTGTTTGCTTCAATCCTTCTAGTGTGATTTAAAATTATGTTGTTCTAACTTCTCTTGCTGAGCCGTTGGCAAGAATATGAGTAACATCTTCATCAGTGTTATTCATATCACTGATAACAGGAGAAGTAGGACTATCAACGCTATTAAAGTTGGTGACTGTTGAGTCTAGATTAAGACCGACCATGGTGAGGCTGGAGGAACTGAAAATGAGAGATGAGAAATCGAAAATTTGATTTTTTGTAACCGAGAGATTGATTTCCCACTGTGCTCGCCAATTTGTAGTAGGGTAAATACTGATTTTTGAGAAAAGAGTAAAAGTGGGTAGGTTCTAGACCCTATACAAATGTACTGCACATGAGTATTTTAGATTCGAGAGATCAATCTGTACAATTCAAGCCTAAACCAAGAAATGGCCGTTCTAGTCTTGCTTCGGTCACAAAATGAAGGAGAAGGGTTGATCCTAGGGAGGGAAGCAGAGAAGGTGTTTAGATCAGAGAGACAGGCTCCGTAAGATGTGATTGTTTATGACTTATCTCAGAAAATGGAACTTTCTTGTAAATAATGGAAGATGTAAGTTCTCTGTGTTCTCTGGAAATTTTGTGTTAGTTGTTGATTGAATATATTGAAAATCTATTTCAAGTCATAGTCGAAAAACCTGATCTTATAGGAAGTGGGAGTTGTGGATTAGTGAGTAGTGGGGATCGTGTGAAGATGGTAAAACCGTGCCCCTACTATAAAGGTAGGACTGGACGGTTGTGTACCCACTTCTCCTTTACTCGTTAACTTCCCGCTCATCCTGATTCTTCCTCATAATAGGTGTGTTGCACACCGAATGTTGTAAACCGCCAGACCAATACCCTGATGAACATCCACCAGTTTGTGACATGTTTGATGTCTCGAGTATTTTGGTAGAGAGTGGATCTTTGTCTTGCATGACTAAGGCGTGCCTGTTTGTATAGTAAAGTCCACATGATATGGAGCAAGTCATATTACGACTAATAATGGGAGGCGTGGTAGTTGCTGAGTGGGCCCACCTCCATGACATGTGAGAAGTGATCATGAATAATGGAAGAATAAGTACGTGATTTATTCAACAACTAGCATATGCCGTGAGCCTATGTAAAATATACAAGTAGAGAAATATTTCGACCACTCGTGCACAAGCTAGGTAGCAGGTAGTCAAAATGACAAGTCAAGTCGTGAGAATGGGATTTGTCGTGAATAGTATTCAAAAAATAGCACATGGTGCTTATGGTTAAATAAATAATTAAATTATTTAAATCGATATCCTAAAAATATCGTTTGTAAACGATGCATATAAAGCATTGTTTTCAAGCAAGCAGCTCAAAAATATTCGATGCATATGAAGCATCGTTGTATAGAGCCTGCTTAAAATAGTCGCAAGTTTCATTGCTTTAAAGGTGGCGTGACCACCCCTTTTTGGCCGACCATTGGTGGTTGCACAGGTAAGCTACGAACGACGTGATTGGTCCGTTAAGAAGAAGGATGGGAGGTGGCCATTACGGTACGTCATTGGTCACCTGAAGTTGGATCTAGGCCGATCAAACCATCCGACCAAGTTGGACGGCTGAGATGATTTGCGGTAGTTTTTGGTCGTCGTTGACCTAATTAAGACCCTTGTATGCAGCTCGACTAGCCTATTTCGGTCGAAAATTTAGAGCGGAGCTTGTAGGCTAGGAGCGTCCTGATTGGCTGAAATAATAGAGGAGCTGCAGGTAGCTATTATGGAGCTTGCTCGGTCATGTTAGGAGAGAGCCAAGCTTTTCAAATTGACCGTCCAAGTCATGCGGTCGTGATCATTCTGCGAGTGACTTGGACGGACTAGATTTAATTCTTTATATAAAGAGGCCGTTTGACTAGCCTACTTTGGCCAATGATTTGGAGCGGAGCAGGTAGGCTAGGAGCGATGTGATTGGTCGAGGAAAAAGGTGGGTTGCCGGTTATCATAACAACATCATATTTGTCGAGCTTGTAAGAGTTTACGTTAGTTAATGGAGCCGGCTAAATCGTGTGGTCATGATCGATTTGCGACTGACTTGGGCGGCCAAGATCTATTTTCTTAAGAAATATAAGCGCTTCAACCAGCTTACTTCCACTAACAATTTAAAGCGGAGCTTGTAGCAAAGAAGCAATGTTATTGGCCGATAGAAAAGAGGAGCGCGTGGGGGCCAACCAGGAGCAAGGACGGTCGGCCATAGGAGGCGCCAACTAGGGTAAACCGGCCATCCACGCGCAGCCGTGCTCCATCCGTGACTGACTTGATCAGTCACGATTCTCCTTTTGTTTATTTTTCCAACTCCTTTTAGGGTTTTATTCCTACTAGCTCTATAATGAGCTAATATCCTAGTTTGCCTAGGTTTAGTCTTGACCAATAGGGATCAAGATATCTTTCTTGCTCCGTTTTAGGGCAAAAAATCTAATTTTTGTAAGTCGACACAAAATTAGGTTAAAAAATTGAATTTTGTGAATTGACACAAAATTAATCAGTTTTGTTGAATTTTGCACGTTGATGCAAAATTACAAATTTTTACTCTTGCGAGTAGCGCAGCTCTGGTCTCACTGGCACAGCTTGCGCGCTTCTGATTAGGTACCTTCATGCATATCTTTATTCTGACACTTCAGAAACTTCATGCTACTCAGCTAAGAGTGAATCATTAATCGTCATGTTATGTCAATATTAAGAGTTCAGCTAGGAACACAGCATAAAATAGATACTCAGCAGGCTCCGCATTAGTGAATAATGCAACTAGGAGTTCAATAAATTTATAGAATACTTGGGATTATTGCAACATGCACCAATATTGTTCTAATAAATTTCATACATGTAGATACTGAATTACTCAGTAAATACGAATCGTGTAGTCATACATATATTTTCTGAACTCGGCCGGGCAAAGTTCATAAATATAGCTGTACATATGTAAGCAGAGAGGCATAGGCATTCATTGGCTTCTAATGGCTCTACTTCTTTACAGAACGAACGCACATAAATATGGGGTTTTACGGTTTTAGCCCTGAACTAAAAACCATCATCAACACATATGTATTAGAGTTTTGTCACTAAAATTGACAAGTGGGGGAGATTGTTAGAGCATTGCTCGCTTGAACCCACCAAGCGTTGGTATGTCAAGTTTGGTTGTCATATTTTAGTATCAAAACTCAATTAGAGTCGCTTGATTAAATGTACTAGAGACTAACTTCATTTAGGTTAGACTAGAAAGTCTAGGAATATTAAGACATACAAGTATTACTCTGAAGACATGAAGACGTATCGACTATAATGAAGATATCATCCTTCCACTTGAGGTATTGTGATACTGACTTGACTTGTATCCATTCCTATCGTTGCTTTCAAGTCGTTTAAGATTGAAATCATAACATGCGAGGTTATATTTAATACTTTAGTATTAGACTTGATCATTTTAGTATGATCAAAGTGTCAAAGATAAATATTTGATTACGGAGTATAACGTGTATCTTTTGAACTTCGTAAATGTGACATCGACATAATCTATGTAACTCGTTACTTGATTGTGTATTGGATATAGGTGTGATTTCATCCTAGGAAACTATGTTTGATTGCATATGTTTAAAGGAAGTACATATACAAAACTTGTTTCGTAATCGAAAGGAAATCAATAGGCGTTTTGGTCCGGTTTTCGTTGAAGAATCTATTAGATGACCAATTCGAACCTTGGTAATAACTTTGGTAGAACCGATCTTGACTTATGTTGAGAGCTATGGTAGAATCAATCTTTACCTAGTTTGGGATACGCGGTAGAACCGATCTTGACTTATGTTGAGAACCTTGGTAGAACCGATCCTTACCTTTTTTGGGATACATGGTAGAACCGATCCTAGCTATTGTTGGGAGTCATCGTAGAACCGAACCTTACCTATATTGGGAGTCTTGGTAGAACCGATCCTAGCTATTGTTGGGAGTTATTGTAGAACCAATCTTAACCTATGTTAGGAGTCATGGTAGAACTTGTCCCAAGAGCAAAACCGATCCTTCATATTCACATATTACTTTACCGTTTTGTGTGAGTTTGGAATTAAGGTTTGCTAATTAGGAAAGTTCCATATGTCGACATAATTTAGACATGAATATATTTATTATCTTTTATTGTCCAAAGATATTCCTTGATACTCAAGGTGATCCCAATCTGAAATATTGAGAATCTTTTAATTAAGAGTTTTCGAATATATGCTTTTGATTTTCCAGCAAATCAAAACATATCTCTTGGAAAGTTATATTAGTTGAGTGCTAAACTAATATTAAATATTTTCTAATGAGAGATTTCAGAATTACAGGTTTGATATTAGTTGGAAATAGGAAAACCGAAATTAGGTACTTATTGCATATCTTGAAAATATTTTTAATTTTGGAATTTCCTTGTTGTCAAAACAAGCTTGGTCTATAAATAGTTAAGTTTGCATTTCCAACAAACTATCCTAAGAGCCAGGAAAACTTCACTTGTGTTTTTTCTGGTGGAGTCGTCTATCCGGAGAGGAAAGTACTCTAATAAGGCGAAATCTCTTACGACTGCTCATTTAAAGACTTCGGTGAGATGAAGAAGCTCAACGAGTACCGTTGGTGACAAACTAGATAATTGTATTGTTATTTTGGTTTTCGATTATCGATTTGATTGACTAACGGTTGTTGAAACTTTGATTGCACCTAGTTTGATTATTCTTGAGAGCCTTCTCTTCTGACATAAGGGTCACTCAAACTAGATCAAAGTATTGATGAGATCTTTAGAACTGTTTTTAGATCTAAAGACAACTTATGATTATCCATTGTTAATAGTCTCCGGTCTGTGTGTGATCGATCATAAGTGTATTCAAGTTTGTGTTGTGCAGGTACATAAGAAGTCAATTGAAGATTTGAAGACAATAAGATTTTTCTTAATGGTTTTTGTATCTCATGATTTATGCACACATTTTGATCGGCTAGGATCCGACTTAGATTAGATTTTTATGATCATAAAGTTGTTTAGATCGGCAACAATCATTTGGTGGTATTCTTGAATATCTGAATCTGATAGTTGTGAATCTAAATGTAAGTTATTGATTTGGATTGATCTTACCCGACAAAGGAGTTTACCTGTTTAAACGGAAGAGCCTTTGTCATAACTCAACGAATCTTTTTTCTAAAAGATTATTGGAGTATATACCAAACAACTTTGTTCCTTTACTATTTGGAAGACGATCAAAAGGAGTTGAGTGCTTAAGACTTTACATCGGTAAAGCAAATCAAGATTATTTTTCTGTCTTGGGATTCACATGCGTGATCGGTAGGTCGTAGACGCAAGGATACTGAAGGAATTAAGTAACTAAGGGTAGTTTACTTGGTCTCAACTATACGAAATTGGTATTGTACTTTGTGTAACGGCTTAATTCTGAGAGTATTCAAAACTGGACTAGCTCCCGGGGTTTTTCTGCATTTGCGGTTTCCTCGTTAACAAAATCTTGTGTGTGTTATTTACTTTTATTTTCCGCAATTATAATTTTTTATTATAATTAAAAGTAAATACACGTGTACGTTAATCCTAATCACTTGACTCTGATCCTATAGTCAATCAGTCTTGTACTAGTAACTATTGTCAAGTGAATATCAAGTTGATGTATTGTCTCGACTTTGTCCATAGACGATCACACTTGGTACCGTACTTATAGGTAGATTCAAAATTATTGTGGTGTATTTGGGTATCCTCGTCTTTTCAATGGCTTATATTGAACACCTAATAGAACTAAGTTCAAATAATACCCGATTTGGGAAAGAAATTTTTCTTACATTTGATAGAATCAGTAGGTAATTTATTTTGTCCGTGACAAGCTTTGTTTGAGTAATTACTATCTTCCTAAGTTTACGGGTTTATTCTTATTAGTTACAATGGTGATAAAATTAGTGTTATGAGATCCAGTAATGAGATCATATATGTGTTGTGTGGCCATTATTAACTTTTATTAAAAGTAGCGATTAATAATAGCTTACATAGTCGTTTAATCATAGAATACGAAGAGTGATCAATCATCCAACCCCCAAACTGGAAGGACAACTTGGACTCCTCCCACTGATTGATTGTTCATAGGTCTAATGGAAAACCAAGTACTTGAAGGACAACTACTCGATGATCAATTCAACAAACATGCTTGGACACACATTGTCAAGCAGAGTTTTGGTTCTTCTTTTACCAAGGATGTGTTGAAAAATCGTATGAAAACTTTGAAGAAAAACTATGCTGCCGTGAGTACTCTTAGAGGTCAAAGTGGATTTGGATGAGACCAGTCGCGAGAAATTATGGTTGCTGACGATGTGGTATGGGATGAATATATCAAGGTTTGTAATTTATGTTATTCTTTAACAATTGAATGAATTTTGATTTTTCGTTTTGTATTTGGGAGATATGGTGTATTGTTGTCAATTGAGGAATCTAGTATGATAATAAGACAATTAAATAATTTTACTTGCAGAAGCATCCTGATGTCAAATGCTGGAGGATAAAGTAGCTTGTACACTTTAATGAGTTAGCTATTATATTTGGGGATAATAGGGCCAATAGAAGGTATAGCCGCTGTAGGACTGGCAATACTGTGCACGATGATGATGACCAGCATGACAAGGATCATGAATATTTATAAAACACGCAATCTTCAGAATGTTTTACAAATGCTACTCAAGAACAAAATGAGAATGGATATAAAGATAAAGCTGAGGACTTACATACATCTGACACTCAAAAAAGGTCTCGAGCTTCAACAGGTCCCAATTCACGTTCTTTTAGAAAGACTAAACAGAGTAATGAAAGAATGGTAGATGCAATTCATATGATGGCAGCGGCTGTGAACAATATTGCAACCAAGAAAGAAGAAAACAAAAACTCATCATCTTTAGAGGGAAGTTTAATGTCCGCACTCGAGGATATACCAAACTTCGATGATGATACTTTGATGCAGGCGCTAGATTATTGGAAGATGAAAATAAATCTAAGATTTTCATTTCATTGACTGGAGATAGTAAACATCAGTGGATATTATCAAAGCTCAATGTTCATGCATACTATCCTTTCCTTTAAGTGGCTAGGTGTCTGATTGGGTGAAGTTTGGTCTCATAGAGTGTTCGTAAGGGATTTCAGATTTCAAGTTATTAGGTTACGTTAGTCTCTTTTCGGTTTATGTCAAAGATTTAGTTTGGTTGAAGTTTAAGTTTATTTTGATTTAGTAGTTTGTGTCAGAGATTTGTTTGATTAATGTTTAAGTTTATATTGGTTTAGTAGTTTGTGGCAGAGATTTTAGTTTAGGGTACGATAACACTAGTTTTTCTTTCATTATGTATGAACTATGTTTCTGCTACATGAACTAAATTGAACCGTCTTTATTTTTAACTTTTACATGTTGATTTTTAATTTTCTGTATGTTTCTATCGGTAGAATGATTTTTAATCTTTTTTATTCTTTCGGTCGGTAGGTACATATACGATATTGTATTATGGCCATTTCTGATGATGAAGAAAAGTTTATAGTAGTTATAACAGCAGCTATAACAGTATTAATTGCTTGTTATTATCAATACTTTGTGGAGAAAACAATATTCAATTCTTCGTGGTTCGTGTAGATGAAATCTTAAATGGTCATGATGCACGATGTCATGATAGTTTTCGTATGGAAATACATGTTTTCTTAAGATTATGTGATGTGTTGAAAGAAAAATAGTTACTTCGTCACAGTAATGGAGTTCGCGTTGAAGAAAAAGTAGCGATTTTTATGCTTGTTGTTGGTAATAACAAACATAACAGGATACTTCAAGAGCGTTTTCAATATTCGGGGGAGACAATTAGTAAACACTTTAATGTAGTATTAGATGTTATTGTTGCAATCGTGGATGATTTTATTCAACCAGCAGGGCCTGATACTCCCTCTAAAATCTTAGAAAACCTAAGATTTTATCTGTACTTTAAGGTATACATATGCAGACTTTATATTACATAAATTCAATTAGTTTTTGTTGTATATATACATATATTTGTATCCATAGTCGACTAATGTTTACTTATATGCTTTTAATCATAGAATTGTAAAGGAGCCATTGATGGAACACAGATACCAGCAATGGTTGGTCTAGACGAACAAGTTCCTTTTTGGTGCAGAAAAGGTTTCATTTCGCCAAATGTTTTAGTAGTATGTTCCATTGACTTACAGTTTCAGTATGTTCTAGCGGGTTGGGAAGGTTTGGCTGATGATCCACGCATATTAGATTCAGTTCTAATAAGATCCGATAGATTAATTGTACCCTAAGGCATAACATACTATCGTATCTTTTGCATTCTAATTTAATTTTCTTACTGCTTGATTTCAAAGTGAAGATGTTATGGTGAAGATGACCGTAATGAGTATGACCAGTTTAGACTTAGATTCACTTGTGGGAATCTACTTTAGTATAAATTTAATCCACATGGATTTCCATTCCCTTTACACTATGTTAAAAAGATAATAAGAGCTTAAGATAGTGTATTGTGCTGCTTCTTTTAATCAATTGTTTCCTGTCACATTTATTTCAACAACTAATGTTTGATTTTTGGAAACCTCCCTTAGTTTAGCTTTTGATCATTAGAGCTTCACATTGTACATGGAAGTTACATATAGGACTTGCACTTATACTGATGCTAATGCCACTAAATATCAAGAATATGCATGCTCCATATAAAAAGTAAAAATACAGACTTACTAAAAAGAGATTAACTTTCTTACCAGTTTATATTTCTTTCTACTTGGTTTTATTTTCGAAAATACTTCTTCTGCCCATTTTCATGTATGCTATCGGTGTTCGGCGCTAAACCATCAAAAATGTGTGAAGCAAATTTCTTATATCTCACCGTCGTTGGCTGATAATGCTTCTTACTGTCACGTACTTTATTTTAAGAGTCTAGAGTTTTCTTGTTGAATTCATCTTTTGTATTTTTTTACTTGAATGTGATTGATAACATAGTATTTTGTTATTATAGAGGTAAATTTTATCTCGCTGATGCAGGATTCGCCAATATGCCACAATTTATTACTCCATATTGTGGTGTCCGTTATCACTTGAAGGAATTTGGTGGAAATCGTCCAAAAGATGCAAAAGAATTATTCAATCTCCGACATGCATCGTTACGAAATGCAATCGAGCGTGCTATCAGAATACTTAAAAGGCGTTTCATTAATTTGCAAGTTCAGCCTCAATATTTATTCGACTCACAAGTGAAAATTGTACTTGCATGTTGCATCCTTCATAACCACATCCGCAGAGAGTGCGTTAATGACTTGATTTTTGATGATAAGAACTTACAAAGCTTACTAGAAACCGATACAAGAATGCAACAAGACAATGAATGCCATACACTCGGCAGAAATAGACAACGAGAAGTAGCATCAGAACTTCGAAGTTCAATTGCATATGCAATGTGGAATGATTATCAGCATCGCCGCCACCGCTAATGTTTTAACGTACTGCTTATTTTGTGAAAATGTTTGATAATAGACCTGCATACTATTGTTTAAATTGGAGAGCGAAACAAACATGATTCAAGTAATCCAAGTGTGTGATTGAATTTTAAACAAACAACTTCTATCCTAATCCGGGATAAGATGTTAACCCGGGACAAGATAAAATTTGAGACAAACACCTTTTAAGTTAACCAATTCTTAAGGTGCCATATCTTAGTTCGATATAGGATATCTCTACTTAGAATATGATGTTCCGTTTATTTTAAGTTAACCAATTCCTAACTTACGGGGGTTTACTCAATAAATACTTTTAATGATTTTTAAAGAATTAAACGGAATTCTAAAGTATTGTGTTATTGGTTGTCTACTTCTAAATCTCTTTCAAAGTTTATGTTACCGGTTATAGATTGTTAAAATGTCTTCCAAAGTTTGTGTTACTCATTGTAAACTTGAAAATTCAAAGACTTTGTGTATTTTCCTATTTTCAAGACTTTGAGTGACTTTTGTGTATAAGTTTTCCTTGATGAAAATCTCGCAAAATATGTAAAATTTTGGAAGACTTCCCAAAAAATAAAAATATTTCTTATTCTCTTTTATTTTTATCTCATAAATATCTATAATACAAAACAGAAGGAGTTTTTTAGCTTGGACGGACGGATAACATTTTGAGAGACAAACAAGTGATCCGACCATCACGGTCTCATCCCAGCCAAAGACATCTAGCGGTCATAGTGTTTGTAACCTCCCTTCATTATGGAAATATTGATTACCCTCTTAATTAGTTCCTCATCAATTAAAAAAATAAAATGAAAAAAATAAATGTTACAACCATCGAAAAATTAAGAAAATTCTTGAAGTTATAAAGACAAATAACACAAATAACATATTCTTTTTAAAAATACAGAGAATAATACCTCATTGTATAAAGGGAAAATCGAAAAACACAAAGAATAATTTTCATGATACTCATTGTATAAAGGGAACAATCGAAAACAAATACATATCAAAAAATGTCTCGCCAAAAATTTACTCTTCCGTCATAGGTTTGATTTTAATCTTAGCAATCGAATAAGCCAACCCTCATCATCCTGCAAGACACAAATAACATTAGAGTTACAATGTGTGAAACCCAAAGAACAAAGAACTTTAGAATAATTTTCAAAATCCACACACCTTCAAACTCATTCGCTCATTTCCAACTTATTTTCATGGTATAGTTTTTAGGATAAAGAGTATCAACATGTCAAACATGATTAGCTGCATTCCCAAAAAATCCATTACTCAAAACATGTTTGCTTCCTTTTCAAGGATGCATGATTGCCATGAAAACAAACCTGCAGTACTCAAGTTTCGTGTTGCAAGAAAATGGGACGAGGTCGATTTCATGGCGACCAACGAGGTCACTACTTTGGATTTACTAATGATTGACGAAAACGCTGAGTGCATTTTTATAACGATCCGAATCAAATTTTTTTTTTTTAGTCTTGCATTCTAAACAATCTTTACTTCCTGCACGGGGAGAAACAATGCACGACATTGTCCCTAAGAATTTGATATGAAAGTTTGGGCCATTGCTCCATGGGGCTCTATTCACTCTTAAAGTTAAATACCACAACAAAGAAATCCAGATTTCGTCCTTCAAAGAATGATCATCAGTTATTCTTCAAATGGAATACTGAGGTTGATTGTTTGTTGGGGGATAATGGAGGCATCCCATGCATATATTTTCCTTTGTTGAATTTGATGACTTGCATTCCAGAATAAACAACATCTATCTCACGGGTACTAATTATTAAACTATTATTTAAGCAAAACCGAATCTATAATTTTTTGGTTTAAGATTTTCATGTGTAAAAGTTCTCATGGGTAGAATTAAGCCTCATAGTGTGTGGTAATTATTATTCTACACCTAGATGCATAGATGCATATAAAACCCATATCATATATGCATATATATATATGCAGCTACAAAACCCATATCATAGATGCATATATGCCTAAAAAAAATCAAAGATGCATATAGATTATATGATACGATTAAACACTTTTTTTTTTTTTTATTATTTGGTACAAATGTGTAACAATTATCTTTATTATTACTATTTATTGCATTTTCTACATAATGATTTTCTTTATTTAGTTGAAGTTAGTATAATAAATAAGGTATGATTAAATTTATATTTATAATATATAAAATAGTTTTTTCTTTTTAATTCCAATTAATTATTAATCATCAAATACATCATCAGACGACAAGAAACTAGTTGGAATCCTACAGACAAGCTGGGCTCCAAAACCTTTCTGAATCACCTTTATAATATTAGTTTTACTAGGTATCACTACGGCCCCGGCTCAACCTTTCCTATAGTTTAAGTGTACATACATTAAAACATACTATAACGTAATCAATTATAAATTATTCTAAAAAAAAAATCTAAGAATTAGGCAATAAGTCCAAATCACAAAAAAGAAATTCAGGAATCTATTCCGATGAGAAAAATATCATGATATGAGAAGAATTCAAATTACCAAAACAATAATTAGGTAAATAATAAGGTGGACAATGCAAAAGCTAATGAAGCTGGCGGAGGCCGTTGTTAATTCCTTTTGAATCGACACATCCAAAAAACTGGTGAACCATGTGGTAATGTGAACAATATTCTAACCTGAAGTTATAGGATACCTAACCAAGAATATTACAAATTGAAGAAAAAATAAATAATTAGATCCATTAAAAAGTACTCCCGGAAGGGATAAATATATCTTGATTCGTCCATGAATTCCAAGCTTTTCTCTTTGGAAATTCCATCATTCTTGCATAATTGTATTTTTTTCTCAAGTCTAGATAATGTTTATGCTGGTTTTGCATACCCATTCTAGGCGTTGTTTGAATTCGGCAATTTGTTTCTGTTTTCATTTTAACTTCTCTAGAATTTCATGGACTAATAATTTCTTGTTCATATCCACCCCGTGGGAAAAGGAAACTCAATATATTAAAGCGAATGAATTTCTAAAAACTGAAAGGGTAAAACATACTTCTTCAACTGGTTTTTGTTTCAAGTCATTATTGATAACCAACATCGGAAAGTAGCTCCCCACCTATTAATTAGTTATTGTCGTTAACCATCCTTTTAATACGATACACACGAATATTTGACGCTACAACCTTTCATTTTAGTTGAACACGTATCTTATCCTCATGTGGGATGTCCAAATTTACATCTTTTTTTGTGACATTTACTAAAAGATATACATAAACAATCCAAATCTAATGCGCACAACGAATTGATAACTAATAAATTTTTGAACAAAATGACCGATATAATTTAAAGTAAGTTATGCCATGATTTACCATTGTTGATTATAAGAAAGATATTTGCATGTCTTCAATTTTTCAACATTTTATAAATTAATTTATTTCGCAGCATATTCCTAGAGTGTAATTTTTGTATGTCTACCATTTTTCATTTTCTATCAGAATCTCTCTCTTCATTATAGCTTATTTGGATGTTTGGCACCCGAGTTGAGATTCTGATTTTTTCCACCAATACGCCATTACATTTCATACATAGTATTGTAATTAAACTAATTAGTGGAGAGAATCCAGTCAAAGACTTAATAAAAAATAAAATAAAAATATTTATTTTGATAAATTACCATGTAATGAGTGACGTCACCAATTCTTTTGTTAAATTCTTCTAGCCTAGTTAGATAGAATCTAAATATTGGAATCTTATCACGATCCAGTATTATTGTTTCATTGTACGATCTTTGAAATGCAATGTTATATTTCTTAGAGAAAGTATTCGTTCACCATCGAAAGTCGAAATAATAAAGTTTGTCATGGTTACTTCCGCCTTAATTTTTTAATATATTTAGCTTTCTCACTAAAATGTATCACCTTTTCTTAGGGCATCTTCTTTCTTTATGTGAATAGTAATATGATTGACATTAAAATTTTAAGTTTTATGTTATGGTTTGGATAACCTTCAAATTATTATTCGTTCAAAGTTTGTTCATAATTATTGAACTCAGTACCATTGAAGCTTCTTATAGAATTATCACCATTTGAATCATAGGTTCCAATGGTGATGCACGACGTGAGGGACATAATGTTAAGGTATATTTTTTCAACACCTTCAAAGGTAGGTTCCAATATAATTTTTCTTTAAATACCCTAAGTCGTTTTTATCTAGATTTTCCTCAGTTCTCACTTTATTTCGCTTGCTTCTACAATTGTGTGAGGTCTTTTGGTACCGTTGTTATGTATGAAAAAAGTGTGCTTTTCAGCGTAGATCGCGATTTTTTAGTTCCGTGATATTTACCTAAGCAAATAACAAAAATATATTCAAAAAGTATAACTGCTGTTTTTTATATTTTGAATCGAGTAATAATTTATATAAAACATTACGTATAAAATAAATTAATACAAAAGGTTATCTTACTTGATCTATATGGAAATCAACAGCTTGACACTGCACAACATTTTTATTAGATTATGATGGTGTTAGCGACTGATGGTGTTGCATTTCCAAATTATTTGACATCATCAGTATACAAATACAGGAGAATCATACCTAGCACTATAATAGCATTTCATTAATTCTTGCCCAATCGGTGTCTTCTCACCTTTTATAGTATGTCGAGAGTTATATTTATCATCTGGTTCACCATTAAACAGATATTTATGTTGCACAATGAAACTCTTACAGCCAGATAGTATCTTGATGATTTGTAATTAAAAGATCAATATATTACCTAAAAGACTCAATAATCCCACAATTAATATTTCTCATTTTGCTAGTAAAATATGTCGTGAATTGGTTTAGGTTTTCATTTCGTACCTCTCATATATGAATAAATTTACATGAGTTTGGAGACTCTTGCATTATCACCAAATATAAACCTCTATATGTTATGCGATAACAATAATTATTGTTCCCATCACAGTACATATGCGTTAAACTCCAGTTTGTACTTAAAAAACTCACACTTTACTTAACTATATATATCAGATCCCAACAGTACACTACGGACATGCAATATAATGTCACATTAAATTTAGTACGATGCAATCTTTTGTTATTTTACATGTAAATGTATTCTAGAAGTTATATCCTTTCTCAAGCTTAACTTGTTACTAAAAGCACTTATTCAATTGGTTTTTGTTTTCGGTCACTACTTGTAGCCAATATCGACCTTCTCGTTAGATTAACTTGTTACTAAAAAGAACTTATTCAATTGATTTTTGTTTCCGGTCACTACTGATAACTAATATCGGCAAGTAGTTCCTCACTTATCTATTAGATATTATCATTAGCCATCATTTACTCGAGTGCGAGGTAACTCGGATCAAAAATCTATTCATCAACAAACTGAGGTCCAGTTGAAGTAGCAACTTCCATAATAAAATCTCCAAGGTCAAGGTAGTAGTTCTCTAATAAGCTAGTATTAACAAAAACAGTAAACAATCCTACAACTAATTAAATTTTTTAACTTCACCAAAACACTGATGAAATCTAACAATGTTAAAAAGGAGTTTGCTATCTATAACAAAGTACTTGTTTCCCCAATAAGATTGCTCTGTTTTTTTTTCTAGTAAGTGAAACAAAACAAACACAAAAGTACATTTTATAAGTTAGTATAACATTGATCCAGTCTCATCTTCAGTGGAAGTTTTGGTTCCTTTAATACACATGCTTAAGCACCCTTACTTGATTGAAAAGATTGGCAAAGGTCTTTATCCACAACAACATCTGCCTTTTGCTTCTTTCTTATAATTTACTTCCCCTGCTATGAAGAGTCATTTTTTTTCTCTTCCACACATTACATATTTGACTTTACCTTTTTATAAATTGCATGATTTATATGGGATGATACCAAGATTAGCAGGGGATACCATCTGGGCGATCTGATGGTCAGGTTCGCTCAACATTTCTTTCTCCTGCATAAAATGGTACCAGCCCTGCCAAAACGGTATTCCCTTTATAAATCGTGAAATTAAATTGATCTTGTCATCTCGTGGCTCTTAATTTAGGTTCCATCTTTTTCTGCTTGCATTGGTCTGACAGTAGGTACTTTACTTTAGTTAGAGATAAGGAAAGTAGAAACATGCTTGGAAATATTTATCTATAACAAATAATTGAGTTTCATATCTTCCAAAGCGGTGCAGTGATAATTAGGATGCAAGCTCAATAAAAACTCCTAGAAGTACGAATAGTAAGTGGATGTATAAAAATATATTCCTATACCTAACAAAAGTTACCTGCAAAAAAAAGTAATAAAATATATTCAAATTCTTATGTCAATCCTCTTATTATATAGGTTACACCTAGAGAGTTTACAAATTTGATACTTCTTAACCTAATTACCTCACTATCACCCCAAATGTGGTCTAGTTCTCATAAAGTCATCCTGGACATCGTTCTATGATCATCTAAATATGCACTAATAAAGTGGTTCCTTCTTAGATACCCTATTATATTCTGATGTTTTTAAAACTCAAACGGCCCTAAAAAATCTACTTACAACCTCACTATCATCCTTAATGTGGTTTACCTTCTCACAGTGATTGTCTACCTAAGTGAGATAATCACCGAAATCAAATTAGGCTTATTAAATTGATAGACTTAAATCAACAAAAAGGTGAACAAATTGCACAAAAATTAAACATTCAAATAAAAAACATGATTTTATTTTTTATGAAAACAAATATATTAGCTAGTACTACACATCAAGAATAGTAAGAAGAATTAATATAATTAGTATAGCACAGGGATAAATGCTACAAAACTGCTCACTTCTAGTAATATCAAACATATGTGTACATGAGTAATCCAGGTTGTGGTGAACGAATAGTGTTTGAAAAATTCACATGTTACTCACCCATGGTATACAACCCCAGTAGAACTCAAAACCGTGAAAAGAGATTCTCGTTATTCATGGTTTGAGGCAATCACAAAACTTTACCTACATAACTACGTCAATTTTATTACACAACAACATACTTGGTATTTTGGGTTTTGCTCACCTGGCCACCTGTTAAAGCAAACAGTAACAAATCCTCGTAACCCCAATGAACCAATGGCTTCCCCAAAGACGAAACTTATTTTTTGTGAAAAATATAAAATATCTACTCAACTTAGACGCTTACTATCAACTAAGTTGAAATAACTTATTTTACCTGGAAAATCCTGGCTAAAAGATATAAACCAAGGGTGTACCTCCCGTTTGAATCATCTAACGCTGGAATAGACAATCCTGAACTGATCCTGCTACAATTCTGTTTCATCATGCCCTTCAGCTAAGTCATGAATATCAAAGAGGAAACGTGATGCAAGAATATTGAAGAACAGTTTTATAGAACTTTGAGACATCAGAATATCGATAGAGTTTGAAACATGAACGCACATGTACAACTTCGTACCTTGGTTTGGATTGTACTTATTTCATGTTCAAAACACAGGTATACCGCACGAAAGAGGCATCAAAAATAAATTTATCCCATCAAGTATTTGTATAACCCGGTAAAATATCAGCAACTGGACCTGACATGAATCCAAAATGTAACCTTCTGAATTGGAGTCAAATGCGCCACAGATCCATGGTTTAAAGAAAGTTAAAAAAAAAAACTTACAGAAATTCATGAACAAGAGAGATAGCGATAAGATTGATAAGGCGTCCTATCCCTTGAGGGAGCTTAACCCATCCAGTTTCATCAGACGTGTCAATTCCATTGCAAGTAAGAGAGTCACCCGCCAAATCTGCCAGAACACAAATGACTGAACTACAGAAATAAATAGTAGACTGCAAAAAATAATGTTCAAAATTCATTGCTCAGGTTGTTATAAAAATAACATACACAATATAAATTGCAAGGACAATATAGTCATAAGCTAAAAAATATGGCTTTATAGATGCTTGTACCAATATATTTCATGCATTTTTTTCACTTCTTACTGCGGAAGAAACAGTTTTCAAAATTATCTGCACACAATGACACGTAAAGTAAACCAACAGCCTTTATTGCCAAGAGAAGTCCTTGCAAAGCCCAGATCTGTAAAATCACAATTCCGACCTTTATTGCAAGTGAGGAGATATCACTCACTGTTATATCTCCATCCTTCGAGACTTGATCCAATCCCTTAATAAAGGTATGCAATTTTAGAGACTTCCAAGGGATGGATACCAATATAATGTCAGTTTTGAGCTTAAACCATTTTTCATTGGCTCTTTCCCAAGAGGTATGCCAACCTTCCATACAAAAATGCCACCTCATTTATTACCACTAAAAGAACTCTTATCAAACATGAAGAAGCTTTCCTACCAAGGAAGTCAAAACAGACCCTGGTAAGCTAGATTTGGTAAAATAAATTAAGAGAACAAAACAAATGAAACACAAAAGTTGATTATAAATTACCTTCCTTCAAGATTTATTAATATATGATACGAAGTTATAAAAAACATAGCCACATTACACTAATTAACTTTTAAAAATATAAGCGAATTTTAAATCAATTTCCTTATGATCAGTTTAAACAATATATTAAGAGCAACGCATATGTGGGGGTTACCCCATGTTTATTTGCGTCTGACCCGCGATCTGGATCTTAGTCATCCCCTGACTCGTCGCGAGTCAGATGTCAGACCATTTTTTTTCTATTTTGAATCATATCTGGCTCGACCTCTGTCTCAGACCTAACCCCTGACTCGGACATATTTGAGTCAAGTATGGAAAAGCCCCTGACCCATAGGACCGGGCCTGTGGCTCACATATTTTTGAGTCAGATGAGTCATTTCTGACTCAAAAAACAAACATAATGAGTCGGGTGATTTGAGTCAGATCCAGATGACTCGGATCCAGAAAAATAAAAGATACCTATTGAAAAAGTTGATTTCAGGGGATTTGAACACCAACAATACAAAAGTTCGTGGACAGATGCACTAAGTACGCCATTCGCTAAAATATTCATATTAATCGCATCAAGACCTTCCTACAATTCCCTGAATAAGAAATCGGTATGAATGGAGACATAATGATCTGAAAATTAAAGAAAGAACATGTGAATGGCATAAGGTATAACATCTTCATATTTGAGAATGCGAATTAATACGAAAAATATAGATTGAAATATTGAAGGCTTTGTCATTTGAAACTTTTACTTGAATATAAGTCGGTCTGATTCAAAATTCTAACTCACATAACAAAAAAATCAATAATAGTCACAGTTCTTTGGTAGGCTAGACCAAGGCATCTAAGCGTGAAACTAAAGTATCCATCACAGAAACCTAAACCCCACTCCTGTGTGATACTAATTACGACTAGAGTCGATTCTCCTTTAACCTAAGTTTTTCCTCAAACCATTATAGGTTAACGACTTAAAGTCTTCATTGGGATTGTAATGCCAGACCCAACTATTTTCTCTGTAGTTGCGTGTTTTGATCTTGCTTTGTTCTATCGTATTGAGTACTATCTTCTCTAAGATTTTCTCGAGATTTAATCTCCGATAGGCAAGATAAAAAGTAGTCACAAACATCTTCGTCTCATCATTTGTGATTCCACAATATCTTGTTTCGCTACCATACGATTAAGATTATTGTGAGGTGATTGATATTACTAGGTTGTTCTTCGGGAATATAAGTCTGGTTCCTATTCACCTTGATTTATCAAAATACGGAACAATACTCATAGGTATTTCTGTGGGAGACAGATTTATCTATTCAATAGACTTTTCTGTGTGAGACAGATTTGTTTATCAAGTCTTCGACTTTGGGTCGTAGCAACTCTTAGTTGTGGGTGAGATCAACTAAGGGAATCAAGTGCGTAGAGTCCTGCTGGGATTCATAGGCGTAAGGAACGCGACTGTATCTTGATCAGTGTGAGATTGGTTAGGGCTCAACTACATTCCAGTCCGAAGTTAACTTGAAGTAGGCTAGTGTCTGTAGCGGCTTAATACAGTGTGGTGTTCCAATCTGGACTAGGTCCCGGGGGTTTTCTGCTTTTGCGGTTTCCTCGTTAACAAAATTTCTAGTGTCTGTGTTATTTCTTTTCCGCATTATATTTGTTTATATAATTGAAATATCACAGGTTGTGCGTAGTTCAATCAATTAGATAATCCAACCTTTGGTTGTTGATATAAATTGATTGACACTTGAACAATTTGTCTTTGGTACCGTTCAAGTTGTTTCTCATAATAATCAGCCTCACAGATTCTATATGTTTGATTTTCTTATTACATTGAGAAACAGAGATACAACTCTTGGATATATTTCCATTGATCGAGTCTGACTGTCTAGTTGATTCTCTTAGAATTATATTGGAGTTTGTCCATACAGATTGCCTAAACGAAATATTGGGTGTGGTTGTTAGTCCCCCGCTTTTTCACATACCAAATCATAAGTCTGGCATTGTGAATAGTTATACGAAGATACATAAAAAAGTTACGATCGGTTCTACCATCTCACACATATTGGTAATCCAAAGATTTGCAATGAATAGCTGTACCAATAAGCCTAACGATTTCCCTTTCGATTCATAAAACAAGTTCATGAATGTACTTCCTTTAAGCAAATGTAAAACATTGTTTCCTAGTATGAAATCTTAACCATAACCCATTCACATAATCATAACAGTATATACAAGATTATATTGATGTCATATTTACGAAGTTCATAAGATAAGCGTTATACTTCGTAGTCTAATTCCCTAATACTATGATCATACAAATATGACCATATCACATCACTAGAGTATTATACAATATGTACAGTATGTACAGCTTCGCAGTTATGTGTTCAATATAGTATGACTTGAAGATACGTTAGAAATGAAACAGTTCAAGTCAATATTACTAACCTCAAGAGGAAGGATGATGTTGTCGTTGTAGTTCGCTTCTTCTTCACATTCTTCAGGTCTTCGGAGTAATACTTGTATATCTCAACATTCCTAGACTTTCTAGTCTAACATAAACGAAGTTGACTCTAGTATATAATCAAGCGACTTTAAATGAGTTTTGACACACTAAAATATGACAACCAAACTTGACATACCAACGCTTGGTGAGTTCAACGGAGCTATGCTCAAACAATCTCCCCCATTGTCAATTTTAGTGACAAAACTCTTATAACATAATGATAAACAAATTACATGAGAATTCATTTTACATACGCTTGATTCCAAGTTTCAACAACACAATAACCTGCATATATTCAATTAATAAATGCCGATGTTGACATTTGAATAACAAAAGTTCTTACTCCCCCTAAAGGTAAGAGCACTTAGTACCTAGCTTACATCTTTGTTATTCCCCTTTTTGTAGTCAGAATACTACAACAGCAAAATGATATGTTTCTCCCCCTTAGCCAATGCTTTACTCTTTCGTTAGATATAACTTTTAAGCACAATTGTCCTTTCATTAGTGATTGAAAATCACTTGTTTAGTCCATATATTTCTCCCCCTTTTGTCACAAAATGACAAAGGTTCGAGCAAATAAAGGACAAACCGAAAGAATCTTATAAATCTAATAGACTTTTAAATAACCTATAAGAGTTAAGAACGAAGGTTTCACATACCACTTTAGATAACCAATATTAAAACCAAAACTACAAGTAATTTTGTTTTAATATGTTATCAATGAAACAATTGCCCGAAGCAATTTTCGCTAATAGTTTAACAAATTGACTAAGAAACTTAATTCCCTTTTTAAACCGATTGCAAACATACAATCGCTTATTTCGATAAGACAAAAATAAAGATCAGAATTAACTTTATCTCTCTCATCAGGCTCTAATTATTTAGACAATAACTTAGACCTTTCTCTTTAGACAAGACAAACACTAGGTTAGTTAACTAGTTTTTCTTGTCAAGGCATTCGGTTAGACTTGAATAACCGAATCCTCCATTTTGATAAGTCTAACTAAGATCAGAATTAACTTAGTTTCTCTTATCCGGAATCGATTTGGACTAAACAAATGATCACGTATTTCGTTAAGCGATAAACAATACATACAAGCCAAAATAAATTGACTTGCACAATTATTTTCTTAACCGAAGCAATTGAAACAAACATAAATATTATAGCACCGCAATTGCACCGAATTTCGTTAAGCAAAAACACTTGATACCCAACAATAAAGAAGATACCAAACAGTAAGCCAAATAAATTGACACTGTTTTTCTTAACCGGAAACAATTGAATCATACACACACACACACACACATCCATACACAATAATGGAACATATCAATTGTACCGAAATTTTGTTAAGCAAAAGCAAAATATATGCAATATAAACAGGCTTTTCTTAAACAGAAAAACAATTAACTAACAAATTTGTTACCTCAGATTTCGCAGCCTTTTCTCCCCATAAATATATATCATTAAGCGCAAGTTCAAGTAAGAACTCTCCCCAGTATGTTGTCATCCTCTCGCAAGAAAAAAAGAACAACAACTAAAGCAACCTTTACCAGAGAAAGGTTGAATTGGTTTTAACTAATGCGTGCCAATAGCAAAAGTTGAAAACCCGAAACACATATATTATGCTAAACACAACTCATGTAAACTCAACATATTGTGACTTTTCACATATGAGTTTCAATCGGAACACCTTATGATCCTTTGATAAAGCCTACCAACATGGGATAGAACTTAATCCCGCTAAATCAAAAAGCCATCAAACCATACGGGTTACATCATATGAGATCGAATATTAAGGTTATGAAAATCGAAATCAGACATCCCATAAACCGATTACACATAGCAAAAATATAAACATTCATTCAAAGGCTATGTAATCGGTAACTGACACAATAAAAATTATAAAGAAATAATTTTATTCATAAATAATGATAGTTTTATTCAAAAATAGACCTTATACAATAATTTAAGCAAATCAAAAGATTGATGTCTATTTTTCTGTATTAGATATTTGAACAGTCTTCTTCAAAGATCATCTTCAATATCCTAAAATTTCTCGGGATCTTCATCAATTGCATCACGACTGATTTCCCGAATTCTAAACATAGTACCTTGATTATGTTCACAGGCTAAAGCATTAACCTTTCCATTAATATTCCGAGCATACTCCCTATTACCGATTCCAAGTTTAATCAGCTTTCTTTGGTTACGGATAACAGTTCTTAGTAATGCTGTCTGTCTGTGATGAGTTTCAACGGTACTGAGGAGGACTTGACGAAGATTGAGAATATCAATCTTAGCATCCAAACTATTTTAGACTAGAAGATTAGTAACTCCTGCTTGAGATGACATATCTTCATTCTCTTTTCGTGTATCTTCACAACCAGATTTCTTGAATGAATCGACAAGATTAATGGTTTCATCAGAAGCCATTCCACTCAAATCTTTTAGGATTTTAGCTTGAGATCTGGTTTGAGGATACATCTTTTAGTATAATTTCTCAAGCAAGATGAGTACATATACTAGAGGATTTCAACACATACCAAACATAGGTATCAACCTTAAATAAATAATTCTGACCAGATTCGAAAATATTTTCGCATCTTATGTGTTTCCAAATCATAAAGATTTTTCCGAACGACATCAATCTTCAAAATCACGTATCTACAAATACTTCAAGACAAGAAAACTCATCATGTTAACACTAGTTGTTGCAAGACAACTTTTCTACACATGAAAACCTATTGAATACCTTTAGGTATAACATGTATTCTCTCTATGTTGAATAAGAGAAGTTAACAGGATAATCGGATGCCCAGATACTTGTGCTTCTTTACATCAAACGATTGGGCATTGTAAGGATGCGCTTTCCAATATTGTTAAGTGTTTGGGTGAGAGGGGTTTTTCTCACCAGGTACCATTAGAGAAACATCTTCCTTCTTATCTTTAGGAGCATGATCTTGTGTCCTCGTATGGGTTTTGAATGTGCTTGATGCATCCTTTTCATCAGGAATCTTGCGTGATGCTATATTCTTGATTACTTTTTTAGCCCAGGATGGTATATCCTTTTTATTCGAACCCAAGTAGTCTTGATCTGACATCAAACAGATTGCAGATACCCTTTTTTCAAGACTTTTGATATGATCTTTTAATGAATTCATACCTTGTTGAAAATGTCTCTCTAAGGATTTTCCAAAGCATACCTCTTGACATGATTCTATAAGAAGATCTTCTATAAGAATTTTAATCCTTATTTTTGAATGTTCCAGCGATTGTGAAAGATATTCACACTCTAAAGTTTGCTGATTCACTTCATTACACAAAGCCAATTTTTGTTCCAAATAATCTGCCAGATTATTTTGAAGAACGAGTGTTTCACGTTTACCTTCACAAATTCTTACATTTAGTTGAACAATAAGTTCTAAGACATCTTCCAGGCTATCAATGGATTTTCCTGTTTCTGAAAAGGTTTTGACTTTGTTGTAAAACCTTTGTAATCCAACCATTGATTCAGGATTAGAACAGGATAGTGAACAAAAGTTCTTTTTTCTTTCTGGAATAGAAACAGAAGATTTTTCACCAGTAATTGGAGTCAGATCCAAAACAATATTTGAACTAGGTACTTGTTCCTTTTTTTTGGATGCATTCTTTTCTTATCATGAACATGATTCTCAATCAAGTTATCAGTCATAGACTTTGTTCTTGATTTTATAAAAAAATTACGGGACCTATTGACCTATTGTTAGAGCACTGCTCGGTCAAACTCGCAAGCGTTGCTATCTTAAGCTTGTTGTCAAGTTTAGTATCCAAAAATATAAGTCTTGATTTCTAATCTACTTATAGCTAAGTCTCGGATTAGGATAGTAAGTGTATTTGAGCATTAGACTTCACGACGTTCATCGATTGAAGACAAAGAACTACTAAGGGGAGCTTGTGGAACTTCATCAACAAAAGGTATGTGGAGACTTGAACTCATCTATCACTCAAAAGTCTATCTACTCTTTCTCCTATTTGAGACAAAAGTCGTATAGCTATATAGACTTCGATTATACACATTTGATATTTTGAGCTGAGTTAACTCGCTTACATATTTCTCGAAACATGTGTTGGTAAGCTTTCGCTTTAACCAATTTCATCTTATATTCTTGACGAAAGTTAAAAGATGATCATGTGAAAATCGCCTTGTAACATCTTAAATGATTTGTGTGAGACAATCATTTGATGTAGACTCGGAATGTTTCGTATTGATCATTCGATCATTTGAAAATTGCTTTGAAGCTAATAGTTTGTGTGAGACAGCTATTGTCGTCTTCCGAGAATGTGTTAATGATTGAAATGGGAGTTTAGAACAAATAACCATGATTGGATATAACACAATATGCGTACTTGCATATGTGTTGTCCAAGTCCGGGAACCATGGTATGCATACCCGTATGCGTACTGGTTGGTTATGGAAGTCCGGGAACTTAGTATGCATACTGGTAGGCGCACTAGCGTGAGTTTCAAGTTCCGAAAATTCAACCGAGTTTTGGAAGGTATGCGTACCCGTTCGCATACTTGAGTAGGTTATGTTCTAAAATCGTTTTGTTCATGAACTAGTTATGGTTAAGATGAATATGGTTGATATGAAAGTGTTCATATGGCTTACTTCGGTTAACTATTGTTGAGCCAACAAGGTGTACACGTTTAGGTACGGTTACTCATATCTAAATGAAGTCACTTTTCATTTGTGTGTAACAAACTAAGTTCGATCTAACAGTTGAAAGATATTAGCTTGAGTCTAATCAGGTTTCATCTAACGGTGAATATTGAATGCTTTGTTACCAAGGTAACATTGATTGCAAACCCTGATTTGAAGACTATATAAAGGAGAAATCTAGCAACTGGGAAACCTAATCCCCACACCTCCTTTGTGATACTAGTTGCGACTAGAGTCGATTCTCCTTTAACCTTAGGTTTTTCACGAAACCCTATAGGTTAACGACTTGAAGACTTCATTGGGATTGTGAAGCCAGACCCAACTATTTTCTCTGTAGTTACGTGATCTGATCTTGCTGTTTTCTATCGTATTGAGTACTATCTTCTCTAAGATTTGCTCGAGATTTATTCTCCGATAGGCAAGATAAAAAGTAGTCACAAACATCTTCGTCTCATCATTTGTGATTCCACAATATCTTGCTTCACTACCATACAATATAGATTATTGTGAGATGATTAATATTTCTAGGTTGTTCTTCGGGAATATAAGTCCGGTATATCAATTGGTTCATGTTCACCTTGATTTATCAAAAGACGGAACAAAAACTTCTAGGTATTTCTGTGGGAGAGACAGATTTATCTATTCAATAGACTTTTCTGTGTGAGACAGATTGGTTTATCAAGTCTTCGACTTTGGGTCATAGCAACTCTTAGTTGTGGGTGAGATCAGCTAAGGGAATCAAGTGCGTAGAGTCCTGTTGGGATTCAGAGGCGTAAGGAACGCGATTGTACCTTGATCAGTGTGAGATTGGTTAGGGCTCAACTACATTCCATTCTGAAGTTAACTTTTAGTAGGCTAGTGTCTGTAGCGGCTTAATACAGTATGGTGTTCAAATCTGGACTAGGTCCCGGGGTTTTTATGCATTTGCAATTCCCTCGTTAACAAAATTTCGGGTGTCTGTGTTATTTCTTTTCCGCGTTATATTTTTTATATAATTGAAATATCACAGGTTGTGCGTAAGTTCAATCAATTTTTAATCCGACCTTTGGGTTATTGATTAAATTGATTGACACTTGGATATTGGTTTTTGATACCGTCCAAGTTATTTCTTATATTCAATCGGGCTCGCAAATTCCTATTTGTTTGATTGAGAAATATAGATATAACTCTTGGATATACTTTTCTTAAGATTGAGTCTGACTTTCTAATTGATTCTCTTGAATAGTATATTGGAGTTAGTCCATATAGATTGCTAAGCGAAATATTGGGTGTGGTTGTTTGACCCCTGCTTTTTCAATTTGTATCAGAGCAGGCAAACACGTTTAAGACCTCATAAGTCTGTGTTTGTAGCGATCTGAATCTATGGACATAAGTGCTATCTCTATAAACGTACCGCCAGTCTTTGATGGCTCAAATTATTTATGGTTGAAAATTGCTATGCGTGCCTTTCTTCAAGTGCGTGATTTTCAATCATGGGTTTATGTTGTTAATGGCTATAATCCTCCGGTTGTTATAGATGGCGATGTAACTGCTCCAAAGGATATCGGTGATTATGATGCTATCGAGATTCTTCCGTAAAGCAAAATTCTGACGGATTGAATGCAATCATCCATGCCATTACCCCAGATCTTCAGCACCATGTGACTACATGCACTCGGTCTAAAGATGCGTGGGATATCTTAGAAACCGTATTTGAAGGGAATACCTGTGAAAAAGAAGCTAGGCTTCAAAACCTAAATTTGGATTGGGAAAACCTTCGTATGGCAAATGAAGATTCATTTGATGAGTTTAATCACAAAGTGTCTGAAATTGTTAATGAATTGTTTGCGTTGGGTAAGAATATTCCTGAAAAGGACATTGTGATGAAAATTCTCAGATCATTGCCATCTAGATACGATTCTAAGAAACATGCCATCGTTGAAGGAAATAACCTTGAAACTCTTTCCAGAAATACTCTTGTTGGGAAGTTAAAGATCTTTGATCATGAGCATGTATCCAAATATGGAAAGGATATTGCTTTCAAAGCACAAAAGAACACTAAATTACTTGATAAAAGTAAAAGTGTTGGCATCTCTGAAGATGATCCTTCTAAGACTGATCCATCAGATGAAGATCTTGAAAAGTCAGTCTCTTTGATCACAAGACAGTTTAGAGATCTTCTGTTGAAGAGAAGTAAACGGTTCGTCAGAGATAAGCCTAGATCATCAGTTAAACCTCATGACCGTGTTCCTCCTAAAAATAAGGATACCGTCGATACTAATGATGAGGATATGCCACAATGCTTCAAGTGTAAAGGTTTTGGTCATTTTGCAAATGACTGTCCGAATCGTAGAAAATATACTAGAAACAAAGATCTTGCTGCAACTCTTGATGAAATGTATGATCACTATGATTCTAATGAAGACGAAAAATCAAGTGTTGCACTCCTCTGTGAAAATATTGATTTTGATAATGCGTACATCAACCTCGATATTCTTCCGGTAGAAACTTCAACTAGTTTGGAGGATATAAATGGATTGTTATCCATCCACTAGAAATCATTTTTCTAATGTTTCAGGTACCACAATTTGTCTAGCAGCTTATTCCGTTATGGTGTCTGAACCACCCTCCACTTTGACATGTTCTTACTGTACTATCAAGGTTCACGTCTCTTTAGCTGTTTCAAGTATAAGCATAAAGTAAGATATGTCAACAAACTTCAACGGAGAGAAAATCGATTAGTAAACAAGCTTAAACTTGTTCAGAAGTCGTCTGAGGTATGTAAACTCAACTCTTCTCCAAAGAAGTTAATTTCTAAATAAAAAATTAGACCACTTCAGAAGAGAACACGGTCTAAACATTATGTGAAAAAGGATTTTAGGAACTCTTTCCAAGAGGTTCATGGTGGACAGATTATTGTTCACCCCAACACAACTTAATTGTGTTGGATGTGCATCTTGTCTCAAGTGCCTGATCCCAAAGAGACAAGAGTTAAGCACTTATAGGTCTTAAGGAAAAAAAATAGTTTTTTTGTTTCTTTTTCTTTTTGTTTCGGTTGATCTTTTCATATCCTAGATTGGTATTGAAAAGAGGTTTCCATGTTTGATCAATAAAAGAGGTTAAAATCGACAATTCTTCCTTCTTTAGGGTTGTGAGTTGTGCGTACGTGAATCCTTTTAGTGTATAAAGGTTCCGTAATCCTACATTCCTTTTTCCTTCTCTGAAAACTCTTTTTATCACAAGATTGCTTGTTGAGCAAGATTTGTGAATTACTCTCACAATCTCATACTGGTATGGAGAATCCAAGCATAATGTCTTATGATGGAAAAGATGTTAATATGATTGTTAAGCCATCAATCATGAAGGAAAAAGATAAATCTCATGTACCTTCAACTTTGAAAACAAAAATGAGGAATGTGAGGAAACCAAAAGTTGTTCCTTCTAATCTACAGAAATTTTCTGGGGTTCTTGAAAAATTGAAGGAAACAAGAAAGGAGATTCAGCAAATAAAGGCTATTGTTTTGAGGACTCTCGAAATTCAGAAGGCCCTGGTTCGGCATTAGTCTAGAAGGTTTGTTGGAATTGACTCCTTTCTTCATGAACCTTATATTCCCATGGCTGTCGACGACAAGGAGTTCGGGGATGATAAAGAATTTTTTTAGAGGCCTTAATGTCTAGGAAACTTTTTATGAGAATTTTTTATTGTGTTTTAAGAAGGATAACTAGGGTTTGGAATAGCCATTATTGTGAGTACACATAGCTATTGCCAACGATTTTCATCTTGCAATGTTTTTTAGATTTAATTATTTAAATTCTAAAGTTTATTTGGAAGATGATTTCGCAGTATTAATCTTTATTGGTTTTATATATTGTAAAAATTATTATGGGATATGAGTGTTTGCGTCCGTGAACTATGATTTCCCCATATATGTCAAAAGTTAAGCCTATTATGTCATTATGCATATATTGATGAAGATATGATGAACTTTTGATTACAAAGATTAAGTCTATTACATGTCTTTATGCAAATATTGATAAAAAAAATAGAATGAATCTTTGAATATTCCGCAGTATTGGTCTTTCCTTGATCCACTTCTATGTGAAAGTACTATGTGGCTTCGTAAGTTCTCTTATGTTGAGCATTTCCGATTAAATTAATAATAAGTTCTTTTGTGGTTAATTTAATTGAGTTTTCTGGATACAAATTCATGTTTCATGTAATTTGTTAATGTCCAAAGAAATCCTTCTTTTCTTTTAAAAATAAGGTTGCTCTTGTTGTTCTTTCGGGAATTACATTTTATGGGGGAGAGTTCTTAATTGAACTTGTGCTTAGTTACCAAATCTTTGTGGGGAGTGCGGCTGTGGAATATTGTAGGAGTTTTCTTGTATCTTTATAAACTCCTTGATGAATACACTAAGTTTCGACTATGTGAAATCATCGAAACAAAGTTGATATGTTTTCTTTTAGTCATGATGAAGTATCTCTATGAGAATTTCATCACGGTCCCACTAGTTTTCGTACCTTTGCCAATTTATATTGACAAAAAGGGGGAGAATTAATGTGTAGTTCACACTACAAATACATATGGTTTACGGATCATTATGTAAGGGGGAGTGGTTTTCATGTGAGATGAAGTATTGACTAAGGGGGAGTGATACATATCACCATAGTATTGTTGTCAAAGTTGTGATACAATTAATCTTTGATGTTGTGTAATGATACTATAACACTGTATAACAATGATTGAGAGATGTTGTTTTCTCATTGTTATAGCTACGGATCTTCAACAACTATGATGCTGAGTTGAACACATTCAGAATCACTGGAGTACTTTGAAGTGACAAAGATTTCGAGTAATGTTGAAGAACCAAGGAAATCAAGCATTTTGATGAGAAACTACAAAGTATTGATAGTTTTGTCACTAAATTCACAAAGGGGGAGATTGTTAGAGCACTGCTCGGTCGAACTCCCAAGCGTTGCTATCTCAAGCTTGTTGTCAAGTTTAGTTGCCAAAACTATAAGTCTTGATTTCTAGTTTACTTATAGCTAAGTTTCAGATTAGGATAAAATGTGTAGTTGAGCTTTATACTTCACGGCGTTCATCGATTGAAGACGAAGAACTATTAAGGGGAGCTTGTGGAACTTCATCAACAAAAGGTATATGGAGACTTGAACTAATCTATCACTCAAAAGTCTATCTCTACTCTATCTCATATTTGAGACAAAAGTCGTATAGCTATGTAGACTTCGATTATACACATTTAATATTTCGAGCTGAGTTTAACTCGCTTATATATTTCTCGAAATATGTGTTGGTAAGCTTTCGCTTTAACCAAGTTCATCTTATATTCTTGACGAAAGTCAAAAGATGATCATGTGAAAATCGCCTTGTAACTTCTTACATGATTTGTGTGGGACAGTCATTTGATATAGACTCGGAATGTTTCGTATTGATCATTGAAATTGCTTTGAAGCTAATAGTTTGTGTGAGACAGCTATTGTCGTCTTCCGAGAATGTTTCAATGATTGAAATGAGAGTTTAGAACAAATAACCATGATTGGATATAGCACAGTATGCGTACTTGCATATGAGTTGTCCAAGTCTAGGAACCATGGTATGCATACCCGTATGCGTACTTGTTGGTTATGGAAGTCCAGGAACTTAGTATGCATACCGGTATGCGTACTGGCATGAGTTTCAAGTTCCAGAAATTCAAATGAGTTTTGGAAGGTATGCGTACCCATTCGCATACTGGAGAACCCAAACTTGGTCCGGCCACTTTGCATACTTGAGTAGGTTATGTTCTAAAATAGGTTTGTTCATGAACTTATACATTTATATAATAAGGTATGCAATCTTTTTCAAACCGTGGCTATAATGTTCATGAATTGATTCGAGTGAATCAAAATCGATTTTGCTTCAATTGTGTCTTGTATACTTCTATTGGAATATAAACAATTGAACAACTCTAGAACTAGTTTCATTTGAGTCATTTGAACTAGTTATGGTTAAGATGAATATAGTTGATATGAAAATGTTCATATGGCTAACTTCGGTTAACTATTGTTGAGCCAACAAGGTGTACACGTTTAGGTACGGTTACTCATATCTAAATGAAGTCACTTTTCATTTGTGTGTAACAAGCTAAGTTCGATCTAACGGTTGAAAGATATTAGCTTGAGTCTAATCAGGTTTTCATCAAACGGTGAATATTGAATGCTTTGTTACCAAGGTAACTTAGATTGCAAACCCTGATTTGAAGACTATATAAGGAGAACTCTAGCAACTGGGAAACCTAATCCCCACACCTCCTGTGTGATACTAGTTGGGACTAGAGTCGATTCTCCTTTAACCTTAGGTTTTTCACGAAACCCTATAGGTTAACGACTTGAAGACTTCATTGGGATTGTGAAGCCAGACCCAACTATTTTCTATGTAGTTGCGTGTTCTGATCTTGCTGTTTTCTATCGTATTGAGTACTATCTTCTCTAAGATTTTCTCGATATTTATTCTCCGATAGGCAAGATAAAAAGTAGTCACAAACATCTTCGTCTCATCGTTTGTGATTCCACAATATTTTTGTTTCGCTACCGTACGATTAAGATTATTGTCAGGTGATTGATATTTCTAGGTTGTTCTTTGGGAATATAAGTCCGGTATATAAATTGGTTCTTGTTCACCTTGATTTATCAAAAGACGGAACAAAAACTCATAGGCATTTCTGTGGGAGACAGATTTATCTATTCAATAGTCTTTTCTGTGTGAGACAGGTTGGTTTATCAAGTTCGACTTTGGGTCGTAGCAACTCTTAGTTGTGGGTGAGATCAACTAAGGGAATCAAGCGTGTAGAATTCTGCTGGGATTCAGAGGCGTAAGGAACGCGACTGTACCTTGATCAGTATAAGATTGGTTAGGGCTCAACTACATTCCAGTCCGAAGTTAACTTGGAGTAGGTTAGTGTCTATAGCGTCTTAATACAGTGTGGTTTTCAAATCTGGACTAGGTCCCGGGGGTTTTCTGCATTTGCGGTTCCCTCGTTAACAAAATTTCTGGTGTCTGTGTTATTTCTTTTCCGCATTATATTTTCTATATAATTGAAATATCACAGGTTATGTGTAAGTTCAATCAATTGTGAATGCGACCTATGGGTTGTTGATTAAATTGATTGACACTTGTATATTGCTTTTTGATACCGTCCAAGTTATTTCTTATATTCAATCGGGCTCACAAATTCCTATTTGTTTGATTGCAGATTGAATTAATAAATAGAGATATAACTCTTGGATATACTTTTCTTAATATTGAGTCTGACTGTCTAGTTGATTCTCTTGAAAGTATATCGGAGTTAGTCCATACAGATTGCTAAGCGAAATATTAGGTGATGTTGTTTGACCCCCGCTTTTTCACCTATTTCCATTTACCCTTTTTGAGAGGTTATTCTCAACATCTTGAAGTACGTTAACTGCGTCCTTTATAAGTTTAGCTTTACTTTTCTTATTTCGAATCATTTCTTATAGGTTGGATCGCACCAAACACAGATTGTTAGATATTTTCGTGTTTGCCTGCTCTGATACCAATTGAAAAGACGAGGGTACCCAAATACACCAAAATCTTTTATTTATCCACCTATAAGTCCTCTGCCGAAAGTGATTGTCAATAGACTAAGTCGAGACAATATAACAAATTGGTTCATACTTCGTGTGATCGTCTATAGATACGAGATCGAGACAATACGATAACAAGATAACTTGTGTGATTGACTATGGATACAAGATCGAGACAATACAACAATGAAGTATGATACTAGGTTCGTACTTAACCAAACTCTATAGGATCACTATCAAGTATGTGCGGAGTTAACGTTTGTGTAATTCACTTTAAATTATATAAACAAATATAATTGCTGAAAACAAAAGTAAATCACACAACAAGATTTTGTTAACGAGGAAAACTGCAAATGCAGAAAAACCCCGGGACCTAGTCAAGAATTGAATACTCTTAGAATTAAGCTGTTATACAAAATCTACACCAACTTCGTATAATTGAGACCATGCAACTACCCCTAGTTCACTTAGTTTCCTCAGTATCCCTGCGCTTCCGACTTCAATGAATGCACGCACTGGAACAATTCCTTTGGATCGTATTCCAAATAGTAAAAGAACAAAAAAATCTGTTTGGTAACAACTCTTTCAATTCTTTCAAGATAAAGATATCTCAAGTCATACGCAAAGGCTCTTCCGTTTAATCTAATAAACTCCTTTGTCTGGTTAGATAAATTTATCCAATAACTACCAAAGTAGTCAAGTTTAGATTCACAATCAATCAATATAGATTCCAACAAGAAACTATAAAGTGATGCCGATCTCACGCAACTAATCAATCGAATAAATCCGATTCTAGTTGGATCCTAGTCGATCAAGGTTTGTGCACACACAAAGATACGAGAACTAAATAAGAAATCTTCTTTGATCTTCAATAAACACCTTCATAACACCACTTGAATCTCTTGTGATCAATCACATACAAAACGGAGTCTGTTAACAATGGATTATCACAAGATGTCTTTAGATCTACAAATAGTTCTAAAGATCCCGTCGATACTTCGATCTAGTTTGAGTGAATCTTATATCAGAAGAGAAGATTCTCAAGAATAAACAAACTAGGGGCAATCAAAGTTTCAACAACCGTTAGTCAATCAAATCAATCGAAAACTAATAACACTGCAATTATCTAGTTTCCCACCAATGGTACTCGTAGAGTTTGTTGATCCCACAGAAGTCTTTAAACGAGCGGTCGTAAGAGATTTCACCTAATTAGGATACCTTCCTCTCCGAATAGACGGCTCCACCAGAAACAACAAGAATGAAGTTTTCCTGGCTCTTAGGATAGTTTGCTAGAAATGCAAACTTAAGTATTTATAGACCAAGGATGTTTGGACACCAAGGAATTTCCAAAACCGAAAATATTCTCAAGATATGCAATGAATAGCAAAATTCGGTTTTCCTAATTCCAATAAATGCTTGTCCAAAATTTCCGAAATCTCTCAATATAAAATCTCCAATTAGTAAATGCACATTACTAATTTTTATTCTCTAGAGATACGCATTTAATTGCTGTTAATTAAAGCATATAAAACCAAAAACCTTAATTAAAAGATTCTCAATTTATTTCGGCACAGGATCTCCTTGAGTACTAAGGAATATCTTTGAACAATAAATGATAAGAGTTATTGTACATGTTCAAAGTATGTTGACATCTTTTCACTATAAATCCTTATTCATATTTACATGGATTTACATTCTTGGAATCGGTTATACCACACTTCCAAACAAGTTTAGAATTGGTTCACCTGTATTCCAAGATTACTATGTGATTGATCAAATATCAAATCACATACATGGGTTCAATCGGGTCTACCAATCACTAGGATCAGTTATACCTTAATATGGAAATACTTGTGATCGGTCACACAAGTTACCAGGACCGATTACCATATACTCATGGTATTACTTGTGATCGGTCACGGCAGTTACCAGGATCGGTTACGCCAATTACCAGGACCGGTTACCAATTACAAGGATCGATTACACAACACTCTGTGATCGGTCACACCAATTACTAGGATCGGTCACACCAATTACATATATCAATCATACCATCTCATGGGATTACTTAGGATCGGTTACACCAATTAATAAAAACTAGTCATACCAAATCATAAGTCAGGCATTGTGATTAGTTATACGAAGATACATAACAAATTTACGATCGGTTCTACCATCTCACACATATTATTAATCCAAAGATTTGCAATGAATAGCCGTACCAATAAGCCTAATGATATCCCTTTCGATTCATAAAACAAGTTCATGAATGTACTTCCTTTAAAAAAATGTACAAAATTGTTTCCTAGGATGAAATCTTCACCATAACCCATTCACATAATCATAACAGTATATACAAGAATATGTTGATGTCATATCTACGAAGTTCAAAAGATAGCGTTATACTTCATAGTCTAATTCCCTAATACTATGATCATACAAATATGACCATGTCACATCACTAGAGTATTATACAATATGTACAGTATATACAGCTTCGCAGTTATGTTTTCAATATAGCACGACTTGAAACATACGTTAGGAATGAAACAGTTCAAGTCAATATTACTAACCTCAAGAGGAAGGATGATGTCGTCGTTGTAGCTCGTTACTTCTTCACGTTCTTCAGGTCTTCGAGTAATACTTGTATGTCTCATATTCCTAGACTTTCTAGTCTAACCTAAACGAAGTTGACTCTAGTATATAATCAAGCGACTTTAGATGAGTTTTGACACACTAAAATATGACAACCAAACTTGACATACCAACGCTTGGTGAGTTCAACTGAGCTATGCTCTAACACTATTAGATGCAGTAGACTGTTTAAAAACTATTCCTCATTGGATATGTCATTATGTTCCTAGATTTTGTAATAAACATGCTGATAAATTAGCTAAGTACATCAGGAAATTTGGAGTCACTAGAGTCTGGTTTGATAAACCTCCTAGTATCATTGAGAGTTAGTTGATTCAAGACAATGCACTTGTTTCAGTTTAATAAATCTTCCCATCTTTAGCATAAAAAAAAAAATGTCCATGAGAGTTGTAGCAAAAGCTAACATGTAATATAAGACGGTTGGTGAGCTTCTGTTATCTGGAAATGGATAAATATACAAAACGGGTTTGCAAACTTCATGGCAGTTCACGAAGTCAGGCTCAAAGGGTATGCAAACCTATGCATGTTCGTGAAGTCAGATCAAAGGGGTATGCAAATTGGGTTTGCAAACCTTCCCCCATTCCCGAACTCAGATGTAACGGGTATCCTCTACAGTTCGCAGAATTCACCTTGATCCAAGCAGATCTGAAATTCTCCCATTCTTAAATTTGAAACATTCCCAATACCCATAGATAGTTTGCATTTTTTGCTTGGGAAAACAAATATATTTTGTGAATATTAAATCGTTCTAACTTAGATTGTTAAGGATTTATGAACATACATTGCTTGAATCATATTTCGAGAGCTTAACCAAGACAAGCTTGAACTTAAAATTTCTTCTTTGCTATATTAAATCTACTAAAATCATATGACAACGTTTCATAAGAAAGAATGGTAGATACGATGAGTAAATAAGATAGGTTCGTCTTCACATGCTTCTTTTTTGATGAAGTTCTCGCAAATGTCTTCGTTTTTTCTTCAGTCTTCATTCTTCAAAATTATTCAGTGATATCTGATACTCAACTACCATGCTCCAATCTTAGTCCGAGACTCGACTTTAGTAGACTAGAAATCAATATATAGTTTTGTACATCTAACATTGACAACAAGCTTGAGATAGCAAAACTTGTGTGTTCGACGGAGCGATGCTCTAATAAGCTATCCCTACTTCTAGCATGTTAGCATCTCATGTGATGATTATCTCTCCAGAATGTCCCATGTGCAATTCCCGAGCGTAGGAAACCGAACAACATCTTTCCAAGTGTTGTCTTTTGCAAGAGTTATTTGGTTTGGTTATTCTCTGAACTCGGTTAATTCCCGAATTTGCACAGATTCATTTAATACATATGTAAAAAATTGGATCTCCGACTCTGAGTACTCACAATATTCTGAAAACATTGCAACCATCCTCTGGTTCACTTGGAAACACAGATGTTCGGAAATTTTCGGAAAAATTACTCCAAAACTGGCCATCCTGATAGATAAAATTAAGAAATATCTAAAGTATATCTCTGCTAAGGTTATGCAGCTGGTTCCTCGTACTCAGATGGAAAAAACAGTTAAACCTTCATGGTTTTCATTAAATCCAGATTGGATAATACTTATTTACGCGTCCTTCAAGAAAGAAGATTTATCCATGGGATATGCTTTCATTCTTTATTTGATAGACTGGGAATCGTTTATACATATTTCTGCGGGTTTGGATTATGCATATTCGGCGGTACATGCATAAGCAAAAAAATTATTAAAGGCGAGTAACTGGTTGACTGAAAACATATTTATTAAGTGTCTACGTAGCAACAGATTGCAAATTGCTAGCGGATACAATCAACAAAAATAATATTGATAGGGTACATTATTTATATGTCCTTACTTTTGAAACCCAATAAATATATCCTTATACAACAATAAATATGTCCCTACTTTTTAATAACCTTATCCATTTAATATTAGATTATCTTAATACCCTCACCCATATAATATTTTTCTTTATTTCAAAATAAAACAAATTTCTTCTTCTACCACTTCACTACCACCAATAACACCACCGCCAACATTCAACTACCATTCCACCAACACCGTTCACCAACCACTACCTACCAACCGGCACCACCACTAATATTCAACCACCACTCCTTCACCACCACCATTACACCACCACCAATCCGTCACCACCACTAGTCCGTCGCCACCGCCACCGTCGCCGCCACCACTGGTTCAGATATTTTTGTATCAACAACAATAGTTGATCCAAATAAAAATAGAACCAATAGTAGAAGTTGATCCAATTTAGGGGATCAACAACAATAGTTGATCCAAAAAAAAAGGATCAACAGTAGAAGTTGATCCAATTTAGGGGATCAACAACAATAGTTGATCCAAAAAAAAGGATCAACAATAGAAGTTGATCCATGTAAATGGAGTGAACTTGGCGTGAGTCGAACACGCATTATCTGACATGGAGTCAGTCATGCTACCATTGCACCACAAGTTCAACATTGAAAGAAATTTACATGATTTAAACTACAAGCAAGATTTAACCTACAAGCATGATTATACTTATCCAAGGAAATATTGTCAATAATAGGAGTTGAAAGGATCAACAACAGTAGTTGATCCCATAAAAAATTGGGTCAACAACCGTAGTTGATCCCATAAAAATTGGGTCAACAACAACAATTGATCCCATAAAAACATATAAACAATACCAATTGAACATCACTTGTAGCTTCATAAACAACAACAACTTCAAGACCAAGATCTCCATCTGAAGCTAAACACAAATCTGACTCCAACCCCTCTATAATCTTCTCAACTCCTATAGAAACCATCCGAGCCCATCTATAACCAGTCAACAACATCTTCTCATCTTCTCATCCAGTACCTCCACCAATAGCAGCACCCATTCCTGCAACTCCTCCACCAATAGCAGCACCCATCCTTGTTGTTCTCTCAATAACTCAGCACCACCATCAACCATCAATTCAGCAAAAAACATAAACACAAACTTTATACCAACACCAAGAACCCTAGGAAAAGTTTGGTGAAAATTTTCAAAATTCTTAGCTCACAAGCGAGATTAAGATGAGATTAATGTAAATCTAGACTCTGATTATGAATCAGAAACGAATATTGAGATGAAAACAAAGCTATTAGGTTACCAATAAAAATTGTATGCAACCAAAATGATGAATATATGAACTGAATCGGTCTTGATCTTCGATGAACTGAATATGAAAAACTTATCTGCAACTCGAAATTACCAAAATCAAAATCAGATCTTTCAATCTATATGAATCTGATGAACTAAAATATGAATCGAAATCAGTTCTTGAGTTTTCTGTATCAGATCTGAAAATAAAACGAATATGTTGATCAACTCTACTAATAAATATCAATATTGGTGTTGCTAGTTGTGGTGGAGGCGATTGAGATGGTGGTGGTGATAGGAACGATGAATATGGTGGTGGTGAGAGTGATGGAGGCGATTGAGATGGTGGTGAGCTCGATTGTTTCTTCTCTGAATGAGAAATAAAGAAGATAAGAAGAAGCAGAAGAAGGTATAAAGGTTAAAAATGAGATTATGAAAACTATTTTTTTTATTGTAATTTCAATTATGCCACTAGGGATATTTGTGAAGGCCCATCAGAAGGAGGGACAATAATTCAATTTCCACATATGGATATCCGATGGAAAGCAGAGAATACAATTGTAGAGGCTATGATAGTTTTTGAAAAGCTTTCCCAAGCACATGTGAGATATATATATATATATATAATAGCTCAAAAGTCTAACATTTTATCTAACGTATTCGATGTACAATAAATTATAAACATGTTATATTTTATTTCTTAATTAATTATTAACTTTTCCATCAAAAAAATTACATACTAAATTTAAGCTTAGGTTCGGGTATAAAGCTGGTCAAGCTCATCGGTACGAAATTTCTAGTTTCGCAGAGTAACAGATAATAATAGATGATGGAAAGCTTTATATAAATTTATGGGTTGGGATCCTGCAACAAAATGTTTTGAAAAAACACTTTGACAAAACCTACGAATCGTTAAATTTTCGATATCTAGTGGCTCATACCACTTCTTACGTGGCAGCATAACTAATTTCATTTTGTGTTTGGCCGACTTTGGATCAAGGGAAATATTATTACCGAGTTTTTTTTCCCCTCTTTTTGGTTACGATTTATCAATATCTTATATTTTCCATTAGTAGATGAGACTGCGAATAGCTATTTGTAGATACAAGATAGGACGAATATAATTATTTACGTGGTTAATTCGAGGATAGAATTTAAAAAGATATATAAAACTAATTAATCAACAAAGCTTCTACATCTATAGATTTTTATCATCACATACCTTCGTATCTTCATGATGGTATGCATCACAAAGTCATTTGCCCATTCAAGATCAGGAATGAAGATGATGATTCATCATTTTTATATATAATTTTCATTAGAAAAATAATTCCCTTCCACTTATTGTTTTTTTTTATCGGTAAAGAATTTGATGTTGGCGAGTTTCGAACTCAGATCACTGGTATCATCACCCAGTGAATTTACCACTGTACTACAGTGACACCAGCCCTTCCACTTATTGTTACATGCCTGAGAATTTAAATCAGGAGATAAAATTCGTTGTTGATTGTTATTACTACTCCAGTTGATCATTTCAGCAATAGATTGTTATTACCACTCCAATTGATCATTACGGCAATAAAAGAAAAAATATATATTTACCAACGTTATCAACTTACATAGCTTAGCATTTCTAAAAGACTTTGTTGTTATTTGTGCTTACGGGTTAGCACTTAGCACCGATGATCAAGTATGAAGAGCTGTTGTTAGTGGTGATAAGTTTGATGAAGCAAAAACCGTGATCAACATAGAATGTTTTTCCTAATTTCCGTATAAGTACTACCAAACAAGGAATAGCGTTAGTTAGATGCCACGTAGGTTAATGTTTTTAACCATTGGATAAATTTTATTTAATGGTCTAGAATTTTGTCAAAATGTTTTGTCAAAACATTTTGTTTCACGATCCCGACCCTAAATTTATACTCCCTCCGTTTTAAAAAAAGAAGATACTATTACAGTAGAAACTCCATTAACTAATACTCGATTATTGAATAAACTCTCTTAAATAATATTTTTATCCGATCCCGAGTCGGGGACAACGTGCCAATTCCAAACTAATAATTCTCTAAAATTATAAATTAATACATTTTTGATTACTTATGTAGACCCCATATGAAATATAAATTAATAATCCACTATATATATTCAATACACTGATGTTTTATGAAGATTTCTAGAAAAATAAATAAGTGGTCTTCTGTTTTTTGGAAGCTGTTAAGAGCTTCCCGAAAGGCACATCGTGTGGCCGTGATGGCCGACGTGCGCAGCATTTAGTCGATGTGTTGAGTGGAGCAGAAGCAGCAGTTACAGATGATTTACTCTCTTCGATTACAGGGGTTGTCAATCTTTGGTTGGCCGGAAAATGCCACGAGGGTTTAGGCGAGTTCATTGCTAGTGCGCCCTTGACACCGCTACTTAAACCTGGGGGTGGTCTTAGGACCATTGCAGTTGGTATGGTTTGGCGTAGATTGGTTTCTAAAGTGGCCTCTTTCTCTGTCGGAAAGAACATGACTTCTTATTTGAGTGATTACCAGTTCGGTGTTGGTGTGCCTGCTGGGGGGAGAGTATTTTACATGCTGTAAATCGTTTACTGGAGATGAAAGGTCACTCATAAAAGATGTCAATGTTGTTAATTGACTTTTCTAATGCGTTCAACATGGTGAGCAGATCTCATCTCATCAAGGAAGTTCGTCTTCATTGTCCAGGTATTTCTCATTGGGTAGAATTTTGTTACATGCGACCTGCTAAACTCTACTACGACCAATTTATTTTGTCTTCTGCTCTCGGAGTCCAGCAGGGTGACCCTCTCGGTCCCTTGTTGTTTGCGTTGACTCTTCACCCCCCAGTGAATACTATTGCTTCTCGATGCAAACTCGATTTGCACGCCTGCCACCTTGATGAGGGCACAATTGTTAGTGATACACTGGAGGTGGCCAAGACCTTGAGCATAATAGAAACTGAAGGACCAAGTCGGGGTTTACATCTCAATATAAAGAAAACATAAGTCTTTTGGCCTTCCATTGATCCCAGAAGCACAGCTGACGGTGTTTTTCCTCCTGATATTGGTAGACCTTCTAATGGCGTTAAACTTTTGTGTGGACCTGTGAGTTTGGATTTGAACTTTATTAGTGATATAATGTTGAGCAGGGTGAACAAGACTGACTGCAATAAAAAAAACTCAAGGATCCTCAAAGCGAGATGCTATTACTTCGCAATTGCACTGGTGTGTCTAGATTATATTTTGCAATGCGAACTACTAATCCTGCAGCCTTGCAACAAGCCACTGATCTTTTCGATGACCATTTACTGAAGTACTTGAGACTCCTAATCACTGGTGATGGCGCGGGTTTTGGTCCTTTACAACAGAGATTAGCTACCTTACCTATCAAAGATGGTAGACTTGGCATTTATACCATGGCTGACACCCGCACCTACTGTTATCTCGCTTCTCAGAGCCAGACTGCTTCGGTGATCCTTGGTAATTTATTGTCAACGGACAAAGGTTCTGCTTATCAATTGGATCTTCAAAATTTTATCCAGGTATGTGGATTACCTTCTACTTATTGTGTCAATGATACCCCCCTCCCCCCCTTCCATGCACTCCCTGGCAGCCACTTATTTTGATGCAGTTAAGAAGCAAATCCCAGACCAATTTTCTATGTCTACAAGAGATTCCATTTGTGGCAGTATAACCGTGTCAAGCATGCACATGATTATTTATTGGTTGTACCTATTAGTGGGCTTAATCAATGCCTCGGGCCAAGACAATTCATAGTTGTACTTTGCTATCGCCTTGGTATCCCACTGTTTGTTGAGAATGGTTTATGCTCAAGTTGTAATAGATCTATGGACATCTTTGGGGATCACGCGCTTCATTGTGCTAAGGATGTTGGACTTAAGTTTCGACATGATCTTGTTCGTGATGTAATCGCTGACATTTGTTACAAAGATGGTGTACCTGCGCGTAAAGAAGTTTCTCTTGGTTTTCTGACGGATGATGACAGAGATTTAAGGCCTGCCGATATCCTTGTTCTCAATTGGGAAAATGGACAAGATGTTTGTATGGATGCCACAGGGGTCTCGCCCTTTATTGGGGAAGGTATTCGCACTTTTGTCCCAGGAAAAGCTATTTCTAATGTAGTTTCGCGTAAATGTACTAAATACTTGGACAAATGTGTTTCACATGGCTAAGGTCTAGGTGTTCCAAGCTTTCTCTACTTTAGGGGAACTCGGTGAATATACTTTGTGTTTTTTCAAGCGTTTGAAGAATTGTCTAGTTAGCAATGACGCTAGTAGTGGTTTGGGTAGTTTTATTTTTTATAGATTATGCATTGCTATTCAAAAAGGAGTTGGAGCCCAGCTTGTTGCTAGGTTACCAACAAAAAGTTTTGTATGATTTATACGAAACTAGAGAAGATAAATAAAATATTTATCAATTATACATATCTTACTGAACTAATTTTTCTTATCATCGTAAGAATTTCTATTGTTGTTTCTCATAGCCCAGTGAGAAATTATTTACTGCGATTATCGCTTTAACAACCTCGTTTTGTGAAGGGGGGTCTATTGTAGAACTTTCATCATTTTTTCCCCATCTTTATCAGTTCCCATAACGCTCTCAATTATTTCTTCATCAGTCAACAACTGCGTAACTTCATTTTCTTCCAGATATTCACGACATCTTGACATTCACTGGATTTCGATAACCCAACTTTTCGATCAAATTTTGCAAGTCTTGACTGAAATTACCGTCTAACTGTTCATTCGAATTGTCTAAACCTATGTTATTTGTTGATCAAAGTTAAATTTATCTATAAGTTAATAAATTATTAATTAATATATAAATTAATAATTATTAATTTATCGGTTAATTAATATCTCACTTAATTAATAAATTCTGGTGGTCCCAACAACATTAATTTATAGAGTTTCTATCGTACTTTTTTTTAATTTGGCCTAATTTTAGGCTAAAATGAAAAATTGATAGTATCTGTTTTTTAGGAACGAAGGTAGTCTTATTTTTAATTTTAAAATTAACATAGCCGTAAATTTGAGAAAATGTCTGTGAATTTTACGTCAGGCGGTAAGTGAAACACAATTGAAGCAAAATCGATTTTGATTCACTCGAATCAATTCATGAACATCATAGCCACGGTTTGCAAAAGATTGCATTCCTTATTATATAAATGTATTAATTCATAAACAAACCGATTTTAGAACATAACCCACTCAAGTATGCAAACGGGTACGCATACCTGAGTAGCCGGACTTGGTCTGTGTTCGCCAGTGTGCAAACGGGTACGCATACTGTCGTACACTTCCAAACTTTAGTTGAAACCAGTACGCGTACAGGTACGCATACTCTAGTACCTGGAATTCAACTGACTTCGCCAATACGCGTACATGTACGCATACTCTAGCTCCCGTACTTTACCTGACCAACCAGTACGCATACGGGTATGCATACTAAGTTCCGGTCTTGGATCAACACATATGCAAGTACGCATACTGTTCTTATAATCCAATCACGGTTAAGTGTTCTAAACTCCTATTTCAATCATTGAAACATTCTCGGAAGACGACAATAGCTGTCTCACACAAACTATTAGCTTCACAGAAATTTTCAAGTGATCGAATGATCAATACGAAACATTCCGAGTCTGCATCAAATGATTGTCTCACACAAATCATGTAAGATGTTACAAGGCGATTTTCACATGATCATCTTTTGACTTTCGTCAAGAATATAAGATGAACTTGGTTAATGCGAAAGCTTACCAACACATATTTCGAGAAATATGTAAGCGAGTTAAACTCAGTTCGAAATATCAAATGTGTATAATCGAAGTCTATATAGCTATACGACTTTTGTCTCAAATAGGAGATAGAGTAGATAGACTTTTGAGTGATAGATGAGTTCAAGTCTCCACATACCTTTTGTTGATGAAGTTCCACAAGCTCCCCTTAGTAGTTCTTCGTCTTCAATCGATGAACGTCGTGAAGTCTAATGCTCAACTACACTTTCTATCCTAATCCGAGACTTAGCTATAAGTAGAACAAGACTTATAGTTATTGCAACTAAACTTGACAACAAGATTGAGATAGCAACGCTTGCGAGTTCGACCGAGCAATGCTCTAACAATCTCCCCCTCAATTTTAGTGACAAAACTATTAATACATATGGATTACAAAATAAATAAACTTTGTAGCTTCTCATCCAAATGCTTGATTTCCTACACCATATCCTGTATTTTCCAACATATCAGTTTCGGAGGTGTGCAACGGATATTGGCGTTGCAACCTTGTGCAACGCGAATATCCGTTGCACACCAAAAAATACGTTGGTCAAAATAGATAATAAAAATAAGGTAAATAAAATTAATGGACCAACGTTTGTTAAACATATAGAAACGTTGGGTATCGTTGGTAATTTTGTAATATCAGACATTTCCACTGGTTTTTAGTAGTCTTTTCTGTTTAATCTCAATTTCTTTTATTTGGGACTTAACAGATAACTCTCGTTTTCTCTCTCTCTCTCTCGTTTTTTCTATCTTTCATAGAACGGAACCAAAACCCTCAGAGATGAAAACCTTTCTCTCAGATTCACAATCAAATCCAAAATCTCTTTAGGTTTACTAACAAATCAAAACCTGAGTTTAAGTAATGAAAATCTAGAAATCTCGATATATCCTCTACTTGTCGGTGACCACTACCTCACCAACCATAAGGTGCTACGGAATTGGCTAGACTCGGGTAAAGCACTTCCTTCACCAAATGGTCTTCTCTTAAATGGTTCGATGCGTTCACTCTTCAGCGGTGATCGAGGTATTATAATCTCATGCACATTATGCTATTCAGCCAATGTAATAGTATCTGTCCTGCACAATGATGAAGTTTATGATTGAACTGGGTATTGACAATATTTGTTTCAGCAAAAACTTACATGTTTAGGATCGCAAATATTGGCCAATCTGTTTCTGTTCAAAGCTATTATGATTCCCTTAACATACACGTGGGCCAATCTGTTTCTGTTCTAGTAAGCTTCGACCAACCGGCCAAAGACTACTATATCGTAGCTTCCACACGATTCACGAGAGTCAATCTTACCACAACGACAGTGTTGCGTTATACTAATTCCCAAACTGATTCTTCTGGGCCATTTTCAGTGGCTCCTACATTACTAACACACTGGTCCATGAAACAAGCTAGAACCTTCAGGTACTGAAACCTACGCCATTTACATTCTCTCGGTAGATGAAAATATGTATGATAACCCTCTTTTACATGTACCTTCTTGTGCTGCTAGACTCATGAATAATATCTTATGATTTAATTTTATTTATGCTTTTCTCGTCTTTCTTCATGGCAGGTGGAACTTAACAACACCAGACCAACATTTTGAATATCATGTCCATAAAGTGGGAAGTTTATTACTGAATTACAAGATCATGTCTAGAGGTATCATTTTGAATATCATACTCCCAATCAAACTCATATATTATCAAAGTGGCAGTTCCTAAAGCAAGTCAATTTAAACAATATGCTCAGTGGGTGCTATTTGATCTTCAGATGTTGTGTGCATACTGTGGATGCTATAAGTACTCTTTCTCCAGTAATATAACAAAGTTTCATATGTGTATACTGTGTATTAGCATGTGATGTCATGTATACCTTGCTTAGATGCTTTAGCTGATTAACCATCTTTTAGGAGATAATCATGATGGGTCTTCAGTTCTAATTTGCAGATATTTATCCTCTAGTTTTACTTTTAAGATTTATCGTGTCCAGGGTAACCGGTATGAAAACGTGCATAAATCATGCCAATGAGTATTGAAACATTTGAATCTATCTGAAGCAGCATCCAACTACACTTGATTATCTATTCCTATCTAATTTTATTTCTAAATTGATTTTTGTAGTTGATTAACTGCCTCAAACTACACTGAGCTTGCTCGATTCTATCAGAATCTCAAGGACCGAGGTTTGAATATCACATTTATATGGCACTAGAAATGCGATAGGTAGTTGGGAGTTGCAACTAAACTTGTGATAACATCATATTAGCATGGTCTAGAGACCATTTTCAAACTAGGAAGGCTTTCTGCAACAATACCCGTTCTCTTCATGAGGTGCTTATCCACACATACCTTTGTGACTGCACTACCATTTCCATCGCTATGGGATCACATGTTCTTACTTTGTTTCCATGAGTTTATTTCTGAGTTACTGGTGAGATGGTGAGGTTTGAGTTTTCATGTGTGGTTGTATGGGTTACCTGAACTTGCTGAATCAGCTTCTTGTACTTAAGCGGTGAAATAACAAAACAATTTTATTTGTATTGTAGGTAAGAATGAGTTTATAGTTCAAGCATGAGGAATATTAACCAGATTCTTGCTTGGGTTGTTTCTTTTATAGGCGATTCTTGGTGGAACGGTTCAAGTCCCAACTCTTACCGGGGATGTTGTTCTCAAGGTATGTGGAGTTCTTGCTATTATTGGATGAAAGATCAATTTATTGTGTCTGGAAACTATGGGACAAATCCTGAACTGCCCATCTGTAGTTCTCTGCTCATAATTTTTACAACGACCATATCTATATTTAGTATTTTTTACTCAGTTATGTATTCAGAACTTATCCCAGGTAATATAATTTTATCCTGGTCTTGGTTACAGGTTCCTCCTGGCACTCAACCTGGTCAGAAGGTTGTACTGAAGAGAAAAGGTTAGAAGAGTATATGGATGCTTTCGAATTTTATGAAAATTTCCAACCTGCATATGCTCTTAGTGATTGAGTGTCTCGCGTATGGAATTGGTATAAATGGTCATACTTCATCCAAAGTAAATCTTGATAGGGCCATGCATTTAGTAAATGTACTAAAATTGATTATGCTCTATCACCTATGGATTTCAATATCTTTGATGCACTCCATTCGGTCCCTCATTTCCTTAGTAAATTTACTGCACATGTATGGCAATCTCATGTTATATCAATATACATGTATAAACTTGGTCTTTCTTTTTATGAATATATCTTGATGGATTGTGATGACCAACCATATGAAAAATTGGGTCTTTTAGTTGATCTACAATGGTGTATGAAGGTACAGATAACCGCCGGAACAGAATTATCGTCGGAATTTATTTTTTACCTGAAATTATTGTGGGAATTTATTTAATTTTTACCTGTAAATTGGTTTGCAACGTAAATAAATGTTGCTCAAATTAGAGTAATACGTTGCCTAAATTATTATAAACGTTGCACAAATTAAAGAATCCGTTGCTCAAGAAACGTTGGTAAACCGGGTGACCAACGTTTTTATCCGTTGCACAAATTAATTTGACCAACGGATATACGCGTTGTACATGGAAATATACGCCATATTTCCAACGGATATACGCGTTGGTGAAATTTATTGCAACGCATATATCCGTCCCAAATCGGAGGTTTCAACATTACTCGAAATCTTCGTCACTTCCAAGTACTCCAGTGATTCTGAACGTGTTCAATTCAGCATCATAGTTGTTGAAGATCCGTAGCTATAATAATGAGAAAACAGTAGCTCTCAATCATTGTTATACAGTGTCATAGTATCATTACACAGCATCAAAGTCCAATTGTATCACAACTTTGACAACAATACTATGGTGTCACTCCCCCCTTAGTCAATACTTCATCTCACATGAAAACCACTCCCCCCTTACATAATGATCCGTAAACCATATGTATTTGTAGTGTGAACTACACATTAATTCTCCCTTTTTTTTCAATATAAATTGGCAAAGGTACGAAAACTAGTGGGATCATAATGAAATTCTCATAGAGATACTTCATGACTAAAAGAAAACATATCAACTTTGTTTAGATGCAATCATATAGTTGAAACTAAATGCATTCATCAAGGAGTTTATAAAGAAACAAGAAAACTCCTACAATATTCCACAGCCGCACTCCCCACAAAGATTTGGCAATTAAGCATCCCCCAAATAATGTCATTCCCGAAAGAACAACAAGAGCGACCTTACTTTTATAAGAAAAGAAGGATTTCTTTGGACATTAACAAATTACATGAAACATGAATTTGTATCCATAAACTCAATTAAATTAACCACAAGAGAACCCATGATCAATTTAATCGGAAATGCTCAACATAAGAGAACTTACGGAGCCACACAGTAATTTCACATAGAAGTGGATCAGGGAAAGACCAATACTGCGGAATATTCAAAGATTCATTCTATTTTTCATCAATATTTGCATAAAGACATATAATAGACTTAATCTTTGCAATCAAAAGTTCATCTTATCTTCATCAATATTTGCATAATGACATAATAGGCTTAACTTTTGACATATATGGGACAATCATAGTTCACGGACGCAAACACACATATCCCATAAAATTTTGCAATATATAAAACCAATAAAGATTAATACTGCAAAATCATCTTCCAAATAAACTTTAGAATTTAAATAAATAAATCTAAAAACATTGCAAGATGAAAATCGTTGGCAATAGCTACATGTACTCACAATAATGGCTATTCCAAACCCTAGTTATCCTTCTTAAAACACAAGTATAAATTCTGATAAGAAGTTTCCTAGAAAAAATAAGAACAACAAGCAAAGAAATCAAAAGACTCGAAACCAACAAAATAGATCATGAGTTGAAATCAAAGACCACTTTCGGAACCTCCACAAGTCTTGAGTCCTTTGAGCTTGTGATTGACAGCATTCACTGCTTCTTCAGAGAAGATATCCTCATTGAGAAGATCTTTAACATGTGTCTTCATGAGAACAAGGTTTGAATTAACCTTTTTCAACTCAGTTCTTAACACATCAAGACCCTTCATAGTATCAACGAGTTGCAGTTTTGCTTCCTCAAAGTATTTAAGAAAATCATGAACCACTTCAGCAGAAACCATATCCTCATTCTCAACATCCTGATGAGTATAGGCATAGTAGCATGAGGCATCAGGATTTTGATCATCATCTTCTACTAGGGTTCTTTTCTTCCTCTCTTTGGACTCGAAACCAATACCTTTATCAAGAAACCCTCTAGCAAAACCACCAGAGCGAGAAGGTGAAGACATTCTTGACAAAGCGATAAAAACCTAGAGTATGCTTATGTGACTCAATAGGTTTGGTATTTAAGTGGTTTCTTAGGGAAGGTAACTTTTAGGGTTTGTAAAGACAGTTCGTGACAAGTAAGTCGGGTACTTGTACGAACACAATCCGAACCCAAAAAAAAAAAACACACGAAAGGTACCTTAAGACTCAACAGAGAAATTTTTCTACGTGAAGCTTTTCTTTCACAAATTTTTGGCTGAATAAATTTTATATCTCCACAGAGAAACAATTTAGAGCACATGAGTAGCAGGCAACCTAGTTGCAACAAAAACTTCTTCGAAACAAAAACAAGAAAAACGAAGAGATTCTTGAGACACGAACAATACTTAGGCAGTGCTGTCTGTAGATAATAGTTTAGCTATGAACAATAAGAAAATAGCTCGACTAATTAGAAAACATTTACCAATAAGTATACCTGACCATATCTCACTCAACCAGGATTTTTTGTGTGAGTGAGATTTCAACCTTGTGATTAATTAGCACAAGTATGAGCCCTAAGCTCATTAACTGAAAGGTGTTCACGGTTGAGTATCTTTTTCCTTCCAATTCTGGGAAAAAATCCTTTTTGATGTGAAAAATTATCATAAAACTTACTATCATCAAGATATGACGCATAGTATGGATTCTTACCTGAAGAGTTTTGTAGATGGGGAAAAACGATTCGCTGGTTTTTTAGGGAAGTGGAGAGACGACGGTTCGGACGAGATTCCTCAACCGAGCAAACTGCTTAACCTTACACAAATGCACTGCACAGGAGTGCTTTGAGTTCGAGAGATCAATCTGTAGGACTCCGGCCTAAACCAAGTCAATGGCCGTTCCAGAGTCAATTCGGTCACAAAGAGGGAGATGGGTTGATCTGTAGGAGGGAAGCTGAGAATTGTGGGATCAATGATGATCAAGGATTGTAGATGTGTTGAAGATTCCTGCAAGTATGTGTAAATAAGTTTCGATCGAGAGAATTGTTGTGTAGGCGAATGTTGTCTTTAGTCATCGATTCAGAACTTATTTATAATGTCAGAATAACAAACACCTTGATCCCAGTAAGTGTGATGGTTTCTTGAGTGAAAGAGTGGGAAAATGGGAGATCGTGGTAAAATCAGTTCCATGTCATGCGGAGACTTGGTTGATCGTCCATCCACTACTTTGCTAACTCCTTCAACCGCTTGCACGACTTACTCATGTTTCTCATCGTGGATGAACACACGTGTTGTAGGCCGCCGAAACAAAACCCTAACTGATATCCCCCATGTGACGTGATTGATGTCTCATGAACGTGAAGTCTGCAAAGCAGACGTGTATTTGATTAGTAAGTTGTTGACTTATCAGACATTGAGTTTAAGTTTTGTTGAATTGAGCATGAGTGACGAATGCTCAGTGATTCATAGATTGAGACGTACAGTTCTTGTGTTGATATTGCTCGTCTGAGCAAATATTGTAAATTCGAGCAACTGAGCAAGTATTGCTCGATTCGACGAATTATTGAATATTGATAGTTGGATCAATATTCGAGCAACTGAGCAAGCATTGCTCCATTCGACGAATTACTGAATATTGATAGTTAGATCAATATTCGAGCAACTGAGCAAGTATTGCTCGATTCGACGAATTACTGAATATTGAAAGTTGGATCAATATTCGAGCAACTGAGCAAGTATTACTCGATTCGACGAATTAAAGAATATTGATAAATTACTGAATATTGATAGATTGATCAATATTCGAGCAACTGAGCAAGTATTGCTCAATTCGATGAATTATTGGTAACGTGACCCAATAAAATATTAATTAAAATATTGGTAGTCTACCAAATATTATATAATTAATATTGATGTCGATTACTAGATCAACATAAAATTATTAGTGTTTGAACTTGCTCAGAATGATGATTTGTGGAGCGTTTGTTCGAAACCCTAATTTTGATCAATTGTTCGTCAATTGATGAATCGCTGAAAATAGGTCACTGAGTGAAGGAGAGACCGACCACATGGGATGATGGACGACCATGTGGTGCCCAAGTGCTCGAGTGAGCATGCACTAGGGTCTTTAGTTGACTGGTTGGTGAAAGAATGATCAAACGCTGGTGTTGATCATTTATTAGAATAATGCTCATGCGAGCGTTAGGTGATAAAACCCAATTATGGAGAAGTGAGGGACCGACTAAGAGGGCATGAGACCGGCCCTTGGTGGTCGTGGGACCAGCTGTTGGTCATTTGAGCAAATTCCAAGTTGGTTGAAAAGAGTTTGGACCCAATATGAGCAATTGAGCAAATTAGGTCAAAATCATGAAGATGTGTGGGACCGGATCCTTGCGAGCCTTAGGGCCAGCCTTGGTCGATCAAGGAAGCATGCCCGTATCACCATAATATCCGTGTCTACATCCTGAGAGTTTTGGTATTTTCTGATGTGCGTTTGAGCAATATTTTGGATTTTCAGAAGAGTTTGATCTTGACTGAAATTCTTGATTTTTGCTCGAATGAGCAAGTAAAACTTTGCTCGTTGATAAAAAAATTGAGAATATTAAAATAATAATATTTTAATATTTTTCGTGAGTAGCCTAGTCGGTTGATCGTTTGACTTTTTGGCTTTTTCATGGTTTGAGCAATATTTGAGAAAATATGAAGAAACCATGATTTTTGCTCAAACGGAGGAGTTTCATGAGATGAGGGAAATAATAATTATGAAAATAAGGGATTGCAAGGTGTGGGACCGGCCACGGCTAGGGCATGGCCGGCCGGCTAGGTAGCCCGGTCCCACGAAACCTTCTCTATTTTTATTATTTTTCATGAAACCGTGAAAATATGGAGAAACCGTGAGTTTTGCTCAAACAAGGAAAGTTGCTCGAATGAAGGAGTCTTCATGAGTTCATGAAAAAAAAAATAAGAAAAAATAAAGGAGGAGGCGTGGTGGACCGTCCACGACGGCGTGACCGGCCAGCCGGTGGGCCCGATCCCTAGGCGCTTCTTTTATTATTATTTTCTCTCTCCTATTTTGTGTAGGATTCCTCGTTTGTCCATACTTTTGAATGCTCATTCGTGCATTTGGGTGCTCGTTCATGCATCGTCGTTGAGTACACTTGCACCATTTTCTTGGGGCTTACTCGGTGATAGTCCGAATGCCCGATTATTGAGTAATTATTACTAATTCATGAAATTCAGCGGTGAATGATTCATGAAACGGAGTAATAAAAATGAATTGAGTATCTATTACTAATCCATGAATCCAGTCGGGGATCCAAGGAACGGAGTAATGAGATAAAATGGTTATCTATTACTAATCCATGGAATCAGTCGGGGATAGCCATGGAACGGAGTAATGAGATAAAATAGATTATTTTCTAGGAATTCAGTCAGTGAATGTCACGGTAGAATTAATCTATTGTAGAATCGAGATATGAGATAGTTGAAGCATCCTACTCGTTCTGAAAGGTGCATAGTCAGGGAACAACGTGCAGCGTCGACGTCCTGAAGGCGTTTAACCCTCAAACAAATAATTATGTCTAGAGAGACGCCTGAATCTATACACGGTCTCTCTACATAGTCAGGGAACAACGAGTATCACCGACGTCCTAAAGGCGTTGATCCCTCCGACAAACAATTATGTCCAGAGAACCGCCGAGTCGTTCTTCTATGTAGAGGGGGGTCTCTCTATGTAGTCAGGGAACAACGAGTATCGTCGACGTCCTGAAGGCGTTAATCCCTCTGACAAAAAATTATGTCCAGAGGACCGCCCAATTCTATTATTCTACCTAGAGGGCACGATGAAATGCACTGCATCGAACGCTCAGCCGGGGAGGCCTTTTGATAAACATATTCACCGTGGCTCTGAGAGGAATGTTCACTCATCCAGAGATCGTGAAACGGTTCACGAATCGTAAAATATGAATCGTCACATGCGTTCCTGAAGCCGGGTCAGAAACAAGCAGTATCATGATTTTACGATTTTGACCTTTGTCGAAAATCCACCATCAACATTAAGTCCCCTGCTTAGTGAGGGACAGTCATGTTCCGCGGTAAGCATTAGATGGTGATTTTCCAGTTAACAAGATAAGCAATTAAACTCGGTCGTACAAAGGTATTTTCAGAATCCTCGATTTACTCCAATGGTGTCATGTACGAGCAAATGCTTATGTAAGGACCATGGAAGTATAATAGAGCGTCATCCCGTGAGCACAGAGAGATGTGGCACTGCTGATTTGGACGGCCAGAAGTCCAGTTTTGGTCGGTTTAGCGTTTACGGGCCCGAGCCCAAAAAAGGAAATCCATGTTTTATTAGGTTTTGGAAATAAAATTGATATAAAAGGGAGAAAGCCCTAAAAAGTTTTACTATATTTTTTTTTTCAACTGACCGACCACCTCCCTCCCCTTATCTCTTTACGTCCGAGCAAGGAAGGAGGAGAAAATTTTCGCCGGATTTTAGCCGCCGCCAACCGTCACCGACCACCGTCTGTCCAAGTTCCGGCCGGCGCCGACCAGGTAAGTCTGATTTTTTATTTTTAGTTTTTGTTATTCATGAATCGTTTATAAACAAAATTTCATATGGGTATACGTAGGTTTTATGAAAAAATTTGTTTTTAGGAAACATCGTCCGTCCGTCGGTTTAGGAAACGAACAATAATCCCAATATGAAAGAGATGTATATATTTTGAATAGACATGGTCTAGTTGCAGTAGAGAAAATTTTGTTTATGAGGTATCATGAAAATCAAAATTTTAATTTCAAAGTGTGAACCTTCACACAAATACTTTTTAAGAACGTCGTTCGAAGTTAGAGTAATAAACAATAATCCTTGGTATTAGAGAGATTTTTAAAATAGACCTACACCTCATGATAAAAAAATTCTTGTGAACTTTCAAAATTTTATTCGGAATACGTGGACCTTTACAAAATAGAAAAGACCCTCGTTTCATAGGCGAACGCTCGTTTGGGCAAAACAATTACTTTTTTTTAACAATAACTCACGTAAAAAGAGATTTTATTTATTTTTTATCATCATTTTTTTTTTAAATTCCGTGAGTTATTTACTCACTTCAAAAAATTTTTTTTTTTTTTTTGTGTACGTGAGTTTAAAAAAATTTGTTAAAAAATCAAATTTTGATTTTTTGAGTAATTGTTGGAAGTAAACAATTGTATGTGATGAAACTGTGTCGGTATGAATTTTGTGATTTTATAGTGTGTGTACACACGGTAGAAAATCAGTGGATCTTCACATGAAGAGATTATGTGAATTATTCACAATTTTGTGAAAAGTCAGGTGACTTTAAATAATGAATTTTGCTCGTCTTCGCAAGTTTGAAGGAGCGAGCAAGTTTTGAAGTTTTGCGTTATTATCACTACAGCTAGTGAAACTGTAAATAGGTAAGAGTTGAGAATTACCATTTTTGTAGACGCTGATGTGGGGATTCGAATTGTTCTGTCATGCTTTAATTCCATTGTGTTGATGAAATTTGTATATGGATGTCACAGCAACTTTGCAAGGATGACTGATTCCCACGATGGCACTTCCAAAGATGATACTTCTGGAGAAGAAACTTCCAGAGAGGATATTTCTAGAGATGAGTCTTCCATAAATGATGATTCTGGAACTTCGAGGGAAGAAGAAACTCCTAGAATTAAGAACATTCCGAATACTTATGATGAATTCTTCGTGTTTCAGTATAAACCCGAAAAACGTCCCTCAGGTTCCTCGTTTCGGTTGCTCATAAATACAAGGAGTACCACTCAGAAAAAATTGGTATCTCCTCAAGCAATAACTCGGTTCTGTTTGCAAGGGAAACACTATTCGTCTTCACATGTGGAATTTAAGCTTTCCTGAAAGCCTTTGACGGATTTTTATGGATGGGCAAGACATATGATGGGTCATAGCCGTGTAAGGACTATGATAGATCGTGCACAAGTGACACGAGCTATTCAAGCAGCTGGAGACTTAATCATGATATACGAGGTATGGTGGCCTTTCTTGCTCGTTGGTGCATTTCTACTCACACTTTCATATGCAGATGGGGAGAATTCACCATCACTTTGGAAGATGTAGTCGTTTTATTACACCTCCCGATTATTGGTAATTTCCTTGAAGAGCTCTCATCAGAGGAGTCTGCAATATCTGACGTATTGAAAGCTACGATGCATGATTTCAACAAGTCACCCAAATTTTTATATGCTCGATGGTTGAAGCACTGGTGGCCGAGAGATGGAGTTCCTTAAGAACCCGTTGATGGCACATTAACCATTGTTGCTTTCTTATGCTTGTGGCTCTCCAGAGACGTTCTTGAGGATAGTGGACATTTGTTGAAGCCATTTGTGATTCCTTTTGCTATTAAAATGGCTAAAGGTGAGAAACTTCCTATCGGTAGTCTGTTCTTGGGTTTGTTGTTTTCCAATTCAGACTCCTTAGTCATAGACTCCAGCGTTTCCAACGGCTTCATGAAAATTGAAACATATGCTAATACGATGTTTCTCCAAGCTTTGGTGTGGGAGCACTTTGAGAATTATGCTCCGATTCCTCATAGCGTCTTGCAGGGACCAAATGTTGACACTCGTCATGCTTTCCTTGAGAAAAATAATGCCAGAATTATGCGTTGGTCAACGAAGCAGCCACAACACAAGATACGCCTCACCAGTGTTTTAGACAAAGAGTCGGAGTTTAATTTTCGCCCCTGGGTGTCGGTTCCTCCTCTATTCTCACAATTGATCCCTTTCAATGCTGGTGAAGAAAATTTCATATTGAAGTCTGGCATCGGCCTGAGTGATGGAGAGAAATCTTTCATACTGAGTTGCTCCCCTGGTTATTTAGTGTAAGTAATGCAAGGAAAGTTCCAGGTGGAAGAATATAACATCAGAGCAGCTCCACAAATGGGTCTTGATCAGTGTGCTCCAGGTCATCGAATGAATAAGCCATCGGTTGAGTATCTGAAGGATCACTTAGATTGCACACGTGTGGAAGGAAATAATTACTTGTTTCCTTGTTTCGACCGAGCCACCTACGTGACTCCAGGATATATAGACTTTTGGCATCAACAACTTGAGCGCTTGCATAAGTTTGCGATGGATGTTAAGTATCTGGTACGGGATTTTCCTTCTATTGACATGATCTATGATCGACAAAGATTGAAACATCTTTCTAGTGGTGATAAAAGAAAAACGCCTCCAGAATGTTCACAGGTAAATATTCTCCTTATGATTCTGGCAAAGGCATGATAATGGCATCTTAATCATTTCATTAACTTTACTGTAGGATGGCCGTGTTGTGAGATCTCGAATTCATGTAGACTTCTCAGAAGTGCAAGATAGTCCCCAGGGTGTAGAAGGCAGAAGTAGGAGGAATTATAGGATGATACCCAATAATGTGCAGTCCCCAGTCGCTTCTTTGGTGAGTCGTTAATATTCCTTCCACCGTGACTTTTCTTTATCGCATAATTAGGATCATGAAACCAATGTTTATTGTTGTTCCATAATTTTGCTCCATCTAGTATTGACGGTATCCGTCTTGCTCAGCCAACAACTCATGAGTTCAACAATGAAGATGAAGTTGATGTAAGTACTCCTTCGCGTAATCAATCATGATACTTCTTGAATGAAATAATAATGATTGTTGTTGATACATCCAGGAAGAGATTGTCATGGAAAACTGACATGGTTATGTTGTTCATTCGTCTTCGAATGGTGGTGAGAAAGAGAATCCTCAAGAACCAAGACCGAATGAAGGCAATGATGCTCTCAGTGTTGATGCCAACCATATTAATATCTTGAACAACTTGGAGACCCCTCAAGTAAGTATCCATTTGGTATTCTCTTCATAGAAGTATAATATTTCTGATTTGTTGATGAATGAATGAGAATTCTCATGAATATGTGAAAAGTTTTACCGAAATACGTCACCAGAAAATTCAGAACTCAGTTTTTTTAGCAAAAACGCCATAAAATCTTCATCCGATATCATATTTTCGTGATCTAACCATGTATTCTCATGCCCAAGAGATTTCCAATCTTTATCAAAGAATCTTTTTAAGTTTTGAGAACGTTTAGGGGTCAAAATCAGTGAAACAGTAAACTTCCAGGAGACTTTCAAAATTTTCTCAACTGGCATGTAGTTCAATGTTTTGGCCACATATATTTTATCGCTTATCCAATTGTTATGAATTTTTATATGTTGTAAAGGACATCCATACGAAGAGAATGGTATATGACTCAACCTTAGATTCCTTACCAATTGCTCCCAGTTCGTCGTCTTATACAGGGCAGTGTAAAATCTCTTCAGACGGGATGCTGGATTTTATGATTGCCTTTGGTTTCCATACTTGGATTGCTCTAATCTCATGTAATCTTCGTATTAGGTGCCAAATGCCGAAGTTGGGAATAATGGAGCCAATGATGATTCAAACCATATGGTGAATCGAGTTGATGATGTTACCATCTCTACACCTCAATGCCATGAGAATGTTGCCACTGAAGTTATCGAGAAGAATGAAGCTCGAATCATCATCACTTCAGAGGTAGAAGAAACTGGACCCGAAATGGAATAAGCTGCTCTAACAATAGAAAAAACTGTTCCCACAACTGTTGAAGTTTTCCCAATAATTGAGAACCGTATAATAGTGCATGAATACCCTAATGCAGGGATTGTTTGTGATCCTCCATTCGACGAGTCACTCCCATATCACACATCAGTTGGTGGATTTAGCGTTCCCATAGGGTATGCTGATATGTATGAGAAATTGTGGAAAATGTATGGTCACATTGTTGTTGCCAAGGACCCAAAACACAGTTACTTCTTGACAATGCAAGTATGAACTATCTTGCGTGTCATAGATGATATACGGACCAGGGAGAGAAGTACTGTTACTCAAGATGTACTCTTTGATTGGGAATACAACTTGAAGAAATCTGAAAAACTTGGTTTCAACTTGAAGTGGCTTCGTCAAAAGATCAACACCATCAAGGATGCAGTAGAGAATAATATACCTTTCACCAGTGATGCTGTGGTGGAGAAAATGGCTAAGATTGCAGAATTGACTGAAAAGATGGAGTTGGAGAAAGCGGCCTTGCAAGTCTTGGAGAATGCAGAGAAGCAGAAATCTTACTTTGCCGGCTTCCTTTAGTTTTCCTTTCCATAATTTCTTGAACCTTGAACTTCTGAGAGATGTGAGGTTTTATTTTGGTTTTTGACTTTTTAATTGGTTTTGAATAAGTGAGTGATTGAGGATTTTCTTTTTGGAATTGATAGAGATTTTCTTAAAATAAAAGAACTTTGATAAATTGCTGAATTCAAATACTGAATGCAAGAATTACAAACTCTTGGAGGAATTGAAAATACATGTGAAAGTAAATCCTAAAATGAAAACCGTTAGGTGTCTCGAGAGTTCGTGCCTTGGACATAAAACACCTTAGGACGCTGAATGTTTCAGGCGTCAAAATTCTTTAGCCGATTCTCGTGAATCACTAGCACACTCTTCTTGCCTTTCATGTCAGCCAATTTGTCCAATCGCCGACTTAGCAATCATAAAAGGCCCTTCCCAGTTGGAGCTCCTTGTGGAATGGAGATTACGCTTAGTTGCTTTTAAAACTAAATCCCCTTCATGAAATTTGTTAGGCTTGGTTGCTCATGCCCTGAATATCTTACGCTGGTTTGGAATTCCTTGTACAGTGGGATTCTGCGTTTGTGGAACTTTCCAATCCTGTGGTGCATGTGGACACTCGTGCAAGGGAGAATATTCAGGATATTGATTGTTGTACTCGGTCATTATTCTAGCAATGACTGTGTTAGTGAGACGATGGATTCAGAGAGGTTCCGCGTCCAACCATTTGGTGAAGTATTGCTGAGGCGAGACTAACCACTCATAACGTTTGGTGATAGCCAAGTTGTGAGTAAGGTCGAGTCCCCGGACCAGAGTAGCATATTTGAAAGTTGATAATATTGACGCATGAGGAGGAATAAGACTTGCCTGAGTACGGAACCTTTTGACGAATTCGTGTGCACTTTCTTTAGGTTTTTGTGTGAGTTCCATCAAGGCTTCAACTTTCCCCAGATGTTCGAATGGTGGAGCGTCCTTTATTTCTTCCGAATCATAGCTTTCTTCGACAGAGAAATATGCAACTAAAGGTGTTGTAGCTACCTTTCCAGCATGAATCCACGTCCGCCCGAGGATCATGTCATACCCTGGATCTTCCCTAATTATATGAAATTTGGTCTCCGTCCAGGTTGCATTAACTTTCATCTTGATAAAGATGTAACCATACGCATCTCTGAGCATTCCTTCATGATCTCTGACTAAGACAGGAGCATATGTGGCTTCTTGTCGAGTGATGCCTGCAACTCTGAGAGTCTTCAAATGAACGATGTTAATAGTTGTGCCAACGTCGATAAGCACCCTTATGAATTCATTTCCTTTGAGGTGTACTGTGGTGAGCAGTCCCCAGTTGTACATCTCTTTGTCAGTGGCTGGAGGTTCAGGAAGCGTTTCCGAAATGGATAGACGTTTCCCAGACACTATGTGGTTTAAAGCCGTGAATATATCTCTCCTTTGAGCTTTTGACAGATAAAGCAATTCGTAGACATGCTCGATCAATGATTGAACTGCTTCTTTGACTGGTTGTTCATAGAGCGTAAAGGTTCTGATTGGGAGAGGATTCTTGTGTACTCCTTAAGTCCCCAGTTCTCCTGAATCGGCTTTTTCCTTGAATATGCGTTTCAGGGTTCTGGAATCACAGGTCGGATGACTGACATACCTATAAAAATGGTAGTAGCGCGGATTCTCCACTTCCTCGTTTGCCGGCTCTCTCCTGACGGGAGGTAAATTGATCGCACCATCTTGGATCCATACTTCTAGTAACTCGATCACCTCTTCAATAGGGAAAGGAAAATCTGGTACTTCCTAGTCATTCTGCTGACGCTGAGTAGGTGCTTTTGCATTTCTAGCTTGGTTGTCCTTCCTTGATGCTTTTGTAGGTTGGGACGCTGGAGGAACATTCTTATGTTGTTGCGCCTCAGCTTTCCTTTTGCTTACTTCAGCAACATTCATGAAAGGTTCAACATTGTACTGTTTATTGAGTTGCTACGACCCAAATTCGAAGACTTTAATAAACAAATCTGTATCACACAGAAAAGTCTACAGTAATAGATAAATCTGTCTCACACAGAAATACCTACGAGTTTTATTCCGCCTTTTGATAAATCAAGGTGAACAGGAACCAATCGATAACCCGGACTTATATTCCCGAAGAACAACCTAGAATCATCAATCACCTCACAATAATCTTAATCGACTAGCGAAACAAGATATTGCGGAATCACAAACGATGAGACGGAGATGTTTGGGACTACTTTTTTATCTTGCCTATCGGAGAAATTAATCTCAAGCCAATCTTACGATTGCACTCAATCATGATAGAAATAGCAAGAACAGATCACGCAACTACATAGAAAATAGTTGGGTCTTGCTTCACAATCCCAATGAAGTCTTTAAGTCGTTAACCTACAGGGTCTCGGTAGAAACTTAAGGTTAAAGGAGAATCGACTCTACCTTATATAACTAGTATCACACAGGAGGTGTGGGGATTAGGTTTCCCAGTTGCTAGAGTTCTCCTATATAGTCTCCAAATCAGGGTTTGCAATCTAAGTTACCTTGGTAACAAAGCATTCAATATTCACCGTTAGATGAAAACCTGATTAGATTCAAGCTAATATCTTTCAACCGTTAGATCGATCTTAGCTTGTTATACACAAATGAAATATACGTCATTTAGGTTTGAGTAACTGTACCTAAACGTGTACACCTAGTTGGTTCAACAGTAGTTAACCAATGGTAAGCCATATGAGCACTTTCAAATAAACCTTATTCATTTTCACCATAACTAGTCAAAGTGACTAGAATGAACTAGTTCGAGAGTTGTTAAATTGCTTAGATCTTATAGAAGTATACAAGACACAATCGAAGCAAAATCAGTTTTGATTCACTTGAATCGATTCATGAACATTATAGCCACGGTTTGCAAATTGCATTCCTTAATATATAAATGTTTTAGTTCATGAACAAACCAATTTTAGAAAGTAACACACTTAAATATGCGTACGGGTATGCGTACTTAAGTAACCAGATTTGAGTTTGTTTTGGTTTCCAAACTCAGCAGAAATTCACGGACGTGAACTTTCCGCCAGTATGCGCATGGGTACTCATACTTAGGTAACCGGATTGAGTTGGTTTTGATTTCAAAACTAAGCAGAAATTTACGGTCGTTAACTTCCGCCAGTATGCGTACGGGTACGCATACTTACCCAGTCTCCATCAACCATTTAGTACACATACAAGTATGCATACATTTGGTTCCTGGTTTTGGACTTATATACTAATGCGCGAACATATTATATGCTTATATCCAAAGATGGCTACATGTTCTAAACTCTTTATTTCAATCATTGAAACATTCTTAGAGAATGTTAAATAGAGGTTATCCACACACTATTTTTCATCAAAGCAATTTTCAAGATATTGAAATAATCAACATGACTTTCGTCACTTGTAAAGATGAACTTGGCCAAATCGAAAGCTTACCAACACATATTTCGAGAAATAGATAGGCGAGATAAACTCGGCTCGAAATAGCAAATATGTATAATCGAAGTCTATATAGCAATACGACTTTTGTCTTAAGATAGGAGATAGAGTAGATATACTTTTGAGTGATAGATAAGTTAAGGTCTCCACATACCTTTTTGTCGATGAAGATCCACCAGTTCCTTGAGTAGTTCTTCGTCTTTGCATGATGAACATCGTTGAGTCTAGAGCTCAACTACACTTTCTATCCTAGTCCGAGACTTAGCTATAAGTAGACTAGAAATCAAGACTTATAGTTTTGGCAACTAAACTTGACAACAAGCTTGAGATAGCAACGCTTGCGAATTCGACCGAGCAATGCTCTAACAATCTCCCCCTTTGTCAATTTTAGTGAAAATACTATCAATACATGTGGAATACAAAATAAATAAACTTTGCAGCTTCTCCTCCACATGCATGATCTCCTTGGTTCTTCAACATTACTCGAAATCTTCGTCACTTCCAAGTACTCCAATGATTCAAAAGATATTCAAATCAGCATCACCATTGTTGAAGATCCGTAGCCATAACAATGAGAAAACAAAAGCTCTCAATCATTGTTACACAGTGTCATAGTATTCTTACACAGCATCAAAGTTCAATTGTATTACAACTTTGACAACAATACTATGGTGATATGTATTACTCCCCCTTAGTCAATACTTCATCTCACATGAAAACCACTCCCCCTTACATAATGATCCGAAAACCATATGTATTTATAGTGTGAACTACACATTAATTCTCCCTCTTTTTGTCAATAAAATTGGCAAAGGTACGAAAACTAGTGGGATCCTAATGAAATTTCCATAGAGACACTTCATGACCAAAAGAAAGCACATATCAACTTTTTAGATGCAATCATATAGCCGAAACTAAATGCATTCATCAAGGAATTTATAAAGATACAAGATAACCCCTATAATATTCCACAGACGCACTCCCCACAAAGATTTGGCAATTAAGCACAAGTTCAATTAAGAACTCTCCCCCATATAATGTCATTCCCGAAAGAACAACAAGAGCGACCTTATTTCACAAGAAAAGAAGGATTTCTTTGGACATTAACAAATCTCATAAAAATATGAATTTGTATCCAAAATACTCAATTGAATTAACCACAAGTGAACCCATGATTAATTCAACCGGAAAATGCTCAACATAAGAAAACTTACGAAGCCGCACAGTATACACATAAAAATATGGATCAGGGAATATCAATACTGCGGAATAAACAAAGATTCATTAACAATGACATATAATAGACTTAATCTATGTAAACAAAAGCTCATCCTTTCTTCATCAATATTTGCATAATGACATAAAAGGCTTATCTTTTGTTTTTGTCAAAATTTCATTCGTTCTTTTATCCATACTTGCAAATCGACGTACGAAAGACTTAACTTTTGACCATGTATGGGACAATCATAGTTCACGGACGCAAACACACATATCCCATAACAAATTGCAATATATCAAACCATAAAGATTAATACTGCAAAATCATCTTCCAAACCAACTTTAGAATTTAAATAAATAAATCTAAAAACATTGAAGATGAAAACGTTGGACATAGCTATGTGTAATCACAATAATAGCTATTCCAAACTATAGTTATTCTTCTTAAAACACAAGAATACAATTCTCATAAGAAGCTTTCTAGGAAAAATAAGAAAATCAACAAGCTAATAAACAAGGAACGACTCCTAAGCCATCAAAACCGAACACAAACTAAATCAAATAGACTTTTCGGAATCCTCACGAGCCTTGAGATCTTTGAGCTTGTGATTGACAGCATCCACTGCTTCTTCAGAGAATATATCCTCATTGAGAAGTTCTTTAACATGTGTCTTTATGAGACCAAAGTCAGAAGTAACCTTTTTCAACTCAGTTCTTAACACATCAAGACTCTTCAACATATCAACGAGTTGCAGTTTTGCTTCCTCAAAGTATTTAAGAAAATCATGAACCACTTTAGCAGAAACCATATCCTCATTCTCAATATCCTGATGTGTATAGGCATAATAACATGAGGCATTAGGATGATTATCTTCTACTAGAGTTCTTTTCTTCCTTCCTTTATATTCGAAACCAATACCTTTATCAAGAAAACCTCTTGCAAAGCCACCAGAGCGTGAAGAAGAAGACATTCTTGAAAAACCATAAGATAACCCAGAGTATGTGTGCGTGACTCAAAGTTTTGGTATTTAAAAGGTTTCTTAGGGAAGGTAACTTTTAGGGTTTCCAAAATTGATTTGTGACGGTAACATAGGTACCCGTACGAACACAACTTGACCCAAAAATAAAGACACACAAAGGTCGTACCTTTACAACATGGCTGAAAATTTTTGCTACGTGAATATTTTCACAAAATTTTGGCTCAATAAATTTTATATCTCATAGAGAAACAATTTAGTTGCAAAGAAAACTTCTTCGAAATCATAGCAAAAAGAAAGCAAAACGAATAATATCTTCAGATACAACAAATACTTAAGCAAAGTTGTCTGTAGACAATAGTTTAGCTATAGACGATAATAAAATAGCTCAACTAACCAGAAAGAAATTTTGCCAAAAGTATACCTAATTATTAACACAACTTACTCAACAGGATTTTTATGAGTAAGTTCTCAACTCTTGTGATTAATTAGCACAAGAATGAGCCCTAAGCTCATTAAATGAACGATGTTCATGGTTGAGTCTCCTTTTCCTTTCAAATCTAGGAAAGAATCTCTTTTGATGTGAAAAATTATCACAAAACTTACTGTCATCAAAATATGAGACATAGTTTGAGTTCTTACCAGAAGAATTTCGACTAGAAGAAGTTGACAGCATATTGACGATTTCCTTATAACCTTCAATGATCACCTTTAGGTTATTTTTCATATCATCATTTTTTCTTCCTTCTCCTGATACATCAAAAGTAACATTATCTCCCTTTTTTATAGAAGAAGATTCTTGATCTCTTCTTAAACGATTTTTGTTGAGTCGTCTTTTAAGCTTCTGAGCATTTGAGGAACCTGACTTTCCTGGTAGAATACACATGGTGAGTACTGAAACCAATTGGTTTAGACATACGAATATCAGTTACACCTTTGAGAATCAAGTCTAAGGTGTGTTCAAGTTGAACAATGGAATTGTTATTCAACCTAGAGTTTCTCTTTTGCTTAACAGGCCCTTTTGAATCATAAAAGAGACATACTTTCTGATCACAAGGGTGATTAGATAGTACAGACTTAACATTATCGTTTGGAGATTTCTTTCTTCCATGTGATGTGGAACATCCTTGATTAGAGAAGACAATAGGCACATCTTTTCCAATAGGAAGGGATTCCGGTTTTACTTGTAGAACTGGAACTCTTTCAGTTGTGATAGAAGTAGATGGCATATTAGACTTTTTGGAACATCCTTGAATCGAGAGTTTACTCGAGCGATGTTCTATTTCCAAAGAATCCTTTTTGAGGCTCGCCTCGAGTAGGAAACGTGAAGACTGAACTTCAGTATTTTCTGTGCAATGAGTTTTTCCTTTAGAGTCACAGTCTCTTACTATACTAAGAAGAACATTGACATTGTTTTTCAACCGACTAAATCTATCAGCTTGGATTCTAACAAAGTTTAGATCAGTTTGCTTTCTTCATTTGCTTCCCATTCTTCAGAGTTAGACTCTTTTGAAGGGTGATCGGAATAACACATGTCAGTTTCTGTCTGTTTCGTCACAACGCTAGTTTCATTTATATTTGAGATTGACGAATCTTTCTCATTAATAGAAATTGTCGAAACAGGACTTTTTTTTTCCGGTGACACATTTATTAGAGAGATTACAACCGTCCATATAGTCAGATTGCTACAAACACAGACTTACAAGGTCTTAAACGTGTTTTCCTGCTCTGATACCAATTGAAAAAGCGGGGGTCTAACACCCTCACCCAATATTTCGCTTAGCAATCTGTATGGACTAACTCCAATATACTTTTAAGAGAATCAACTAGACAGTCAGACTCAATCTTAATAAAAAGTATATCAAAGAGTTATATCTCAATTTCTCGATTCAATCCCAACTCAAACAAATAGAAATCTGCGAGTCTGATTGAATACAAGAGAATTAAACTTGAACGGTATCAAAGACCAATGTTCAAGGATCAATCAATTTCAATCAAAAACCAAAGGTTGGATTTACCAATTGATCGATGCAAATGCACAACCTGTGATATTTCAATTATATAACAAAATATAATGTGGTAAAGAAATAACACATACACAAGAAGTTTTGTTTACGAGGAAACCGCAAATGCAGAAAAACCCCGGGACCTAGTCCAGATTGAACACCATACTGTATTAAGCCGCTACAGACACTAGCCTACTATAAAATAACTTCGGTATGGACTGTAGTTGAACCCCAATCAATCTCACACTGATTCAAGGTACAGTTGCGCTCCTTACGTCTCTGATCCCAGCAGGATACTACGCACTTGATTCCCTTAGCTGATCTCACCCACAACTAAGAGTTGCTACGACCCAAAGTCGAAGACTTTAATAAACAAATCTGTATCACACAGAAAAGTCTACAGTAATAGATAAATCTATCTCCCACAGAAATACCTACGAGTTTTGTTCCGTATTTTGATAAATCAAGGTGAACAATAACTAATCGATAACCCGGACTTATATTCCCGAAGAACAGCCTAGAATTATCAATCACCTCACAATAATCTTAATTGACTAGCGAAACAAGATATTGCGTAATCACAAACGATGAGACGAAGATGTTTGTTACTACTTTTCTATCTTGTCTATAAGAGAAATTAATCTCAAGCCAATCTTACGATTGCACTCAATCACGATAGAAACAGCAAGATCAGATCACGCAACTACAAAGAAAATAGTTGGGTATGGCTTCACAATCCCAATGAAGTCTTTAAGTCGTTAACCTACAGGGTCTCGGTAGAAACCTTAGGTTAAAGGAGAATCGACCCTAGCTTATACAACTAGTATCACACAGGAGGTGTGGGGATTAGGTTTCCCAGTTGCTAGAGTTCTCCTTTATATAGTCTTAAAATCAGGGTTTGCAATCTAAGTTACCTTGGTAACAAAGCATTCAATATTCACCAATAGATGAAAACCTGATTAGATTCAAGCTAATATCTTTCAACCGTTAGATCGAACTTAGCTTGTTATACAAAAATGAAATATACATCATTTAGGTTTGAGTCACCGTACCTAAACGTGTACCCCTAGTTGGTTCAACAATAGTTAACCAATGGTTATCCATATGAGAACTTTCATATCAACCTTATTCATCATCACCATAACTAGTCCAAATGACTCAAATGAACTAGTTCGAGAGTTGTTCAATTGCTTAGATCTTATAGAAGTATACAAGACACAATCGAAGCAAAATCGGTTTTGATTCACTCGAATCGATTCATGAACATTATAGCCATGGTTTGCAAATTGCATTCCTTAATATATAAATGTTTTAGTTCATGAACAAACCAATTTTAGAAAGTAACACACTTAAGTATGCGTACGGGTACGCGTACTTAAGTAACCGGATTTGAATTTGTTTTTGTTTCCAAACTAAGCAGAAATTCACGGATGTGAACTTTCCGCCAGTATGCGTACGGGTACGCATACTTAGGTAACCGGATTGAGTTGGTTTTGATTTCCAAACTCAGCAGAAATTCAATGTCGTGAACTTCCGCAGTCTCCATCAACCATTTAGTACACACATAAGTATGCATACATGTTCCCGGTTTTGGACTTATACACTAATGCGCGAACACATTATATGCTTATATCCAAAGATGGTTACATGTTCTAAACTCTTTATTTCAATCAATGAAACATTCTTAGAGGATGTTAAATAGAGGTTATTCACACACTATTTTTCATCAAAGCAATTTTCAAGATATTGAAATAATCAACATGACTTTCGTCACTTGTAAAGATGAACTTCGCCAAAGCGAAAGCTTACCAACACATATTTCGAAAAATAGATAGGAGAGATAAACTCGGCTCGAAATAGCAAATGTGTATAATCGAAGTCTATATGGCAATATGACTTTTGTCTCAAGATAGGAGATAGTGTAGATATTCTTTTGAGTGATAGATAAGTTCAAGTCTCCACATACCTTTTTGTCGACGAAGATCCACCAGTTCCTTGAGTAGTTCTTCGTCTTTGCATGATGAATGCCATGGAGTCTAGAGCTCAACTACACTTTTTATCCTAGTCCGAGACTTAGCTATAAGTAGACTAGAAATCAAGACTTATAGTTTTGGCAACTAAACTTGAACACAAGCTTGAGATAGCAACGCTTGCGAGTTCCAACGAGCAATGCTCTAACAATACGCAACATCTCTAATGCGATATAAGCTTTAAGCTATGAAAATGTATATCTTCACGAGTTCATTTTCTTCTTGATTACTTAAACTGAAGTGGGAACGAGTGAGCACATCATCTCAAAGGGGTGCCCAATGGAAACATATAACTTTCAAGTAATCACTAACATGTTCACGTTTCCAAAGAACAATAACTAAACATTCAACGTGCATAACATGCGTAAGAGTAATTTCCCCAGATACCTCGGTCAATAATATTGCCTCATCCGTGTTATTTAAGACATAAATTTACCATATAAAATAAAAAGTAATACTATTTACACTTCTCGTGCTGAATAGCTATATTGCACTTCCCGTGCTGAATAAGACTTAGTAATGAGTTGTGGGGAGACCACAGTCACTCCTACTAAGGAAATCACTCTAAACAGATATCAAAATAATTACTCAGCAATCAGCGAACATCGAAATATAACATTCATGAAAGAAAGGTCGTTCTAATTCCACTTCCTCAGATATTGTGACTAAAGTAACAATACCGGTGAAAGACCACCACCGGATGATCTACAAAAGTGATGTTAGAAAAAACGAAAATAGAATAACTCCAGACTCAAATGATAGTTGCCATCTACACGGTTTTCCAAGTTGTGTTTCAAGAACTACCATCATAAGTCCCAAAGATTTTACAATCAAGCATAATATACAAACGAATGGATTCTCACAAGAAAATTTAAAAGGTACTATTGGGAGCGCGACCCCCTATAACAATAATATTAGAGTCTAAACCAACTCCTAATTAGCATAAAAGTAGATATCAACATTTGGAGAATCCAACAACGCATATTACACAACATACCCAATCAATTTCACACAAATATGTTCACAAGAAGTAAAAGCACATCATGCTCGTGGTTGAAAAGAAAACTTAATAATTACAAGAAAGTTACAAGAGTTCCCACCTGGTTTGATGACAAGCCACGCCTACCTTGCGTTCTATAATCCATTAGTTCATCCGTCCATTTGATCGTTGTTAATAAAGATCAACTGTTAATCACACAAGCACTTTAAGAATTTATCCAAAAGGGCTTACACAATAACCATACAAGTTCCAGTTAAAGGTTAGGTAAACTATCAGACGATTCTAAACCCATTTATGGTTTACACCTTCTCATTCTCTACCTTTAGCATATCTAAGAGTTTAATTATCCGATTGGGTTGATTTCTATAGTCCATTTGATAAGTCTAGAAAAGATATACAATTTTGCAGAAGGAACTAATGGCTAACTCAGACCATAAGGGTTTCAATTCATCAAAGTAGGAAAACTTCCCTAAACCCAAGTCCACCAAACCGGCCCGTTAATCTAAGGCCCAGTCCATTCGGATCAACTAACGGTCACTAACAGTCAAACAGGTCAACTAACAGTCAATGTATAGTCAAAGTTAAGTTCATAGTCCACTGGTCAAAGTCAAATTAGGTCAAGCTAGTCAAATAAGTCAAAGTTTGGTCGACAGTTAAGGTCAGTATCAATTTTGGTCAACTAAGTCAATTCTTGGTCAAGCTAAGTTAACTCAATCAAATAAATCAAATAGATTTGACTCAGTCAGTTAAACTGAGTCAGCTAAGTCAGACAACTGACTGGGATGACTAATCCAAGGCTACTACACAGGCCAAAATTATGGTTTGTCTATAATTCTTCACTCTACTTCATAACTGTATCTAATCACCCACTACTCAGACCAAAACCTTCTTAATATTCAACTGCAACAAGCCTTTCAATTGCAATAACATTTCTACCATTACCGTTCATCCATTTCCAATCCATGACTCAGTTACTATCAAATTCATCATCTTTATCACAATTCTAGCATTATCTTAGTATATACAACATAAAACATCTCATCTTGAATAAACTCCCAACCTTCAATCTTTTAACCTTAATCTCCACCATCTCAATTAATCTCATCTTCTCCATTCGATGTAATCGTTTCTGTCACTGCCATCAACCCATGAGCGGCTACAAAGTTCAACACCACCAACTGCAGCTATAAAATCAACGTTATGGACTCAACTTCATATGCGACAATATTTAAGCTCCATGCCAAACCCATTTTACAAAAACATAACACTTCTCTGGTTCAATTATACAACCATCTACATGTCACCATAACCATCACATACCCTCAATTCAATAACACAGTTACCATTACATCAAACATAACAGCAACTCAACTCTAGCATCATCAACTTCTTAGCTTCATTCTCTGTAGTTCAACAATCTTTTAATCTCATCTTCTACAGCTTCACTTATAGCTGAATGGTAACAACAATATTCTCATTACTTTCTCCATACCAGCATCCTTGTTAAATCTGTCGCAGATCACCAAACAATTAATCTCATCTTCCTTCAGCACTTCAGGCCATCATCCTAGAGCAACAACTTTAATAATTATTCACTGCCTACAATAACAGCTCGATTCCAAACTGTACCACTAGGTTCTCCACCAGCATTATTAGCTAAAACAACAACTTGCACTACCTGTTAGAGCACTGCTCGGTCGAATTCGCAAGCGTTGCTATCTCAATCTTGTTTGTCAAGTTTAGTTGATCAAAACTATATACTTAATTTCTATTCTACTTATAGCTATGTCTCAGATTAGGATAGAAGTGTGTAGTTGAGCTTTAGACTTCATGTCATTCACCAATTGAAGAATAAGATCTACTGAAGAGCTTGGAGGAACTTCATCAACGAAAGGTATGTGGAGACTAAAACTTATTTATCACTCAGAAGTTCATTCTATTTTATCTTCTAATGAGACTAAGTCGTATAGCTATATAGACTTTTACATTATACACATTTGATATTTCGAGCCGAGTTATCTCGTATATCTATTTTTTGAAATACATGTTAGAAGCTTTGAGCTTTAGCTAAGTTCATCGTATACTTGTCGAGTTTAGTTGAAAATTATATAATTGTTGGAAACTAAATATTAAGTCAAAGATGATCATGTGAAAATTACCTTGAACATCTTACATGATTTGTGTGAGCAGTCATTTGATGTTAACCAGGGAAGTTTCGTATTAATCGACTATCACTTGGAAATTACTTGAAGCTAGTGGTATGTGTAATATTACCATTTTTATCTTCCAAGGATGTTTCAATGATTAAATGAGGGTTTTAGAACAGCTACCATGTCTGGATACAATGCAAGTTGTATACTTTGTATGCTAACTGTACAAGTCTAGTTCAGGTCCGGAACTATTGTTTGTGAACTATGTTTGAGAACTGGTTTACCTGTGAAAAGGTCCGAAGTTGTTGTTCGCGTACCTTTTTTGTGAACGGATAGACAAGGTAAAGTCCGGAAGTGCTATCCGTGTACCTTATTTGCGAACGGCTGGACAAAGACAAAGTCTGAAATAGTTGTTCGTATACTCAGTTTGCGAATACAGTGGTCAGGTTTTAAAATCGGTAAGTGTGATTTTCATACTTATGAACTCAGGTTCATTTGCGAACTAAAGTCCCTGGAACTTTAATGATTTAAGGTATGCTAACTTGTATTGCAAACGGTGGCATTATGTTCATGAATTGGTTCTTGTATAAGTACTTTGTACAATTACAAATCAAACCGATTTTGTTTCAAATGGTTCATATATATATATATTTCTATGAGAAGATGAACATTTGAACAACTCTCTAGAAACACATTTAGGTTCATTTGATTATCTATCATGATTGGTTGATCATCATATTTGATCTAGAAGTATTATATGAATATGGCTAAGTTATAAGTGTTAATATGGCTAACTTCGGTTAACTATTATTGAGCTAACGGTTATACACGTTTAGGTACTGAAAATGCGGGGTCTAACAACCACACCCAACAATTCGTTTGGCAATATGAGAGGACTTACTTCAATATACTTTCTAGAGAATCAACTAGACAGTCAGACTCAATCTAGAGAAAAGTATATACAAGAGTTTATATCTCTAACTCTTAATTCAATCTGCAATCAACAAATAGAAATTTGCAAGCCCGATTGAATATAAGAGAAGTAACTTGAACGGTACCAAAGACCAATGTTCAAGGATCAATCAATTTGAATCAATAACCAAAGGTTGGATTTCCTAATTGATCGATACAACGCACAACCTGTGATATTTCAATTATATAACAAAATATAATGTGGAAAAGAAATAACACAGACACCAGAATTTTGTTAACGAGGAAAACCGCACATGCAGAAAAACCCCGGGACATATTTCATCTTTGAACACCACACTGTATTAAGCCGCTACAGACACTAGCCTACTACCAATGAACTTCGGACTGAACTGTAGTTTAACCCTAATCAATCTCACACTGATTCAAGGTACAGTTGCGTTCCTTACGTCTCTGATCCCAGCAGGATACTACGCACTATATTCCCTTAGCTGGTCAAACCCACAACCAAGAGTTGCTACGACCCAAAGTCGAAGACTTGATAAACCAATCTGTCTCACACAGAAAAGTCTATTGAATAGATAAATTTGTCTCCCACATAAATACCTAGAAGTTTTTGTTCCGTCTTTTGATAAATCAAGGTGAACATGAACCAATTGAAGTCTTTAAGTCGTTAACCTACGAGGTCTCGTGAGAAACCTAAGGTTAAAGGAGAATTGACTCTAGCTATGTAACTAGTAACACACTGAAGTGTGGGGATTAGGTTTCCCAGTTGCTAGAGTTCTCCTTTATATAGTTTTTAAATCAGGGTTTGCAATCTAAGTTACCTTGGTAACAAAGCATTCAATATTCACCGTTAGATGAAAAACCTGATTCAACCAAGCTAATATCTTTCAACCGTTAGATCGAACTTAGCTTGTTACACACAAATGAAATGTACCCTCATTTAGGTTTATGTAACCGTACCTAAACGTGTACACCATGTTGGCTCAACAATAGTTAACCGAGGTTAGCCATATGAACACTCTCATATCAACCTTGTTCATCTTAACCATAACTAGTTCAAATGACTCAAATGACACTAGTTAAAGAGTTGTTCAATTGCTATATTCTCATAGAAGTATATAAGAACACAATTGAAGAAAAATCGGTTTGATTCACTCGAATCAATTCATGAACATTATAGCCACGGTTTGCAAAGATTGCATTCCTTATTTTATAAATGTTTAAGTTCATGAACACAACCGATTTTAGAACTTTAACCTTCAAGTATGCAAACGGGTACGCATACTTGAAATACCCGGACAAAGATTGGGTTTCTCCAGTACGCAAACGGGTACGCGTACTTCCAATCCCATCAGAAATATTCGGACATGAACCTTACGCCAGTACGCGAACGGGTGCGCATACTTAGGTTCCCAGATTTCTCAAGCCAACAGGTATGCGTACGAGTACGCATACTATGGTTCCCGGACATGGATTACATATGTGCAAGAGTACACAACATGTCATATCCAATAATTGTTAAGTGTTCTATACTCTTATTTCAACATTGAAACTTTCTTAGAGGATGAAAATAGCCGTTTTCACACACTATTAGCATCAATGCAATTTTCAAGTTATTGAAATAATCATAACGAAACATTCCAAGTCTACACCAAATGATTGTATCACACAAACCATGTAAGATGTTACTCGGCAATTTTCACATGATCATCTTTTGACTTTCGTCAAGAATATAAGATAAACTTGGTTGAAGCGAAAGCTTACCAACACATATTTCGAGAAATATGTAAGCGAGTTAAACTCAGCTCGAAATCTCAAATGTGCATAATCGAATACTATATAGTAATACGACTTTTGTCTCAATATAGGAGATAGAGTAGAAATAGACTTTCCAAGTGATAGATGAGTTTCAGTCTCCACATACCTTTTGTTGATGAAGTTCTACAAGCTCTCCTTAGTAGTTCTTCGTCTTCAAATGATGAACGCTGTGAAGTCTACGGCTCAACTATACAATCTATGTCCTAGTCCGAGACATCTATAAGTAGACTACAAATCAAGACTTATAGTTTTGATCACTAACATTAACAAACATGCTTGAGATAGCAATGTATGCGAGTTCGACCGAACAGTGCTCTAACAGGTACGGTTTACCCATATCTAAATATAGGTATATTTCATTTGTGTGTATCAAGCTAAATACCATCTAACGGTGGAGATTGATTGATTAGTTTCTAAGCAGACTTAGCTTGAATCTTAAATCAGGAGTTCATCTAACCGTGAATATCAATTGCTTTGTTACTAAGCTATCTTAGCTTTGATTGTAAGCAACCCTGATTTGAAAGACTACATAAGGGAGAACTCTAGCATTTGGGAAAACCTAATCCCGACACTTCCGTGTGTCCTAGTTGCAAACTAGAGTCGATTTTCCTTTAACCTAAGTTTTCCAAAACCATTATTAGGTTAATGACTTGAAGACTTCATTTGGGATTCTTGAAGCCAGATCTAAATATTTTCTTTGTAGTTGTGTATTCTTATCTTACTTGTTCTATCGTATTGAGTTTTATCTTCTCTAAGATTTTCTCGAGATTTATCTCCGTTATGTAAGATATAAAAAGTAATCACAATAGTTCTTCGTCTCAGACTCTTGTGATTCTGCAATAACTTATTTTGTTAATCAGTTAGGTTATTGTGAGGTGACTAATATTTCTAGACTGCTCTTCGGGAGTATAAGACCGAATTATTAGTTGAGTTTCATATTCACCTTGATTTATCAAAAGACGGAAATAAAACCATAATAGACTTATCTGTGGGAGACAGATTTGTTTATAAGTCTTCGACTTTGGGTCGTAGCAACTCTTAGTTGTGGGTGAGATCAGCTAATGGAATCAAGTGCGCAGAGTCCTGCTGGGATTCAAGAGGTGTAAGGAACGCGACTGTACCTTAGTCGGTGTGAGACTTGGTTAGGGCTCAACTGCATTCCAGTCTGAAGTTAACTTGTAGTAGGATAGAGTCTCTAGCGGCTTAATAAAGTGTGGTGTTCAAAGCTGGACTAGGTCCCGGAAGTTTTATGCATTTGCGGTTTCCTCGTTTACAAAATTTATGGTGTCTATGTTATTTCTTTTCCGCATTATATTTGTTTATATAATTGAAATGTGCATAGTTCAATCATAGTTGATAAATCCGACCTTGTTTGTTGGATAAAACTTGATTGACACTTGGGTATTGGTCTTTGGTACCGTCCAAGTTATTCTCATATCAATCCGGCTCATGGATTTCTATCAGTTCGATTTGCTGAATGTATTGAGAAAGAGATAAAGCTATTTGTATACTTCTTGATTAAGTCTCACGTTTAAGTTGGTGCTCTCGGAACTATATTGGAGTTTAGTCCATACAGATTGCCGAATGAAATATTGGGTGTGGTTGTTATACCCTCATGTTTTCAATTTGTATCAGAGCAGGCAAACACGCTAAGACCTCATAAGTCTGTGTTTGTAGCAATCTGACTCTATGGACAGAGGTGTTATCTCTATAAACGTACCGCCAGTCTTCGATGGCTCGAATTACTTATGGTGGAAAATTGTTATGCGTGCCTTTCTACAAGCGCGTGATTTTCAATCATGGGTTCGTGTTGTTAATGGCTATAATCTAACAATGGTTACAGTAGACGGTGTAACTGTTGCTAATGATATTTGTAGTTATACTGATGTCGGGATTAGTGCTGCAAAGCAAAATTATGACGGATTAAATGTTATCATCCATGCCATTACCCCAGATCTTCAACACCATGTGACTACGTGCACTCAGTTTAAAGATGCTTGGGATATCTAAGAAACCGTATTTGAAGGGAATACCTCTGATCAGGAAGCTAGGCTTCAAAACCTAAATTCTAATTGGGAAAACCTTCGTATGGCTGATGAAGATTCATTTGATGAGTTTAATCAAAGTATCTGAAATTGTTAATGCATCTTTTGCATTGGGTAAGACTATTCCTTAAAAGGACATTGTGATGAAAATTCTCAGATCTCTACCAGCTAGATACGATTCTAAGAAACATGCCATCGTTGAGGGAAATAACCTTGAAACTCTTTCCAGGAATACTCTTGCTCGAAAGTTAAAGATCTTTGATCACGAGCATTTATCCAAAGATGGAAAGGATATTGCGTTCAAAGCATAAAAGAACACAAATCTACTTGATAAAAGTAAAAGTGTTGGCAACTCGGTGAATGATCTTATTAAGACTGAATCATCAGATGAAGATCTTGAAAACTCAGTTTCACTGATCACAAGACAGTTTAGAGATCTTCTTTTGAAGAGAAGTAAACGCTTCACTAGAGACAAACCTAGATCATCAGTCAAGCCTCACGATCGTGTTCCTCCTAAAAACAGGGATACAATCGACACTGATGATGAGGATATGCCATAGTGCTTCAAGTGTAAAGGTTTTGGTCATTTTGCTAATGAGTGCCCAAATCGTAGAAAATACACTGGGAACAAAGGTCTTGTTGCAACTCTTGATGAAACATCTGATCAATATGATTCTACTGAAGATGAAAAATCAAGTGTAACACTCCTTGGTGAAAACATCAATTTTGATAATTGTAGCAGTACTCATATCATCCTTGACATTTTTCCTGGAGAAACATCATCGACCGCATTGGAGGATGAAATGGATTTTTCCATGTCTAATGAAAACTCCATCTCTTATGTTTCAGGTACTTCACTTTGTTTAGCAGCATGTTCGGCTATGGTTCCTGAACCATCTTCCACATTGACATGTCCTTATTGTACTATAAAGGGTCATGAACTCTCTAATTGTTTCAAGTACAAACATAAATTAAGGTATGTCAACAAACTGCAATGGAGAGCCAATCGATTAGAAAACAAGCTCAAACTTGTTCTAAAGTCGAATCCATCCGAGGTATGTAAATTTAGCGCATCTCCTAAGAAGTCGATTTCTAAGGAAAAAGTTAGATCACTACAGGAAAAGAACTAGGTCTAAACGACCTATAAAGAGGGATGTTGAAAATTCCGTGCAGGAACTTGTGGTGAACAAATTATTGTTCACCCCAGCACAGTCAAACTGTGTTGAAAGTGCATCTTGTCTCATGTGCCCGTATTTCGGAAAGACACAAGAGTTGTGCGCAATCGGGCTCCAGGGTCAGAAACTACTCTAGTTTGTATCTTGAAAATTACTACTTGAATTTCTTCTTTCAAGTAATGGTTTTGAAAATATTTCACCCTATTTGAATAAAACGGTTAAAATTGATATTTTTTACCCTTCTAGGGTTGTCCGTGTTGATTTTACGCGAACCTTACATACTCTGTATATAGGTTCTGTTACCTTACAACCTTTTTCCTTCTCCAAAACTCTTTTCATCAAAAGACTGCTTGTGAAGTTTTTTTGTGTTTCTTTTCACAAATCCATATTCCAAATTTATGGAGACTCCAAGCATCATCTCTTCTGATGGAAAAGATGTTAATATGATTATTAAGCCGCCAATCATGAAGGAAAAAGAGAAATCCCATTCCTCTACAACTTTGAAGAGAAAAAGGAAGAATATGAAGAAACCAAGGGCTAACACCTCAAATCTTCAAAAAAAATCTGTTGTTCTAGAAGAGTTAAAAGAAACAAGGATGGAGTTGCAGCAAATAAAGGCTATTATTCTAAGATATCTTGAAATTCAAAAGGCCCTGGTTCGGCAACATTCAAGAAGGTTTGTTGGAATTGACGCATTTCTTCATGAACCTTATGTTCCAATGTCTGTTGACGACAAGGAGTTCGGGGTCGATAAAGAGTTTTTCAAGAATCTTAATGGCTAGGAAACTTCTTATGAGAATTTATTCTTATGTTAAAGAAGGATAACTAGGGTTTGGTATGCAATTATTGTGATTACACATACCTATTTCCAACGATTTTCATCTTGCAATGTTTTTAGATTTATTTATTTAAATTCTAAGTTATTTGGAAGATGATCTTGCAGTATTTAATCTTATTGGTTTATATATTGCAAATGTCTTATGAGATATATATGTATTTACGTTCGTGAACTGTGCTTATCTCATATATGCTCAAAAGTTAAGTCTATTATGTCTTTATGCAAATATTAATAAAAGATAGAATGAACTTTTTGAGAAAATTCCGCAGTATTGATCTTTCCCTAATCCACTTTTATGTGAAAGTACTGTATTGACTCCGTAAGTTTTCTTATGTTAAGTAATTTCCGGCTAAATTATTCAATAAGATCCTCTTGTGGATTAATTTACTCAAGTTTAATGGATACAAATCCATGTGATTTGTTAACGTCCAAAGAAATCCTTCTTTTCTTGTAAAAGTAAGGTTGCTCATGTTGTTCTCTTGGGAATGACATCAAATGGGGGAGAGTTCTTAAATGAACTTGTGCTTAATTGCCATATCTTTGTGGGGAAAGCGGTAGTGGAATTTTAAGGGGTTAACTTGTATCTTAATAAACTCCTTGATGAATACACTAAGTTTCGACTATGTGAAATCATCGAAACAAGGTTGATATGTTTTCTCTTTTAGTCATGAATTATCTTTTGAGAATTCATTATGATCCCGTAGTTTTCGTACCTTTGCCAATTTATATTGACAAAAAGGGGGAGAATTATTTGGTAGTTCACACTACATACATATGGTTTACGGATCATTATGTAAGGGGAAGTGGTTTTCATTATAAGATGGAAGTATTGACTAAGGGGGAGTGATACATATCACCATAGTATTATTTCAAAGTTGTGATGCAATTGGACTTTGATTCTATATAATAATACTATGACACTGAATAACAATGTTTGAGAACTTTGGTTTTCATATTGTTATTGCTACGGATCTTCAACAACAATGATGCTAAGTTGAACACATTCAGAATCGATGGAGAACTTGAAGTAACGAAGAATTCAAGGAAGTTGAAGAGCCAAGGAAATCAAGCATGGTGGATCAGAAGCTACAAAGTTTATTTATTTTGTAATCCATATGTATTGATAGTTTGTCAATAAAATTGACAAAGGGGGAGATTGTTAGAGCACTGCTCGATCGAACTCGCAAGCGTTGCTATCTCAAGCTTGTTTGTCAAGTTTAGCTGATCAAAACTATATACTTGATTTCTATTCTACTTATAGCTATGTCTCGGATTAGGATAGAAGTGTGTAGTTGAGCTTTAGACTTCACGGCGTTCACCAATTGAAGAACAAGATCAACTAAAGAGCTTGGAGGAACTTCATCAAAGAAAGGTACGTGGAGACTAAACTTATCTATCACTCATAAGTCTATTCTATAATATCTTCTAATGAGACTAAGTCGTATAGCTATATAGACTTTTACATTATACACATTTGATATTTCGAGCCGAGTTTATCTCGTATATCTATTTCTCAAAATACGTGTTAGAAGATTTTAGCTTTAGCTAAGTTCATAATATACTTGACGAGTTTTGTTGGAGACAATTTAATTGTTGGAGACAATTTATTAAGTCAAAGATGATCATGTGAAAATTACCTTGAACATCTTACATGATTTGTGTGAGCAGTCATTTGATGTTAACTTGGGAAGTTTCATATTGATCGATTAATCACTTGAAAATTACTTGAAGCTAGTGGTATTTGTAAGATTACCATTGTTGTCTTCTAAGGATGTTTCAATGATTAAATGAGAGTTTTAGAACGGCTACCATGTCTGGATACAATGCAAGTTGTATACTTTGTATGCTGACTGTGCAAGTCTAGTTCAGGTTTAAAACTATTTTTGCGAATTATGTTTGCGAACTGGTTTACCTGTGAAAAGGTCCGGAGCTGTTGTTCGCGTACCTTGTTTGTGAACGGCTAGACAAGGCCAAGTACGGAACTGTTGTTCGCGTACCTTGTTTGCGAACGGCTGGACAAAGCCAAAGTCCGAAACTGTTGTTCACGTACTCAGTTTTCGAACACAGTGGTCAGGTTCTAAATAAGTATGATTTTCATACTCATGAACTCAAGTTCGTTTGCGAACTAAAGTCCCTGGAACTTTAATGATTTAAGATATGCGAACTTGTTTTGCAAACCGTGGCATTATGTTCATGAATTGTTTCTTGTATAAGTACTTTGTACAATTATAAACTAAACCGATTTTGTTTCAAATTGTTCATATATATATTTCTATGAGAAGATGAACATTTGAACAACTCTCTTGAAACACATTTAGATTCATTTGATTATCTATCATGATTGTTTGATCATCATATTTGATCTAGAAGTATTAGATGAATGTGGCTAAGTTATAAGTTTTAATATGGATAACTTCGGTTAACTATTATTGAGCCAACGGTTATACACCTTTAGGTACGGTTTACCCATATCTAAATATAGGTATATTTCATTTGTGTGTATCAAGCTAAATACCATCTAACGGTGGAGTTTGATTGCTTAGTTTCTAAGAAAACTTAGCTTGAATCTTAAATCAGGAGTTCATCTAACGGTGAATATCAACTGCTTTGTTACTAAGATATCTTAGCTTTGATTGTAAGCAACCCTGATTTGAAAGACTATATAAGGAAGAACTATAGCATCTGGGAAAACCTAATCCTGACACTTCCATGTATCCTAGTTGCAAACTAGAGTCGATTCTCCTTTAACCTAGGTTTTCCAAAACCATTATTAGGTTAACGACTTGAAGACTTCATTTGGGATTCGTGAAGCCAGATCCAACTATTTTCTCTGTAGTTGCATATTCTGATCTTACTTGTTCTATCGTATTGAGTTTTATCTTCTCTAAGATATACTCGAGATTAATCTCCGATATGTAAGATATAAAAAGTAATCACAATAGTTCTTCACTTCAGACTCTTGTGATTCCGCAATAACTTGTTCTGTTAATCAGTTAGGTTATTGTGAGTTGACTAATATTCCTAGGCTGCTCTCCGGGAGTATAAGATCGGATTATTAGTTGAGTTTCCTGTTCACCTTGATTTATCTAAAGACGAAAACAAAACCAGAATAGACTTATCTGTGGGAGACAGATTTGTTTATAAGTCTTCGACTTTGGGTCGTAGCAACTCTTAGTTGTGGGTGAGATCAGCTAAGGGAATCAAGTGCGCAGAGTCATGCTGGGATTCAAGAGGCGCAAGGAATGCGACTGTACCTTAATCGGTGTGAGAACTGGTTAGGGCTCAACTACATTCCAGTCTGAAGTTAACTTGTATTATGCTAGAGTCTGTAGCGGCATAATACAATGTGGTGTTCAAAGCTGGACTAGGTCTCGGGGTTTTTCTGCATTTGCGGTTTCCTCGTTAACAAAATTTCTGGTGTCTGTGTTATTTTTTTTCCGCATTATATTTGTTTATATAATTGAAATATCACAGGTTGTGCGTAGTTCAATCACAGTTGATAAATCCGACCTTGTTTGTTGGATAGAATTTGATTGACACTTGGGAATTGGTTTTTGGTACCGTCCAAGTTATTCTCACATCTATCAGGCTCACGGATTTTTATCTGTTCGATTTGCTGATTAGATTGAGAAAGAGATAAAGCTCTTTGATATGTTTCTTAATTGAGTCTCACTTTTAAGTTGGTGCTCTCGGAACTATATTGGAGTTTAGTCCATACAGATTGTCGAACGAAATATTGGGTGTGGTTGTTATACCCCCTCGTTTTCACTACCCACAGTTCTAACTACATGACCACTAGACATTCATCTTCATATGATTTTATTCATATTCAATCACCACCATCTGTTCATATCTATTTCTATAAACAACTACCCCACTTCTTCTTGATCAGAAAACAAACCCTAATATGTGACTCTAAACTTCTCAATCAAATTGAAATTAAACTTCTCATAAATAATATAACTTTAATTCAAGCAATACCCATTTAAGATTTCACCAATTAAACGAAATTAAGTAAACAAACCCTAATTACCTTTTATTTTGAGGCCGGATTAAAACACTCGAATTTAACACCATCATCATCAATTCTTCTTAATCTGCATCTACATCTCTCGATTTCAAAGCTTCTGTTGATTTCTTCATTTCCAGAATTGAACCCTAACCCTAATTCTTCAATTCATCACTGAATCATCTTCAAAACTTCATTAAACATATACCCATGATTCTTCTTCTAACTACGGCTCTATATTTCATCTTCTACATCCTATAAGACTATTTCCTTATGAAACCCTAACTTCACTTACAGTAACATCAATTTCTTCTTCTCCCGAAACTAAATCAACTTCAGCACCATCATCACCTCACTCAGATCTTCATGTTATTGAAACTTCAGTGACTCAATCTTATTAACAACAATCTCTAATTTTCAATTCGAAATCGAGAGGAAGAAAAAGAACATAAGAGGAAGAGAGAAACAAGAGAAGAGAAAATGAATTTCTCTATCGAAATGGGTTTGGATAAAACCAAATAAAAATTGATGAGACACCCATGAAGTTGGATACTGGCAGACACACGGTGCTCAGAAAAGATATCTAGGTTGCCATAATATCATCGGATATAAAATGACCATTTTACCCTTCTCACAATTTGAGGGATTTCTTCTTCATCCGATATCCGATTGACACGTTCATATAGTCCATTTCACATAACTTTTTGAGATATATCCAATGGTACTAGTTTCATCTCTGGATTATTCGATTATTTCTATTAATTAATATTCATGTTTAACTAATCGAGTCATTAGCGGCTAAATCGTCTCTTAACCGATCTAAAAGCGTTGACGAGCTTGTGAATCCTTACAAGACCTTTTCCTTTAGACAAGACAAACACTAGGTTAGTTAACTAGTTTTTCTTGTCAAGGCATTCGATTAGACTTGAATAACCGAATCCTCTATTTGATAAGTCTAACTAAGATCATAATTAACTTAGTTTATCTTATCTGGAATCAAATGAACTAAACAAACGTAATCTTTGTTAAGCAGAAACAATAGAAACAAACCAAAGGAAATTGACTTGCTATCATTTTTCTCAACCGAAAACAATTGAAATATATATAATCATTGTAAGCACCGCAATTGCACTGAATTTCGTTAAGCAAAAACACTTGATCCCAAATAATAAAGAAGATACCAAATTATAAGCCAAATAAATTGACACAGTTTTTCTTAACCGGAAACAATTGAATCATAAAATTCAATCCATACATAATAATGGAACATATCAATTGTACCGAAATTTTGTTAAGCAAAAGCAAAATGTATGCAATAAACTCAAGCTTTTCTTAAAAAGGAAAAACGATTAACTAACAATAAAAATCGTTACCCCAATTTCCGCAGCCACTTCTCCCCAAAAAGATATATCATTTAAGGACCAGTTCAATAAGAACTCTCTCCCAGTTGTTGCCATCCTCTCGCAAGAACAAAAGAACAACAACAAAAGCAACCTTTACCAGAGATAGGTTGAATCGGTTTTAACTAATGCGTGTCAATAGCAAAAGTATAAACCGAAAACCTCAAGGTACTAATGTACCTTGACAACGCCAATAGACTTTCTAAGATTTTCAAAGGTTGCACGGTCTAATGGTTTTGTAAGAATATCAGCTAGATGTCGTTCAGAAGGAACATAATCTAGTTTGATAATTCCATTCTCATATATTTCTCGAATAAAATGATATCTAATATCGATATGTTTAGTACGAGAATGTTAAACTGGATTTTCCGTTAAACGAATTGCACTTGAGTTATCGCAAAGAATACTCATAGTTAGAATATTTATGTCATAGTCGATGAACATTTGTTTCATTCACAGAAGTTGAGTACAACAGGTACCCGCAACAATGTATTCTGCTTCACATGTTGAGAGAGACTGCGAGTTTTGTTTCTTACTGTGCCAAGCTAATTTTGACCAACATAGAAACAACCACCAGAAGTACTTTTTCGATCTTCTACACATCCTGCCCAATCAGCGTCTGAGTAGGCAACTAAACTGTTATTAGTGTCCATTGAATATGATAGACCATAGTTCATGGTACCTATGACATACCTTATGATTATTTTAACATCTTTTAGATGTGATTCATTTGGATTTGCTTAAAATCTAGCACAACATCCTACACTGAAAGCAATATCAGGTCTTATTGCAGGCAAATACAACAGGCTTCCAATCATGGATCGATACAACTTTTGATCAACAGACTTCTCACTAGGATCAGATTGAAGTTTTCCGGTGGTTGGCATTGGAGTTTCCATAAGATTTGCGTCCTATATATCAAATTTTTCGACCAAATTTGTAACGACCCATCCCTCCACTGATATTGTCCCCACTTAGCCACTCCGGTTATCCGGCAGTGTGGGGTTTTTAACTGGTATCGCTACGGTAATCCAGCAGTTACTTCTTGGGAGGTCACCCATCCCTGGATTACTCCCGCCCGAGCATGCTTAACTGCATAGTTTTCTGCCAACTCTGGAGCCAATTGTGCTGAAAAGGCCTCGGTGTTAGGGAATGACGAACCATTACTTATATTCCATTCGGCCAACCACTACCTAATATCGGGGTATTATAATACCACCACCTTAAATTGGAGGAATATACACACGCCCAAATCTCCAACGTTCCCTGCCCCTCATGAGAGAAGCACCTAGATGAACCCCATCTGATGTACCTTCCCACCCTCGGCAGGTGACACGTCTTCGGCTCTGATACCATTTGTAATGACCCGACCCTCCACCGATATTGTCCCCACTTAGCCACTGCGGTTATCCGACAGTGTGGGGTTTTGAACGGGCATCGATGCGGTCATCCAACAGCAAATTCCTCGGAGGTCACCCATCCCTTAATTTCTCCCGCGTGAGCACGCTTAACTGCAGAGTTTTCTGGCAAATCTGAAGCCAATCGTGATGAAAAGGCCTCGGCATTAGGAAAGGACAAACCATTACTTATATTCCACTCATCTAACTACTGTCGAATGTCGGAATATTACAATACCACCACCTTAAATCGGAGTCGTCCTCAGCTCCAGAATATATACTCAAGCCCAGATCTCCGACGTTTCCTGACCCTCATGAAACAAGCACCTGGACCAACCCCGTCCAGCGTACCTTCCCACCCTCGTCAGGTGACCCTTCGTCGGCTCTGATACCATTTGTAATGACCCGAACCTCCACTGATATTGTCCACACTTAGCCACCGCGGTTATCTGACAGTGTGGAATTTTGAACGGGCATCGCTGCAGTCATCCAGCAACAACTTTCTGGGAGGTCACCCATCCCTGGATTACTCCCGCCCGAGCACTCTTAACTGCAAAGTTTTTTTCCAACTCTGGAGCCAATTGTGCTGAAAAGGCCTCGGTGTTAGAGAATGACAAACCATTACTTATATTCCATTCGGCCAACCACTACCGAATATCGGTGTATTACAATACCACCACCTTAAATTGGAGTCGTCCTCAGTTCCAGAATATATACTCAAGCCCAGATCTCCGACGTTCCCTGACCCTCATGAGATAAGCACCTGGACCAACCCCGTCCAACGTATGTTCCCACCCTCATCAGGTGACCCTTCGTCGGCTCTGATACCATTTGTAACGAACCAACCCTCCACTGATATTGTCCACACTTAGCCACTGCGGTTATCCGACATTGTGGGATTTTTAACGGGCATCGCTGCGGTCATTCAACAACAACTTCCATGGATGTCACCCATCCCTGGATTGCTCCCGCCCGAGCATGCTTAACTGCAAAGTTTTCTGCCAACTCTGGAGCCAATTGTGCTGAAAAGGCCTCGGTGTTAGGAAAGGACAAATCATTACTTATATTTCATTCGGACAACCACTGCCGAATATCGGGGTATTACAAAATTTCTGGCATATTTTTCTCGGGGAAGAAGAATATTGTCTTTTTTTTGTTGAATTTGTAAACCTCGAAAGTATGATAGTTCTCCCACATTACTCATCTCAAATTCCCCACTCATACGATTTAGGAATTCGTCAGTGAGTTTTTTAGGGGTGGATTCATAGATGATATCATCCACATAGATTTGTGCAACAAGTACATTCTTTCCATTCCATTTGGAAAAAAGAGTCTTATCAGCACCACCTCTAGAGAATCCGTTTTGAAGTAAAAAGAATGTTAACTTATCATAGCAAGCTCTTGGAACTTGTTTTAGACCATATAAAGACTTTTTCAATTTAAGTACATGGTCAGGAAATGAGGGATCTTCAAATCCTTTAGGTTGAGCAACAAAGACTTCCTCCTTTAAATCTCCATTGAAGAATGCAGATTTAATATCCATTTGAAAAAGTTTAATTTTAAGGTTGCAAGCATAAGCAAGTAAAAGTCTAATTGATTCTAAACGAGCAACGGGAGAAAAGGTTTAATCGAAATCAATACCTTCTATTTGTGAGTATCCTTGAGCAACAAGTCTACTTGTTTTAAACAATAGTTTCGTATTTATCCAATTTGTTCTTGAAGATCCATTTTGTTCCTACGATGTTGATGTCTTACGGTTTCGGAACACGTTCTCAAACGCCTTTCCTTTAGAACTGATTGAGTTCCTCATGCATTGAGTTTACCCAGGCAAGATCATGAAGTGTTTCTTTTATATTTTTCGGCTCTATTGATGAAAAAAAGCATGTATAGTGACAAACATCTAGAGTTCCCTTCGAGTCATAACTCTGGCATTGGTATCTCCGATGATATCACCTGAAAAATGTCTAAGATGTACCCATTTTGCAGGTTTGTGAGTCTCAATTTCAGCATCATTGGGTGTCTCAACAATATTGTAAGTGTCATCTTTATCATCTACATCATAAGTGGAAGGAATAATTGTTGGTTCCTCCTTGTTTAGCTTTTCTTTGTTAACAGTTTCTGAAGGAGGTAGTTCAGCAGCAATATGATTGTCTTGTTGTTCAATTGTTTATATTCTCATAGAAGTATACAAGACACAATTGAAGCAAAATCGATTTTGATTCACTCGAAGCAATTCATGAACATTATAGCCACTGTTTGCAAAAGATTGCATTCCTTAATATATATAAATGTATTAGTTCATGAAAAAACTGATTTTAGAACATAACCTACACAAGTATGCAAATGGGTACGCATACCTAAGTGGTCGGACTAAGTTTGGGTTCGCCAGTAGGCGAACGGGTACGCATACCTTCCAAACTCAGTTGAATTCCGGAACTTGAAGCTCATGCCAGTACGCATACCAGTATGCATACTAAGTTCCCGGACTTTCATTAAACCAATCAGTACGCATACGGGTATGCATATCATGGTTCTCGGACTTGGAATAACTTGTAACAGTTAGCATACAAGTACGCATACTGTGTTATATCCAATCATGGTTATTTGTTCTAAACTCCCATTTCAATCATTGAAACATTCTCGGAAGACGACAATAGCTGTCTCACACAAACTATTAGCTTCAAAGCAATTTTCAAGTGATCGAATGATCAATACTAAACATTCCGAGTCTACATCAATTGACTGTCTCACACAAATCATGTAAGATGTTACCAGGCGATTCTCACATGATCATCTTTTTACTTTCGTCAAGAATATAAGATGAACTTAGTTGAAGCGAAAGCTTACTAACACATATTTCGAGAAATATGTAAGCGAGTTAAACTCAGCTCGAAATATCAAATGTGTACTAATGTCATGACCTTGGTTCTAAGATTATATACTATGAAGGCACGACTATCTGACACATAACCAAGAAAGATTCATTCATCACTTTTGGAATCAAACTTTCCTCTATATTTTCTGTCCTTAAGTATATAGCATTTGCTTCCGAAAACCCTTAAATAACTTAGATTGGGTTTTCTCCCATACCAAAATTCATAAGGAGTATTTAGAGTTTTTGATCTGAGATAAACTCTATTTATAAGATAACAGGCTGTGAAGACTGCTTCCCCCAGAATGTTAGCGGTAGGTTTTTGTTGTGAAGTATCACTCTAGCTATTTTTTGAATATTTCTACTCTTTCTTTCAGCAACACCATTTTCCGGGGTGTAATGGGAGCAGATAATTGATGAGTGATTCCAAGTTTATTGCAGTCTTCATAGACTTTTGTATCCTTGAATTATGTACCACGATCGCTTCTTATTTTCTTAAGTTTGCGACCTTGTTCATTTTGATTCCTATTCACAATAATCTTGAACTACTCAAGTGTGTCATTTTTGTGTTTTAGAAAAGCAACCTAGGTGAACCTTGTGTAGTCATCTACCATTACTAAAGCATATTTCTTACCACTAACAGTAGCTTGTTGGATAGTACCGAACAGATCCAATATGAATAAGATTGAGAGGAGCACGAGTGGCTATATCTCGAGAAAGTTTGTGTGGAAATTTTCCTTGCTTACCCTTTTGACAAGCACTACATACACCTTCTACTTTAGTGTTTATTTTGGGAACGCCTCTGACAAGTTCACGATTAATGAGCTTACCAAACATTCGGTTGTTAATATGATCAAATCGTTGATGCCATAGATGAGTTGACTCTACTTTGGTCAGGTTACAGTCAAATTAGACTGTATATCAAGAAGATAACGGTTATTCATACTTCGTCGTCCTCGAAAGATTATCTTTCCGGACTTATCTTCAATATCACATCCTCACATATTGAAAATAACCTTGTGAACTTTATCACAGATTTGACTTACTGAAAGAAGATCAGCCTTCATACCTTTAACATAAACAACATCATGGATTTCAGGAATACCTGGTAATTTGATAGTTCCTTTTTTGCTGATAACACAGCTACTTCCATCTCCGAAAGTTACAAATCTTCCTTTATAGTATTTTGTCTTTATAAACCAAGAGAGATCTCCTGTCATATGTCTACTAAAACCACTATCCAAAAACCATTGAAATGGTGACGTGGTTTTGAGTGCAAAAGCACCTAGACATCTTTCAACAGGTTCCTTATATACCAAATTCTCATTCTATTTTATGGGGAAAATATTAGGAGATTTTTCCTAAGATTTGGTAAAGTTTCTTATAGTACCAAACAATTATTTAGAATCTTATAGGTTGGATCGCACCAAACATAGATTGTTAGATCTTTTCGTGTTTACGTTCTCTGATACCAATTGAAAAGACGAGAGTACCCAAATACACCACAATCTTTTATTTATCAACCTATAAGTCCTTTACCAAGTGTGATCGTCTATGGACAGAGTCGAGACAATACAACAACTGCGGTACACACTTCGTGTAATCGTCTATGGATACGAGATCGAGACAATACAACAACAAGATCACTTATGTGATGGACTATGGATTCAAGATCGAGACGATACGACAACGAAGTGTTCACTTGATAATAGGTACGGTATTAAATCGAAACTCTATAGGATCAATATCAAGTGATACAGATTAACGTACAAGTGCAATTTACTTTAATTATAATAAAACAATTATAATGCGGAATAACAAAGTAAATGACACAACAAGATTTTGTTAACGAGGAAACCGCAAATGCAGAAAAACCCCGTGAGTGAGTCCAGTTTTGAATACTCTCGGAATTAAGCCGCTATACAAAATCTAATACCAACTTCGTATAGTTGAGACCAAGTAGACTACCCCTAACTACTTAGTTTTCTCAGTATCCCTGCGCCTTCGACTTCGAGAGTCATGCACGTGAATAGCAAGTCTTTTGGATCATATTCAAAACAACAAAGGAAGAATCTGTTTGGTAACCACTCTAATCAATCTTTGCTATAAAGATATGTGAGTTGTTGACAAAGGCTCTCCCGTTTAAACTAATAAACTCATTTGTCTGGTTAGATCGATCTAAACGTTGATTACCGAAATAATCAATTTATAGATTTGCAATCAATCAATATAGATCTCAAAGATAAACATAAGGTGATGTCGATCTCACGCAACTAGTCAATCAAGTCTATCAAAGGTAAACACGATTCTAGTTGGATCCCAGCCGATCAAGGTTTGTGCACTAAATCCACAAGATACGAAAACTAATAAGAATTATTCTTATTCTTCAAATTTTCTATTACCTTCAATACCTGCACAACACAACTTTAATCCTCTTGTGATCAATCACGCACAAGACGGAGTCTGTTAACAAAGGATTATCACCAGATGTCTTTAGATCTAAAAATGGTTCTAAAGATCCCGTCGATACTTTGATCTTGTTTGAGTGACCCTTATGTCAGAAGGCTCCCAAGAATAATCAAACTAGGTGCAATCAAAGTTACAACAACCATTAGTCAATCAAATCAATAATCGAAAACTAAAATAACAATGCAATTATCTAGTTTCCCACCAATGGTACTCGTAGAGCTTCTTGATCCCACAGAAATCTTTAATTAGGGTACTTTCCTCTCCGAATAGACGGCTCCACCAGAAACTACACGAATGAAGTTTGCCTGGCTCTTAGGATAGTTTGCAAGAAATGCAAACTCAACTATTTATAGACCAAGGTTGTTTGGACAACAAGGAAATTCCAAAAACGAAAATATTCTCAAGATATACTCATTAAAGTACCTAAATTCGGTTTTCCTTTTCCCACTTAAATGCCAAACCATATTTTTGAAAACTCTCATAGAAAACTTCTAATATTTTCCAGAGGATATGCTTTAATCGCCAGTAATTAAAACATATATGATGAAAATCATAATTAAATGCTTTTCACTTTTTCGGTATAGGATCACCTTGAGTATCAAGGAATATCTTTGAACAATTAATAATAAGAGTTATGTACATGTTCAAATAATGTCGACATCTAAAAGTTTCTCATCTTAGCAAACCCAAAACCCTAATTCACACACATCATGAAGCAATATGAGAACCATAAAAACTTGGTTTTGCTCATGGAACCGATAATACCATCACTCCAAAATATGTTGTGACCGGATATAACATGATTCCCAAGATAGGTTGTAATCGGTTACACCTTACTCCACAGAGTAGCTTGTGACCGGTTACCCCTTGCTTCCCGAAGTAACTTGTGACCGGTTACACCTTTCTTTCCAAAGGTAGCTTGTGACCGATTATAACTACCCAATTCATCTTGTGACCGGTTATACCTTGGATTCCAAAGTAACTTGTTACCGGTTACAACTTGCATTCCAATATAGCTTGTGATCGATTACACCTTGATTTCTAAAGTAATCTGTGACTGATTAGAACTAGCTATATATTATAGGCTATGACCGGTTATACTAAAACTCTTAACCAAAGTTAAGATTGGTTCTACCTAGTCATCTTGTATTGATCAATCAAAATATTCAATGAAAAACCGGATCAACACGTCATGATTTCCCTTTCGATTATGAAACAAGCTAATACATCTACTTCCTTAAACTAATGTAATAATACATAGTTTTCTAAGTTGAAATCACACCTATATATTACTAACCTCAAGAGGAAGGATGATGTCGTCGTTGTAGTTGTTACTTCTTCACTTTCTTTAGGTCTTAGGAGTAATACTTGTACAGCTCAATATTCCTAGACCTTCTAGTCTAACCTAAACGAAGTTGACTCTAGTATTTAATCAAGCGACTCTGGATGAGTTTTGATACTAAAATATGATAACCAACCTTGACATACCAACGCTTGGTGGGTTCAACCGAGCTATGATCTAACAAAAAGAACTAATTTTAATGATACAAAATTTATTTAGAACTATTTTTTTGGCAAAAGAATTGAATACCTCCTTCATATCCTTAATCCTTAAGATCATAAATCCAACTACTCCTGCTGAATTCAAGCCAATAGCCTTAAGTAATACCTCTTAAAAAGTGGCGAATAGGATGAAAGGTCTGCTTGATAGGATAATAAGTCCTTTCCAATCAGCATTCATACCTGGAAGACAGATCTCCGATAACATAACTATATCACATGAAATAATCCATAAAATGAGAAATACTAGAAGTAAAAATGGGTTGATGGGTATTAAAATAGACGTGTCAAAAGCATTCGACAGGGTTGAATGGAATTTTCTAATTGATATTATGAAAAAACTTGGATTTTCGGAAACTTGATGCAGTTTAGTTTTTCAATGTATTTCAACAACATCCATATATGTTCTTTTGAATGGTTTGCCAACTGATTTTTTTAAGCCAACAGACTATCTTAGATGCTGAAGAGATAGGAGACATTAAAGGAATAAAAATTTCTAGATACACTTCATCTGTGAGCAATCTCCTATTTGCAGATGATTGTATCATCTTCTGCAAAGACTATATAAAAACTTGCCATAAAATAGTAACTTTTTTTAAGGATTTTGGAACAAAAACAAGGCAACTTATAAACTTAACCAAATGTGGTGTCTTTTTCAGCCCGAAAACATACCCAGAAAAAATTGATAGAGTTAAACAAGTATTGGGGGTTAATTATATTTCTCTAAATGATAGATACTTAGGATCACTTTCGTTTACTAATAGATCAAAAGTTAAGAGTTTTGAACCACTTATAAAAAACATAACAAAAAGATTACAAGGTTGGAATGAAAGTAATATGAATACCGCAGGTCGAACTGTAATGGTTGAAAATATAACATTTTCCCTTGTTGTGAACCGTATGAATTTCTTTAAAATACCTTTTTTTTTTTTGTAAAACACTAACTAAGTTGCAAAGAGGTTATTAGTGGGGGGAAATGAAAATGAAAAGAATGATGGGGTGCAGTCAGTAAATCTTTAGGAGAATGGGAATTAGGTATCCAAAACATTGAAAAATTTAATCTTGCAATGATAGTGTTGATGGTGGATTTTTGGCAAAGGCTAAAATCGTAAAATCATAACCTTACATATTCCTGATCCAGTGATCAGACGAGTATTGAGACTCATGTCTCTTGTTTAAGCATGAAAGCTCATGCCATAATGATCTCTGACTGAGTGTATTGTCTCTCAGAACATCCATAAGAACCTCTGACTGAGTGTATTGCCTCTCAGAGCATGTATGAATATACAGTTATTAAAGTCTCTCAACTGAGCTATTTCATATATTTCGTCAATACTGAGCAATTTCAGTAATCACTTCTGCATAAAATTGAAAATGATTGGACGGCTCCTAGATGTATTAACCACAAGTATAGAGCAATAACGTCTTCAGGATGTCTCAATGTTCCCTTATTATACAGATTAAACATTCAGAACGAGTATAGCGCTTCTACTAGCTCATACCTCGATTTTCGAATAATAATAATGCTCCTAGATAGCTTGCCTGCGAGTATAGAGTCATCAATTAATTATTTCTAGTCGCAAGATTCATTAATTGAATTCCTAGAAAATATTCTACGTTCTGTATAATTTTCATTACTTCAATTCATGGCTTTTCCCAGCAGAATTCCATGAGTTAGTAATAAATATTCAACGTACGGGCATCTGGGCCACCACCGAGTAAGCCCCAAGGAAATAGTGCGAGTGTACTTAGAAATAATGCACGAACGAGCATCCAAAATATGGACGAACGAGGAACCAATGCAAAATATGAAGGGAAATAATATTAAATAAAATAAACAAGAGGCGTGGGACCGGGCCCACCGGCCGGTCATGCCGCCGTGGATGGTCCCCCTCTTCCATTATTTTATTTTTTTTAATCTGTTCCATTATTTTACTTGTCTCATGAAAACTCATTGTTTGAGCAAACTTCCTCGTTTGAGCAAAACTCTTAGTTTTTCCATATTTCCTCACACAATGAAAATAATATAAAATAAGGAAGAGTTTCACGGGACCGGGCCTACTGGCCGGCCGGCCGGTCCCACAACCTCTTTTATTCCTTATTTTATTATTATTCATTCTCTCATCTCATGAAACTCCTTTGCTCGAGCAAAAACCCTGATTTTTCAATATTTCACCAATATTGCTCAAACTTGCAAAAAGCAAAGAGTCAAATGGTCGCATGACCGACTAGGCTTCTCACGCAAATATTAAAATATTATTATTTTAATATTATTAAAGTATTGATCGCACGAGCAATGTCCTACTTGCTCATTCAAGCAAATTGAGAGTTTCAGTCAAGATCAAGCTCTTCTGAAAATCCAAAATATTGCTCGAACGCACGTCAGAAAATATCAAAACTCTCAGAACTAAACCACGAGCAATATCGTGACACGGGCATGCTACCTTGACCGACCAAGGTCGGCCCTTTGGCTTGCAAGAAACCGGTTCCACACATCTTCATAATTATGACCCAATTTGATCTATTATAATTCATATTAGGTTCAAACACTTTCACGCATCTTGGAATTTGATCAAACGACCATCAATCGGTCCCATGCCACTAAGGACCGATTCCATGCCCTCTTGGTTGGTCCCTCATCTCTCCATAATTAGGTTTTATTACCTAATGCTCAGACGAGCACTATTTTAATAAATGATTAAACCAGCATTTAATCATTCTTCATCAACTGGTCTGCAAAGGACTTTGGTGTTTGCTCATTCGAGCATTTGGGGGTTACATGGTCGGCCATCATCCCATGTAGCCGGTCCCTCACTGATTGATTTTCAATAAATCATCAATTGATCAGCAATCGATCAAAATTAGGGTTTCGAACCAAATGCTCTGCAAAGCATAATTCTGAACAGATTCAAACACCAATATTTTTATATTAATCTAGCAATCAACATTCTAATTAATTATATTTGGTCCAGCTACCAATATATTAAATTAATATTTTATTTGGTCGCGCTACCAATAATTCATGAAACGAGCAATATTTGCTCGGGCTAGGAATGTTGGTTCAACTATCAATATTTAATTATTCACGTGAGCAATACTTGCTCAAACGAGCAATATATTTGCTCAAATTGGCAATATTGATGCAACTATCACAGTAATTAATCAAATGAGCAATATTTGCTCAGATTATCAATATTCATCATGTTGATTCAACTATCAACATTCATTCGAGAATTATACATCCGTCTCAACATACATGATCAATCCATGAATCATAGAGTATTCTTCAATCATGCTCGACTCAACCTAATTAAATACACGTCTTCCTTGCAGACTCCACAATCACGAGACATCAATCATGTCACATGGGGGGATATTAATGGTTTGGCGGCCTACGGCACGTGTGTTCACCCACAATGAGAATGTGATTAAGTCGTGCAAGCGGTTAGAAGAGTTAGCAAACTAGTGGGTGGACAATCAACCAAGTCTCTGCATGATGAGTAACTGGTTTTAACACGATTTCCCACTTTCCCACTCTTGCACTCCAGCAACTGTCACACTTACTGGGATCAATGTGTCTACTACTCTTGCAATATAAATAAGTCTCTGAATCCATGATTGAAACAACAAGAACGCTCGTCTGAACAAAGAATTCTCATCGTTTGAGCAATCACTCTCAACAGAGCAAACATTCAATCAATCAGAACTTATATTATTTCAAACTCAACAGTTCACGGGAAAATTCACAGCACATCCACAATCCTAGATCAACATTGATCTCACACACTTCTTTGCTTCCCTGCTACAGAATGTTAGAGCATAACTCGGTTGAACCCACCAAGCGTTGGTATGTCAAGTTTGGTTGTCATATTTTAGTGAATCAAAACTCATCTAAGAGTCGCTTGATTATGTACTAGAGACAACTTCGTATAGGCTAGACTAGAAAGTATAGGAATATGAGACATACAAGTATTACTCGAAGACCTGAAGAACGTGAAGAAGTAACGGACTACAACGACGACATCATCCTTCCTATTGAGGTTAGTAATATTGACTTGAACTGTTTCATTCCTAATGTACCTTTCAAGTCGTGCTATACTGAAAACATAACTGTGAAGCTGTGAATGAATATTTTACTCTAGTAGTGAGACATGATCATATGACCATAGTATTAAGGAATTAGACTACGAAGTATAACGCTTATCTTTTGAACTTCATAGATATGACATCGACATAATCTTATGAATGCTATTGTGATTATGTGTATGGGTAAAGGTGAAGATTTCGTCCTAGGAAACAATGTTTTTACATTTGTGTAAAGGAAGTACATTCATGAACTTGTTTTATGAATCGAAAGGGAAATCGCTAGGCTTATTGGTATTGTTATTCATTGCATATCTTTGGATTACCAATATGTGTGAGATGGTAGAACCGATCATAACTTGTTATGTATCTTGGTATAACTAATCATGATGCCTGACTTATGATTTGGTATGACTAGTTTTGATTAATTAGTGTAACCGATCCTAATTAATCACCTGAGATGGTATGATCGATATTTGTAATTGGTGTGACCGATCCTAGTAATTGGTGTAATAGTAATTGGTGTAACCGATCCTTGTAATTGGTGTGACCAATCATAATCAATACCATGAGTATATGGTAACGGGTCCTGGTAATTGACGTAACCGATCCTGGTAACTGATGTTACCGGTCCTGGTAACTTGTGTGACCAATCACAAGTGTTCCATATTAAGGTATAACCGATCCTAGTGATTGGTAGAACCGATTGAACCCATGAATGTGATTTGATATGTGATCAATCACATAGTTGTCTTGGAATACAGATGAACCAATTCTAAACTTGTTTGGAAGTGTGGTATAATCGATTCCAAGATTGTAAATATGAAAGATGATTTACAAAGAAAAGATGTCGACATACTTTGAACACGAACAGTAACTCTTATCTTTTATTGTTCAAAGATATTCCTTAATTACTCAAGGTGATCCCGGTCCGAAATAAATTAAGAATCTTTTAATTAAGGTTGTTAGTTTTATATGCTTTAATTACCAGCAATTAAATGCATATCTCTAGAGAATAAAAATTAGTAATGTGCATTTACTAATTGGATATTTTCTATTGAGAGATTTCGGAAAATATTGGACAAAGCATTTCCTGGAATTATGAAAACCGAATGGGCATTTATTGCATATCTTGAGAATACTTTCAGTTTTGGAAATTCCTTGGTGTCCAAACATCCTTGGTCTATAAATACTTAAGTTTAAATTTCTACAAAACTATCCTAAGAGCTGGGCAAACTTCATCTTTTTGTTGTTTCTGGTGGAGCCGTCTATCCGGAGAGGAAAGTACCCTAATTAGGCGAAATCTCTTACAACCGCTTGTTTAAAGACTTTTGTGGGATCAAGAAGCTCTATGAGTACCATTGGTGGGAAACTAGATAATTGCAGTTTATTAGTTTTCGATTGATTTGATTGACTAACGGTTGTTGAACTTTAATTGCACCTAGTTTGTTTATTCTTGAGAATCTTGTCTTCTGATATAAGATTCACTCAAACTAGATCGAAGTGTCGACGGGATCTTTAGAACTGTTTGTAGATCTAAAGATATCTTGTGATAATCAATTGTCAACAGACTTCGTTCTGTGCATGATTGATTACAAGAGATTCAAGTGGTGTTGTGCAGGTTTAATTGAAGATTAAAGAAAATTTGAAGACAAAAAAAGATTTCTTATTGGTTTCTCATATCTTTGTGTAGCACAAACCTTGATCGGCTGGGATCCAACTAGAATCATATTTATTCGATTGATTAGTTGTATAAGATCGGTAACACCTAATAGTTCTGTTGAGACCTATTTTGATTGTTTTAAATTCGAATCTTATTACTTAGGTAATAGAGATTGGATTGATCTAACCAGACAAAGGAGTTTATTAGTTTAAACGGAAGAGACTTTGCGTATGACTTGAGATATCTTTGTCTGGAAAGAATCGATAGAGTTGTTACCAAACAGATTTGTTGTTCCTTTACTGTTTGGAATACGATCCAAAGGAATTGTTTTAGTGCGTGCACTTATTGAATGTCGGAAGCGCACGGATACTGAAGAAACTAAGTGAACTAGGGCTAGTTGCTCGGTCTCAAAATCTTGCTGTGTCATTTACTTTTCCTTTCAGCAATTATAATTGTTGTTATTATAATTTAAAAGTAAATTACACAAACGTTAACTCCGCTTTACTTGATAGTGATCCTATAGAGTTTGGTTAAGTCCGAACCTATTATCAAGTAATCACACTTTGGTTGTCGTATTGTCTCGATCTCGTATCCATAGACAATCACACAAAATGTGAATACCGATTTGTAGTATTGTCTCGACTTTGTCCATAGACAATCACTTTCGGTAAGAGGACTTATAGGTGGATAATTTAAAGATTGTGGTGTATTTGGGTACCCTCGTCTTTTCACATACCAACCCATCCTCTCTTGTGACCGAATTGACTCTAGAACGGCCATTGTCTTGGTTTAGGATGGATTCCTACAGATTGATCTCTCAAAATCAAAGCACTCATGTGCAGTGCATCTGTTTGCAAAAGGTTAAAGCAATTTGCTCGGTCGAAGGGTCTTCGTCCGTACGGTCGTCTCTTCACTTTTCCTAAAAAACCAGCAAATCGTTTTCTCCCATCAACAGATTAGCGACCTGATAGACGCATTTATGTGTCTATTTTCATCTCTTTTGTGTATACTGTTAGTACCCATTTCTGTACTAATTTTGGTATTTTATCCCTTTGTAGGTGTTTATGGAGAAATAGGCTTTTGCGGCGAAATTGGCTCGAAAGTTGTTAAAGACACCTGGAAGGACATTTGCTATTCGGACTCTCATTTTGGATAAGGGGTAACCCATTTCCAAGCAGCTACTAAACACAGACCGGTACTGGATAGGGGGAGGTCACTTTCTTCTCAAAATTCAAATTCTGTTTTTGGCGGGAAAATACAAACACATTCTGGCAGTTTTGGTGGTAGTGATTTGGAGGAGTTTGAGGTCGATTAAACCTCTGATTTTAATAGGGTAGACTCCTTATGGGTCTAGGAATCTAAAATGGGTGTTGAAATCGATTAAATTGGGCTCAATCGACGGGTTTTGATCTCAACATAAAAATATGGAAAGTCACGTGTGTGACCGATTTTAGGAAATTTTAGAGAGATTAAAGGCAAGATTTTCTTCCCAAAGCTTAATATATATCTAAGGAAGAGTTTAGAATCAAAAGGAAAGCCCAGATATGCGTGGAAATTCTAAAACAAGAAATTGCCGCAACTTTGCCGTGAAGAGAAAGAAAGAGATTTCGGATGATTTTGGAGAGATTTAATCGCCCTTTTTGATATAAATAGATTGGTTGGGTCATATAGAAAGGGTATCGAGAGTTTGGGGGGCTGAGAAGGGCTGAGGAGGCGAGAATCAGAGGTTTACAGGCCGCTGCTGCTGCTGTTTTCTGCTGGTGCGGAGCTGAAGAACACGAAGAACATAAGACGCACACGGAACAGTCGCGAAGAACACGAAGAACTTCGACCCACACCAAACCGTCGCAGAAGCAGTCTTATATTCAACTACAGAAAGTTGTTATCGTTTTTGACTGTCTTTGCTTAATACTTTCAGCGACCATTACCTTCCTTACAACAAGCTTTCTATAACTATAGCTCGTCCTTTCTAATAAAAACACCTTATTTGATCAATGAAATCAACTTTTGAGCATATTTCTAATATGAGGAGCTAAACCCCTTAGCCGAGGCGACGGAGGAAGCCATTGTTCCATGAAAAGTGGTATAGTTCTATTTTAATTATTTATTGCAATTATTTTACATGATTATTTGCATAGAACTTAAAAGAAAAATTAGTTTTTATTGAGTAGTTGTGAAGTGTTTTGATGGGACATGCTTGGTTTTAATACTTTTGATGTTTCATGCTTCGTGCTTACAATTATTACTTCAAAAATCTATTAAAAGAAAAATATTAGAATCACTTTAAAAGAAAAAATTGCATGAATATTGATTAGAATTTATAACTTAATTGGTCAATGGTGGAATCCAGAGTCTCGGTATTTTCTTATTATTGTTGAAACAACTTTATTTAATTTTCGAAAATCCTTCACAAGCCCGAGTTGAACGAACTCTACTTATTACTTTTTACAACAACTTAAAATTCACATCACGACCAGAGTGGGAGATTAATCTCTCGGTTGCAATCTCAATTTGTCAAAATGGTTGATCTTAGGTCAGGTTCAGTTACAAATCCTAACCCGAACGGTGCTAGCACTAGCAACAACAATGTTGGTACTCCAGTCGCTCCAGCTTCAAACAGTGGCGCTACTGATACCACTCCTCCTCAAACCAATATCGGAAATAATCCGCCCTTCGGCCGGTCTCCCGATGAAGTCAGAGAAAATCCGCCTACCGTCGCTGATCTCATGAAGGTTCAGGAGGTTCTCGCCAAGAATCAGACAGATATGGCTGCAACACAGAAGGAGTTATGCAATTATCTCAAAACTCTCACAGACAAAATGTCAGAGAAAGCTCAGGACAGGTCGGATAAAGGAAAAGCCAAAGAAACATCCCCGACTGCTGATCCTGAAATCTCTCCAATTCATGTGGTGGATGATGATAAAGTCCGCAAAGCTGCAGAAAACCCACCAGCGAAGGAATCCGCAAGTTTCATCACTCGTGAAGATTTGGAACGCCTCTTGGAGAACCGTGGAAAAGATAAGACATCCTCTGTCCATCGTCACCAACCTTCATACCCTGCTGCTACGCAAAGGATTCCTCTTCCAAAGGGTTATACCTCTCCAACGTTCACTCTTTATGATGGAACATGCAATGCTCGAGAGCATGTTTCTCGGTTTCTGGAATCATTGGGCGAACATGAGCACAACCATGTCGTCCGTTTGAAGGAATTTTCAAAGTCTCTGACAGGCAGAGCTTACACCTGGCACAACAACATAGCACCAGGAAGTGTCACCAGTTGGGGAGAGATGATTAATGCTTTCTACAGAAAATACTTCTTCGTTTCAGAGCAAGTCACTTTCTATGATCTAGGAAGGATGTTTCAAATGAGTAATGAACATCCCAATGATTATGTGAAAGGGTTCAGAGTTCAAGCCCTTGACTGTCACGATCCAAACTTCACAGAGAAGCAACTTGTAGACTTGTGCATCAACGGAATGATCCCGGTCTTTAGAGCTTTACTGGAAAATCTCTTGTTCCAGACTTTCTCAGAACTTCATGAAGCAGCTAAGTAATCAGCAACTACCGCACCTGCTTTACTGGAAAGAGAAAAAGCTACAAATGCTGAGGAACCACGAGAAACTCGAGGTAGCAGGCGTTTGATCAACAAGCAGTACAACCTCCAACCTTCCACAATCGTTGTTGCAGAAGGGAGCAAACGGAAAGCCGAGCCACAACACAAGCACGCTTCTCCAGCTCCTCCGAAAGCACAAAGGAAGGATAATCAAACCCGGGAAGCACAAGCTCCAACCTAACGCACATGAACTGATCAAGCAGAACCTGACTTCCCTTTTCCCATTGAAGAGGTGATTGAACTGTTAGAGGTCTGGATCCAAGATGGTGCAATCAAGTTACCATATGTCAGAAAAGAACCAACTGAAGAGGAAATGGAAAATCCTTATTACTGTCGCTTTCATAGATTCGTCAATCACCCCACAAGTGACTTCAGGATTTTGAAGTGCATATTCAAATAAAAGGTCGAATCAGGAGAACTTAACTTGGGGACTGAATGAGTACACAGAGACCCTCTCCCGCTCAGGAATTTCACTCTCTCTGAACCACCTGTAAAGGAAGCAGTTCAATCCTTAATCGAGCATGCCTGTGAATTGTTGTACCTATCAAAAGCTCAAGGAAAGACATGTTCGCTGCATTGAATTATTTGAATCACATCATTTCAGGGAAACGTTTATCAATTCAGGAGACACTCCCTGAACCTCCGGTCATAGATAAAGAGATGTACGACTAGGGACTTCTCACCATAGTCCATCTCAAGGGAAACAAATTCAAACGAGCATTGATTGATGTTGGCACTGCTGTCAATGTCATCACGTTGAAAACCCTCAGAGCTACTGGTATAACTCGACAAGAAGCTACTCATGCTCCCATTTCAATCATGGATCATGAAGGAATGCCCAGAGATGCTTATGGCTACATTACTCTCAAGATGAAAGCAAACACGACCTGGACAGAAACCAAGTTCTACATAATCCGAGAAGATCCAGGGTGTTGATGGCGGTTTTTAGTTCAGGGCTAAAATTGTAAAACCCTGTATTTAATGCGCTGTCTGCTAAAGGACTGAGCCATTTAAAAGTAATGAGTGCCCGGGTCT